>JAYRBT010000018.1:6465342-6480983 GCA_036023395.1 Myiotriccus ornatus | reverse complement strand
GGGGGATTGTTTACATTAGGGATTTTTTACATTAGGGATTGTTTACATTAGGGGATTGTTTACATTAGGGATTGTTTACATTAGGGGGATTGTTTAAAGAAGATAGAAAGTGTTTTGTGGCCTGCAGCATGTGGAATAGATCTTTTGTAGGTCCTTCTGCACTAAATTCCCTTTTTTATCCTCATAAATAGAACTGCGAAATCATCCTTCTTTCAGAATTAAAGACATTTTTATAAATGGGTTCTTGACAATATTTTCCATGTAGGTACCCAAAATTAGGCTTTGTGACAGAAGCGGTCTCATTATGAGGAAGGCACTGAGCTTTTGTATTTCGAAATCATTACCAGACTATGTGGAACAGAGGCAGAAGCAGGTGAAAAGGGAGAGGCAAAGCTTGCAGTGTAAGATCAATGATCTGATTCAACTATTGGGGAGAAGCAGAGAGATTTTTCCATAGAGCTATAGTAAAAAAGTTATCTCTAAGAGGTGCTTCACTTTAGAAGAGCCTTTTCAGCAGAACTGGGCCATTGGCACCTAAATATACAAAAAGGCAACTAGCCAGATGATTTTTTTTTTCCAGCCCATCACAAAAGCAACTTTGTAATAGGTGTTTGGGGAGCGAATTGCGGCTGGTAGAACTTGGGAATGAATATTCAGCTTTTTTTTATGCTGGAACTATCAGCTGTGCCCACTCCTGAAAGCTCAGCAAAAATATGGTCAGTGACCTCTGCATCCCACCCTCTCCCTGTTCGTAGGCAGATGCCAGCAGTAGATACACCTCCAAGAGACATCTTGAGGTGCACTGACCCCTGAGCCTGCTCTGAAAAACTCATCTGTGGCACATTCACCACCTCTCCCCTGGCTGTGCCACGAGGTCTGGTCTTGAAGGTGCCAGCACAGCTGGACCCACCAGACAGAAAAGACCTGAGCAGTAAATAATGGTGCTTTACCGTTGCCATTTATTTTGTCTGGCATCCCGAGTGGTTTACTGAGCGTCACCCCATTTCTGAAAGCAGGAAGGTGAATGTTTTCTGTATCACCCAGATCAAGCTCAGTTCAGAGCTACAGCCCTCCTGCTGAGAGTTATAAATCCCTCCAAGGAAATGTCCTAAGCTGGCCAGGAAGTGACCTCTAAGCAGAAAGACTCTGGTGTGGCACTCATCAGGACCTGCCAGGAACACCACCGAGGCTCATCTGAAAGGGAGACAGTGGTCCCTTGGCTTGGTCCATCACCTGGGCCACAGGAGCTCCAGGTGGCCCCAAGTGCCTACAACTAGCAGGGCAAAATGGAAAAGTGTTCAATTGACTTGATGATTGACTTCCCACAGCAACAGCATGGAAGTAGGGAGGAAAAGAAAAGAGAGAAGAGAAAGTCAGGGGAGGAACGGCATAATTTGTTGAAAGACCCTTTCTGAAGGATGAAGCAAAGTGATGTGGCAGCCACCCACACTTAGAGCTTATCTGCAGGAGCTTGAGTTCACACACTCTAGTAGTGATCATCATATAAATGCAAAGACATCTCTGTTATTTAGCAGCTGTTTCCTGGATTTCAAGATAGTTTACTCCTATGGGCTAGAGAGCGACAAGCTCCTGCACAACTGCAGCAGAAAGACAAGTAAAAAGGCCTCTCCTTCCCCTTGCTCTGCTCCCTGAGAGCTTCCCAGCCCTGCTGACTGGGTTTGCACTCAGCCTTCCAGCTCTGGGGCTGCTCATGCTCAGTGGCCAAGGAAAAAGGAGTTTAGAGACCACAATACACTGGAAACACACTAACTCCTTCCAGGTCTGCTCTTGGGAAAGTAACACGCATCAGCACCCCACCTGCCCAGAGAGGTCCTGATAACCCCCCTTAGGCAGGTGAATCCCCTCTGTGTTGTGCAAAGGCAAGAACCTGCTGAGTCCTGTGCTCAGTTCATGGCCTCTGTCAATACATGTGATTTTAGGAGTCCTGCTGTCCCTGCTTGAAAGTCAAAATTGTCAGTGACTTCTTTCCCCTTCTAGTAACTTCCTAACATCCCAGCTATTCTGGGATTATGCCCTGTCAGGACCAAGGGCTATTCTTGGACCGCTCTGCTTATCACACCCAGCAACAGCAGCCTGCGCTGACAGCTCCTGCTGTTCCAAAGCACCAAAGGGCAGGCAGGAACAACTTCCCAAGCCAAGGCAATGTGAGGAGTTCTGTGGCTCTCTCTGTTCAAATGATCCAACTCTAGAGAGAAGCAAAGTAGAGAAAGAGAATTTGGAGTTTAATGCCTCTGAAAGCAAAACCAGCAGCAGTTGAAAAACTAATGTAGTGGTGAGAGTTTCAGGCATGTGATGAGGTGGAAGGTCTCTGTCTTAACGGTTCTGCACCCACTCTGCATGCAAGGATGTCTTTAGTGACAAACTTGCTCTCCTTAGAAAGGAGTATGCTTCCAACCTATGCTATCAGGGAACCAAATTACTGCCCATGGCACCGGGAGGAGGTCCGAAATAAATTGGCCAAGGGAACCCTTACTTTTAAAAGCCAAAAATAACATGGCATATAATGTAAAGGTCGAAGTTGAGGATTGAGGCTATGGACTCCTGAGCAGTGTAAATTAAAATGTCATAACAGAGCAAAAGTGGAGCAAATTGCTGCAAAATGCAGGACCTGGTAGGTAGCAGCAGGATATTGAAGACGAAGCTCACAAAGTGATTTTAACAGATTTTGAAACCTGCTGCCATAGCTTGTTTTCGATTGCTGTGATTTTATTTGGGCTCGTTAGAGTGTCAGATGCTTGGGCTCTCTGTGGAGGCAAGGGGTGTATTCAGCTTATGCTCATGCTACGACCAAATCAACAATAACCTAATAAATGATAACTAATAAAACCAAGGTTTAATTATGTGAAACCGTGAGCATATTATGAACAGAGCAATCCTCCCAGGAGCAGAGGCAGCCAGAGGAAGGATGAAAGAAGAGAATGTGCAACTAGTGTTAAAATAGCTGCTTTGCTGCCATTTCGTCGAGCTCCTTAGGTATGTGTGTGCCATGGTCAACTTGGCAAATCGCTCTGTACAAAACATTAAACCACAACAAAACAGCTTAAAATGTCTGGAGCAGGATTACAGGTACCCCAGAGAGAGAGTGAATGTGTGCACCTCAATACTAGGGAGTATTTTTGGTTAAATCCAAGTGCAGCTAGTCAGAAATCCCTTTGTAAGGGATTTCTCTTGTCTCCAAGCTCTAGGTAGGCTGGATGAATCGTGGGAGGATATGTTCATTTTGCTGGAGACATGCTCCAGGATGCAGAAGGGCGTGACAGCTCATGCCTCCACGACCCAGACATGGAAGGTGCAGTTTGCAGGCTTTGGCATTTTAATATACCCTGTTGTGAAGGGGCAAGTGATAAGGGAAACTCCAGTAGGTCTTGCCTGTCATTAAAGCCGGATCTAATGTCAGGAGGAGATGGAGCTGAAATTATTGTGGGTGATCCTGGAATCAGATTTTTCTCTCCCAACCCATTCGTGCCATAGGTTGAGCTTTGCACAAGCAAGGAGTAGCAGCTCTGGTTCTTGCTTCATGGCAGCCAGAATGGCCAAGTGGCCCAGGTTCTGCCCAGCCTGGCTGCTTGGCTTCCATGAGGGAAGGTGACGTTTTTATTCCCTGCCACTTTACCAGGCACACTTTCAAACCTAATTAAGCTTAGCGTTATCATTGTTTTTATCACATTAAGATCCCACTTGGCTCTCAGCAGCACAGACCACAAAGTCAACACTGCATCTTTAAACAGAAACAACAGATTTTGGTTCAATTAAAAATTCATTAAAATGTAAATTACTTTGTAGGGTTTTTTCCTTCTAATGCCTGTTCAGTGTGGCACTCTAATGGCACAAAGCATTAAGGGGAGGTTAACTGGCAGCACGGAGACAAATTGCTCTCCATATACTCACCTGCTTAAGTGATCTTGGAAAAGAATTTAACCCTTTTCTCTCATCCACTGGGGTTTTCACCTTATTCCAGTTGTTTGCTATGATCTTTCTTTGTCATAGAATCATCATAGAATCACAGAATAGTTTGGGTCGGAAAGGACTTTAAAGATCATCTCATCCCAGGTCCCCTGCCATGGGTAGGAACACCTTCCACTAGACCAAAGCCCCATCCAACCTGGACTTGTTGTAATGCTTTCTAAAGTCTAAACTGAGGCACTGACCTTATCCTGCAGCTCTGCCTTCCCTTTTCCTCTGCAGTTCTCCTACAGCTTTCAGGGAATTCTTTTCCCCAGTAAGACCTATCCTGAAAGCCAATTGTTTCCTCCCAGACCCTGGTGAATGTGCCAGAATAAATTTCCTGGATGTTTCCCTTCCAGCGGCTGCACAAGATATGATGATTTAACCACACACTTATTAAATCATTTGTTGCTTCTAATGCTCTATGAAACCACGTGTGAGCATTATTATTATTATTTCCCTTATCACTGTAAACTCAGTCGCTATTGCAAGTTCATTAGGTGTCGTTAATTGCTAACAACATATTCAGAACGTATGGTAAACGCAATTTAATTGAGAACTAATTAACTTGTTATAGTTATCTCATTACATGCCAATTAAACTTTTCAACATCCCTTTTCAGTAGATAAAGGAACAGTGAAAATCCCAGGGACCAAATCCTGAGCTGGGGTAAGGGGGGCAGCTTTGCTGCCTTCATCTGTAATGCAGTGGCTTTGCGTCTCGCGTTTCTGTAAGATTAAGGGAAGCCAAGGGAGTTCAGGTTAATTTAGTGTGTCTCTGAAGAGGCTGAGAACTTGGAAAAAAAGTGCCTGTGATGATGGTTTTATATTTCATGAGAGGAACTGAAGGACCAGGGTTAGGAATTTCTGCTCTGCAGCTCGATCAATCTGCAGTTTTTGGTAAAACAACCTCCAGCTTTTCCCACATCTAAAAATTATAGGGAGGGATATATACACACTACAGATCCAGAGTCCATGCAAATATATCCCTTGATCACAGGCTTTGGACTGGCACCTTTATACTGCATCGTTTCTTTTCAGGGGGTTCTCTCCAAACAAACTCCACCTGATCACACAAAAGAGAGTTCAAGGCCGTGTGATTGCCTGTACCTGCCCCCCACCAGCTCTGTGATCAAATCACATTTGCCTAGTTTATGTTTCTCTCCTTTCTCTGCATGAAAGTGTCAAGCAAACAAAGGAGGGAAAAGTAATGGAGGAAAAAAGCAAAGCCATGTGAGTACAAAGCGCTTCCCAAAGACACAAAATAAGCACAAAATAAGAAAAAATTTGAAACAATATTGCCTTTAATCTCTAAGATAACCGGCTTTAGTTGTCTTAGATGTTACGGGTACACCTGTGGCTTTAAAAAAAAAAAAAACACACACCTGTAGCTGAGCCATTAGGTCCACAGTGTCACTGTAATGATGGCTTGAAACCCAAATGAAAATCTTTGGAAGTGAGAAGAATTCAAGAGGCTCTTATTAAAGTGAGAGACTATTCTGGCCAGACTATTGTGTCACTATTGAAGTGAAGGAGAAAGTCGCTAAAGGGATTGATGATTAATTTCTGGTTTATTCACTCACTGAAATAACTGTGTGAGAAACTTGGAAAATATGTGAAGGGACGTGGGCAAGTTCACTGGCCAGCTACACAAGGCTTTGACCTCAGCAATTCTCCCCAGATAAAGGAGTGTCTGCCACATGGGGGGGGAAAAGAATTCCAAGAGTGCTACTGCCCTGCCACTGATATATCAATGCCACGCAGTGAGAGGCAGCTGAGATGAATCACAACAGCTCAGGTGTAAAGCAGAGTTCACGTGGACCAATATCAGGGTGCAGAATCATTCCCCTATTGCAGGTTCAGGCTGTTGGTTCCCCCACAGTGAGAAATCCATGCTCTGCTAGAGCAAGGATTTATGGAAAAGTGTCAGGGAAATGAAGCGAGAGCAGGGAGGCAGAGCGAGCTGTTTGCATCCTTCAAGTCAAGCAGAGGACTGCCTGTGAAGATGAACTTTAATTTAAACCACAGGGAAGAAGAGTGTTAATGCAACACCCGTCTCATGCAGCTTTTCCAGTAAGGGGCCATAGTACAACAAAAGCAGCTGAAGGGGCTTTTCTCACACGAATTTTCTAACTAACTCTGTAAAGCAAAGAAGGCAAAACTCTTCTGGGGATCTTTCATGTTCTTAATTTGCTGAATCCAAACATTTATGTGCATTTTCCATAACTGTTGTCATTTAAATAGAGAGCACTCCTCAAGAGGGAAGGGTGAGTGTAATGTAGTGCTATGGAGCTTACTAGTACATACCAGAAGTCTCAAGAACTCCTTGGCATTTCCATCCAGGATGTGCTAAGATGGCAGTACTTGCATGGTGAATGTGTTTTTATTGTGTGTTTTTATGATGTTTTCATTATGTGCTTTTATTATGTGGTTATAAGCTGCTAGAATGGAAACCAGAGCTATAAAGGTTGATTGATTGTTATATTCCCATACATAAATGGAGGGGTTTTTTTTTCTGCTAGGAATCTATGAATGACAGAGAAGTTTGATTGAGATGCAACTCCAAGGATTGAGTCCACTCTTGGAGTAATTAACACCAGCTCCTCAAGTCAAGTCAATGCTGATAGAATCATAGAATATGCTGAGTTGGAAGGGACCCACAAGGACCATTGAAGTCCAGCTCCTGGCCCTGCACAGGATAAGCCCAGTGATATTTCTTAGACTTCCTCAAGTCATCAGACCCTCAGCTTTACACAGCTGTAGAGGCAGCTGGGACACTTAGTGCCCTTTGTCCCCACAGATCTCCAGGAGCTCAGACCATCAGGGTTCTGCAATCCTCAAAGCTGAAGCAGGAACTAAAGTCAGATACAAAATGGTGTGTTGCAGGCTTTTGTTTAAGATTCTGTTTCTAATGAGGTCTAATTTAGACAACAGAGTCAAGAGCTCTGAAGTGAGACTGTGTCCTCACTTAGGGTTTAATATTTTGTGATGTGCAAGTTCTGATGAGTGCTACCAAATACCCTATGTTCCCCCTGCTCTCCCCGTGCACAGTGCAGCCCCTGTTAATCTGCTCCAGGTCCCACTGGTGACTGCAACATCCTGGTGGAATCAGGGTTTACTCCAGTTTGAAATGTAGGTGAACCACTTTGACAACATCTATTTATGGTGGCCACGGTGATGGGCTCTTCATCAGGGCTGCAGGGACACAGCACCTCACAGCATCAGGCCTTTCAGTGAGTTCAGAGTTCATCTTTGTGCAGTTCCCTCGTGCGACGCTGTAAACAGTTCCCATCTGTCACTGCAGGTATTTGTCAGGCTGATGAACATTGCACTGGTTTCAGCTGACACTGACTGACTTTTTTTGTGCTATATTAGAGGCCTGTTCCCTGCAAAGGTCCTTTTGTTGTTCACCTACACTGGAGACAGCAGCTCACTGTGAAAGACCTCTCTCAGGCATCTCATCCCAGAGCCTTTTCTCTGAACTGAGAGGGCTATTAGCATCCAAAATTCCCTGCAGAGGCCCTTGAAGTTGCTGGCCAGAGCAAGAGGGAAGCATGGTGAGCTGGGTGCTGGGAGAGGAAACACCCTGGCTTTCAAGGAAGCAAACCCAAGAATCTTCCTGTAATTTATTTATAGAAAAAAAGCAAGGGAGATCTTTCTTGTTCCTCTAAATAAACCGCTCTCCTTACTTGACTCAAACCATTTAATAACCTCACAAGGAGTGAGAGTGGAAGCATTTCCCCACCCTCTGTAGATTTTGTGCCTTGTACTCTTGCTAAATATATGCCAGCTTATATACACCACTTACTGCAGCACGCAGGCTCATGATCTTTGCATGGCTTCTTCCCCTCTAGGACTGCCGTAAATAAATCACTAGGTCACGAAGGCTGTTACATGCCTGTGGTCTCTCTCCCCCACACTGGCTCTTTTTCTCTCTCCTTTCTACTTCTACATTAGTACATGGCACTTAAACCTTCAAGGAGTGTTACATGCAGCCTCCCCTTCTGCAAGTATTTGCTGTGCTAAGTGTGATCTGGCAGCAGATCATTCATATTCTTCACCACAGAGGACACTAATGATCTCAGATCAGAGCAAAAATCACATTTAGGCACAAGCTGCACTAAAGTTTTCCTTCCCAAGGCATGTGCTCGCTGAACTTACAAATCAGATTCCCAAAGAGGTGGGTGTTCAAGCATGTAGTGCTGCACAGCCAGGGTGAGGTATTCAAAAATTTAATTTTGGAATCCAGAAGGGGAGTATGATCTTGAAAATATCCTGTCCTGGCTGCTTCTAATGTAATTGGGATGTTTGCAATTCCTTAAGAGTTTTTTGGATCGATACAGGTGATTTTTTCCTTGGTGTTGGCCACCAAAAAGGTAAGGTCTAGCCAAAAAGTTCTGTTCTTGCTCCCACTGGAGGACCTAACCTGGGGGCCATGCTCTCCCTGCAGCTTCTGGCTAGAGATCTTCAGGGGAAATCCTTCTGCCCTACTTTACTCTTTCAAAATTCCCTTTATTCTGAAGCCTAAGCAATTCCCTCAGCAGTTCTGACCACCACAAAGGACATGAAGGATGAGAAGTATTAGTAGTAAAGAAGAGAAAAAAGCATTTATTATTGATGGGGGGGGGGCAGAACGACAGTCACTGTAGTTACAGAAATAAAGTGCCTTTTAGAGCTGAAATGAGGTTTCACATTAAAGGCCTTTTGCACAGAAGTTTTTTAGTTATTAGAGAGAGCTGGAGAGAAGAAAAAGTCACATTCTTCATGTTACACTTTAAGGTTTTGTCATTTCTGAAAAATGGAACATATTGTTGGATCTCATGTTTTCCTTGCAGAAAAGTTCTCATTTGCAAAGGACCATGTGTGCATGTGAATTTTTTTCCGTTTTCTTTTTTCGGTTGTTTTAATTGCTGTTGTAATCTGCACATTTCGCAAATATTTCAACCAAAATTTTCCAAAGCACCATAAGAAGGCCAGGAAAAAGCAAGGGAGCCTTCTCGCAGGTTTTGTCAGGTGTGCTCATCAATAAGATGATAGATTTTTGAGTGGCTAGCAGTTCTGTCTTGCATGGCCCAGAGGATGGTTACAAAGATTTCCCCTTCTTTACCTATCATCTTCAGCCCTCTTTTTCACTCTGACTTCTCACAGGTGGGAAAAATCTGAAATCTCAAGTTATTCTTGAAAAAAAAACAACTCCCACACCTTGCAGTGCCCATACACAGCTTGTTCCTTCATCCTACATGTAGGATTGTTTATCCAAACTAGTTAGATTCACCTCTTCAACATGAACTGTGGAGAGTAATTGGTGTTCTCTCAAGTATAGGACAAAATTAATCAAATCTGCCAGCCTGCAACAGGTCAAAACTGGAGTCAAATATGACCTGTGCTTTAAGGGCCGTGAAATGCAGAAGTACCGCGCTGGAGGTACTGCAGAAACAAACCTGAAAGAAATGTCATGTCTTAGCAGCTTTGAACTCAGATAAAAGGCAAAATTCAAAACTCGATGAGGTCTCAGTTTGGCATCTGAACCCTCTATCTGTTTATCAGCCACTTCAAATCTACCATTATAAGTGCGAATTATGTATCAGTTTGGAATTATCTCGGGGGGATGTGTTGTTAAATTCAATTTGTTGGTTGTGTGCAGGAAATTTGTGTCCTTCATACACACCAAGTACGTGAACATCTTCTGAGTCACTGAAAACATGGCCTTGCTGGTTTAATTCTTCCTCTGTGAGGTGGGAAGAAAAGGGTGAAGCATGTGGGTTTGGGTAAAGGCAGGGAACAGGGCAACTGCCTTGTGCATTCCCTTTCAGGACTATCAGCAAAGGGATTCTTTGTTCCTCTGGTCACCATGCAAGACAATCAAGGCAAGTGTAGGTTTGCAGACAAGGCTGGGATGTCTTGGATCAGCCTGGAATGCCAATGCTGGGGTTGATCTTTGGGCACTCAGTCTTCCTGGCTGTGGAGCTTCGCACTGGTCAGTGGAAGTGCAGCAATAGTCCATGCTCTTCCACGTTGAAGCATCTTTCAGTCCTTTCTTCCCCTGCCTTCTGCCTTGGGCAACGCAGTGGCCTTCAGTGTATCAAGAATGAGCAAAACATACCCAGGTTCACGACATCCCAAAAGGAGGGGACCCCCCTATTATGTGTGTGTATGTGCACACGCGCACACACAGCACTGCCACCCAGTGGCTTGCTAACCACAAAAAGGGGGGTGTGCAAACTTGTTTTAGGGTGATTTTTTTCCTAAATGCCGTTAATATGGTATACAAATTTATTATAAACACACATCCAGCTCTGTCTTCCCAACCTGGAGATGCCCGGCTTGGCAGGCACGCGCAGCCAGGCTGTAAGAGTGAGCCAGCTGTGCAGGTGCACTTGGAAATATCAATACCTTGGCATCAGCTCCAAGTAACAGGCAATTTGCAATTGTCACATATATTCTACCTTTTCCCTTTTTTTCTACCTTTTCCCTTTTTTCAGTGTGTGTGGTTAATTGCAAGGGGGAGGACGGCAGACCTTATCTCTCGTGACTGGTGGTGGCAAAACTGAAAAATTGTTTTCATTACCAGGTGGAAGGCTTTTCTCATGCAAATTATCGATATCATTGTGAGGGTGGCATTTTTATTAATCCACACCAGCTTATCTGACCAAAAAGAAAAGAAAGATCATTCTTGTTTTATATCAAACATTTTGCTCTGACAACGGTGAGTCATATTTGATGAAATGTTGCATGGATCACACCATTTTTACAATTTAGTGCAGGAGAGAAAGAAATAGAAAGGACTAATGTATGGGGCTGGGTTTGGGGATTTTATGACGGGTTTGGGATTGGGTTTTTTTCGGTTTTGCACTTTTTGTCTCTAAGACACTTCTAAATTCCAGTTGAGTGATGCAAGTTCACGTAAGCATTTTAACTTCTTTTCTTCAACATCAAAGAAATTGGTCTGGTTTTATAGATGTATTTTTATCTCTCTATTGTGTGCACTTCCCCTTCAGACACTGGGAAAATAAGGTCACGTTCCCTACTGTGTCCATCCTTTTCTATTGATTTTACTTTCTTAAAATCCTAATAGAGCTTGAAATTAATACCGCTTAATTTTCTTCTCCCTTTCTTGTGAACCAACAAAGCTTTCTTATTGCTGCTACAGCACTCTGGGTACAAAGAAGATGATAGAGTTGGCATCCTCCTTCTAATGGCAAGAATCCCTCAAAAGGGAAAATCAGGAGGGTTTTGGCTCTTTCTCCAAGGAAGTAAAGGCTTTTCCTTCCAGCCAAGAAAATGAGGAGCAAGGATACTTCTTCATTCAGTTCAACAGGGGATGGGTCACAGAGAGTTACAAACCCCTCTGATGTGACAAAATTCATATTCACTGATATTAGGACAGGTCTACATTCCTCTTCTTAGGCTGCTTTCTCAGTGCTGTCTGCTCTACAAAAAACACAACCTTTTCATACCCCCCTGCCTGGGACAAGCAACTTGTCTAGTGCCTGGGAGCTCCCCCAGGAGCCAGGTGAATGCCTTTCCATTCCATTCAGTAATGGAACTAGCCACTTCAGGATCCAGTTGGAAAACATTTACCCAGGGGTAGCTAAAGCCGGGTGAGGAGACTGACAGCTATGGAAGCTGCTTGGTTGTTACCAGTGTTCTCCATTTATGAGCAGCGATGCTGGAGTGGTACTCTCCAATTCATTGCTCAGCATGGAGACCAGCAAGAGAGTACAGGAGAACATGGAAGTCATCACACCTACTGAATCAGCATCCTTCCATCCTGCCAGTGAAATTACTGGGGAGGAAAAGACACTTCATGCCCCTTGGAGTCACCTGGCTTTTGTGGGAGGGACTGAGGATTTCATTGGTGAAAGCACCTGGAGGCAGGTTCGTTGTCAATAATGGAAGGCGCCCACCCTGATTAGCACGGGCTCCTGTTTGCCATGCCCCATTCTCACATCACAGCAGTGCTCAGCTGCATAAAACGGGCTGTAAACCCTGCTCATTTTGGCTGACAGTTACGATAAAGGTTATGTGTGCTTTACAGCATTACGAATTTGATGGAGAAAGTTCCCCTGAGAGCTCTTGCTGCACCAGGTCTTAGCATTTGCTATAGCGTAGCAGAGACCTCATGGGTCATCTTCCCTGTCCCTCCTTTGCTTGTTCAGGATTCACTATCTAGCTCAATGATGCTTCTCACATAGATTAAAAGCATTTTAAATATGTATTATTTTTGCACTCTGTGTATCTGTGCCTTTCATACTCACATCTTAAATTCATCGCCTCTCTGCCAGTTGTTTGTAAATGTCCCCAGGTGTTTAACTCTTATTCTCTGAATCCTATGAGCTATTGTTGGGAAGTGTGGCTATTACATATTCCTGATATTTCTCAAAGGTCAAAAGAAAATGTAAAAATGCCATTTCTTTTCTCCCTATAAAGCAGAAAACACAATATTGTTCTGGTGCAGTTACTTTAGCTGATATGCTAAGATTTTATTTTTTTAAGTACACCTTATTGTATTTACTGCAAATGTTCTGGATACAGAATTACTTCCTCAAATTATTAGGAGCTAGAAGATATAATCAGCTTTTATTCTGTTTTAGAACATATTACTCTACCACAACAGTCTATTTGCGACAGTTTGCTCTCATCTTCCTGCAACCCATCTTAAAAATGAGACATAAAATTGAGGCTGTGGATGCTTATGGACCCAATCCTGCAACATTTATGCACCTGTTTAAGCTGAATCATGTGAGGATTCGTAGTGAAATGAATGTGCAGAACGACTAACATTTGAGGAACTATGGCAATTGCTCCAAAGCAGTCTGCAGTTCTTTGGGATAATGAACAATGCACGAAACTGGTGCATTATCGGGGTGGATTATCTGCTCCTCCCCCAAATCTGGCCAGGATGCTGTAAAGGATGGACTTGGAGTGCATGCAGAGTAAGCTGTCCTCTCCTGTAGTCAGTATTATTATATTAATTTCTTTTTATCACTGCAGTAAGGCTCCTGACCGTGTAAAATTTAGCCCTCAGCAGTGCAACAAGATCTCGAGGTTTTTGTCGCAGAGTCACACTTGGTGGTGTTATACAGCCTCGTTAATTGATTACAAAATAATTCAGCAAGCTGCACTGTTCCTGCATCTTCTATACATCTTGCTGCCTACTCACCCCAAACCAGCTGCACTTCAAGGTCCTGGTGCCCATGTCTGAAGCCCAGTCAACTGAAGAATGACCTTTCTCTCTGACCTAAGTCTTTCAGGGGAATAAAGCAACAGATGACACCAAGTAGAGGATTCACAGAGCTCTTTGTGTGAACCCCTTGCAATGGAGCTCTCCAGTGAAGGGCATCAAGCTTAACTTCCAGCTCACCCTGCAAGGAGGATTTTTCTTAAAAATTTCAGTTAACAGGAACATTTCCATTGACTTACACAGGAGCAGAGCCAAATCCCAGTATGTCTTTTACGACAAGCTACTCCCCAGCAGAAGCAGCATCTCAGCAGACAAGATGTCCCTGCCCCTGAGAGTCCTTGTCCAGGCAAACCAACTCCCACCACACACTGAATGATCCCCCCACTTATTGCTCAGCCTTCATTGAGATTTCTGTTCCTGCACATCGCCACTGTGATTGGCAACCGAAACAGAAAGATCAGACAAAAGAAGCTGAAACACCACCTGGGACGGAGCTGAAAAAGATGCAGGAGCAGATATCTCCATCTGTATTCTTGAGGGTGTGTAGGAGGGGAAGCCAGCTGCGGTGTGGTGCTCCCGAATCACAGGGGACTGGTGCTCTGCCCCGCTGCATCTCGGGAAACCCCGATGTCAGTCCCTGCACCAGCAAGGTCACCTCAGAGCCTGTTTCCTTATCCTCAGGCCAGTCACACTGCTATGAAGCTCCAGACAAGGGTGGGCAAAAGGAGTCCAAGAATAAAACAGAAGGAAAATGAGGCTTTTCTCAGATTTATGCAGAAGGTGAATTATGGGGCTACTTACACCACCTAAAATCACTTTCTCCCCAGGGCCCTGAATACGCTCAATTATGAAAGCTGTATACTGGACTGTAAATTTGCCATATATACTACAATATAATTGTACCAGACTCACCTATGTTGTATTTTTTTACCTATAAATGTAATGGTGATTTGTTTGTCTCCTCTTCCTACAAGAGTTTCAGAATCCCCAGGAAAGCACATCGGCCGTAACTTGCTCCATCCACCATTTAATCCAGATAAAGAGAAAAGTCTTCTGCTAAGTGTGCCCTCCCATACACAATGCTGGGGTTAGGCATCCCTGTACATATGGACACGTTTATCCCAGTGCAAGGCACCTCGGCAGGAATCACACAACATTGACAGAATATCGCACCCTGAGCAACATACTTTTGAATTGATGCAAAAAGCCGTGCACAGAAGGGAAAATGGCAGCTTTCCAAGTGGCCCCAGTTAATAGCTCTGTTTTGCTTAATGGTGCCTCCCATTCAGACTAAAGATGCTGTTTTAAATATGTAAGCAATTAGTATCTCTCGCTCTCAACACATCTGTGCTGCTTCTCTGTGCTGCATTATAAATCTGCCGCGTCCCTCTCCAGCTTGGCGGTGCGTATATCACCAGATATTCTGATTTTCAGCAACTTTCTGGCCCTAAAGAATTATGCTTCGATTTGGTGATGTTCTGCCAGGCTGGCATTGCCTAAACCCTGACACAACCATCCCTTCCTCTCCAGATCTGGCACTGGACAAAGAGACAGCAGAGATATGGAGAAAGCACCTTTTGGTGGTTTTTGACCCCTCTTCAGTCCAAACAGTACTTTTTCCTTTTTCCCAGCTTTCACACACTTCCTGAATAGAAACTGCAGCTTTTTCTTGCCATAACAAAATCTAAGGGCGCCTGTAGCCTGCAGGAGGATGCTTGCAGGGGTTCTGATGTGGTTGAGATGCCGCCAAGCCCCTCAGAAGCAGAACACCCACCTTGTGCAGTTTCTGTTTAAATAAATTCTGCCTGTTCAAACTCCAGCGGGACTTACAGAGTCATGGCAGGACCAGTGTTATCATAACGGCCAGTATTTATAGTAGTGCAAGGGGTCACTGCTACTAAAATAGGAATTAATAATAACAGGGCTGAATGTGACTAGTTATTCAGCATCTTTTTTTAATAGCAATAGAGAGAGGTGTAATTAGTTATTCAGCGCCTTTTTTTTTTTTAATTTTATTTTATTTTAACAGAGCGTTTTCAGTCCCAAAAGCTCTGTGTTTTCGCCCGTCCCTCGCAAGGGAGGAGGAGGAGGTACAACCACCGCACCGCGCACGGGAGTTACCGCTGTCTGATTTTATTACAGTTTTTGTCCTCTCGGGGAAGAAGCCGCCCGCCTGCGCCGTGCCCACTCCCCTCCCCGACCAGCACCGACCCCGCCACGGTGGGCGCAAGGGAGGGGACGCCACAACCGAGGGAAGCGCATCCCGTTCGCAGGGTGGGTGGGGGGCACAGCGCTGCCGGCGCGTCCCAACCCCCCGCGCCCGACGCGGGGACGCGCCGCAAACTTTATCGGCGGGGGGCGGCCCCGAGCGCCCCCTCCTCCCTCCCTCGCTCCCTCCCTGCCTGCCGCCCGCCCCCTCCCCGCGCCGGCGGGGCGGGCCGGGCGCTCCGCGGGCGCCGAGGGGCGGGGCGGCCCCGCCGGGCGGCGGCGGC
>JAYRBT010000018.1:6374392-6465242 GCA_036023395.1 Myiotriccus ornatus | reverse complement strand
GGGCGGGGCGGCCCCGCCGGGCGGCGGCGGCGGCGCCGAGCCGGGACGCGGCGCCGGGCTCCGCACCCCGCGGAGCGGCCCAGCCCGGCCCAGCCCCGGAGCCATGCCGCTGCCGTGCCGGGGCTGGACGCGGGCGCTGCTCACGCTGCTGGTCGGGTTCCTCATCTTCGCCGATATCTCGGAGATCGAGGAGGAGAGCGGGTAAAGAACCCCCGGTCCCCGCGCGGGGGAAGGGGCGCGGAGCGGAGCGGCGCTGGGGGGCCGGGGAGGAGGAGGAGGAGGTGGCGGCGGCGGAGGGGGCGGGCGCCCGGACAGTTTCTTTGTCTCCGGCTCTCCCGTTTTTTGCCGTGCCCAAGTGGGAAGGGAGCGCGCTGCGCTCCCGCGCAGCTCCGCGGGGCTGGCGGCGGCCCCGGGCAGGACGGGGCGGGATGGGGCGGGATGGGGCGCGGGGTCGGGGGGCAGCCACGGGCCGGGCAGGGCGGCGGGAGCTGGTTCCGCTCCCCTTAGAGGCGCGGAGGTACCGGTCCGACTGGGGATGCTGAAGCAGCTACTGGTCCCTTTAGAGACGCTGAGATACCGGTCCGGGTAGGAATGCTGGAGCAGGTACCGTTCCCGTTAGGGACGCGGGAGGAACCGGTCCAGGTAGGGATGCTGGAGGAGGTGCCGCTCCCATTAAAGACGTGGAGGTCCCGGTCCCGGTAGGAATGCTCGATCAGGTACAGGTCAGGATAGGGATGCTGGAGTAGATACCAGTCCCGTTAGAGATTCTAAGGTAACGGTCCAGGCAGGGATGCTTGATCAAGCACAGGTCTGGGTAGGGATGCTGGAGCGGGTACCACCAATCTGATTAGAGATGTTGGAGCAGATCCTGGTCTGGAGAGGGGTTTTGGCATGGGCAGTGCTCAGGTATTGATACACAGATGGAGCAGGTCCCTAAGCAGGATGTTGGTGCAGGTGGTCTGCTGGGCAGGGTTGCTGGGGCAAGTTGCAGCCCGGGGGGCTTGGGTGCCACTGCTGGTCCAGATGGGTGTGGTGGAGATGACACCAACCCACGGGGGGGATGGATAAGGGACCAGTCTACAGATGGATAAGGGAGCAGTCTGTGGGATGGGAGAGATTGAGCAGGGACCAGGTGGGTGGGAGAGTTCAACCCACTGGTGTGTCTCTGTGGGATGTGTTAGGGGCTTTGTGATCACCCCCTCCCGATCGCTTCCATGGTGGGTGTTTACCTGCAGGTGCCCTGTATGGCAGGGGCTAAAGCAGCCCCTGGGTCTGAGAAGCAACACCCTACCCACCCCATAAACCCCGTCTCTGAGGTCTGCTTGGAAACTTAGGGGATGAGAGGAACAAATGCAGAGAGGAGGGTTTGCATTAACTTGAGGAATTCACTACAGCAATTTGCAAAACCAAATAATTTTATTAATGAGGGTTGCACTCACAGTGCCCAGATGACACAAAGGCCTTTTTGTTTGCGACCAGGTGGCTTTGTCTGCTGTGTTACATCAAAACAAACACCTTGCTGAAATGATAAATGAAATGCAGTGGTGTTTGTTTATTGTTTCATTGTTATATTATATTGGGTGCCACAGGCAAGAAGTGCTCAAAGGTCAGTAGCCTTGCCCAGAAACATCCAGCACCAGACTGTATGTTATCAGGGTAGATGAATTGTTGCTCTGCAATGAGCTGGCACTATATAATAATAAAAGAAATTAAAAGCTTTTGATGCATCCTCCCCATCGGACAGGCTGCTCTGATCCTCTTGCTTTCCTCCCATCTTTTTTCCAGCTTCTATTCTTTCTTCTCTACCCTCACCTATCTGCTAGATCTGCCTGCTGGAACTTGCTGTGCCCTTATTGAAAATCTATTCTCTTTCGTTACTTACTTGTCCTGTTTTTCACCCTGGTTCATTAGGGATTCCCAGTGTTGTGTCTTTTTTTCTCCTCTCTTTTCTGTACATTGTATGGAAATTGGATGTTTGTTGGCTGCTTATCTCCAAACCCTGGCATCTGAGTTTGTTGCTGTAGTTCCTCCAAGGAAGTACTGCCAAGCAGAGCGGTGGCAGCAATGGCAACAGGGTCAGATGAGTTCTGTAGGAACAGCGAGCAGCTTGTTTCATGCAGCATTCAGAAATTATAGTGCAAGAGGTAACTGGTAAAGGAGAGGAGCACCCTGCCTCCTCCCAGGGGGCGAAGGAGGGGTCCAGCAGTCTGGTACCCTCAGATACATGTTAGTGCCAGACCTTTCACAGGTAAGTTCCCACATCAGCTGCACTTCCCGTATAGGGATGAACAGAGCATTAGTGGAACTCTACTATATTACTTAATTTTTCAACTTTGGGGCCCACATAATAGCATTTTTTGTCAACAGGTCCTGTAGGTAAAGGGAGTTGTGTGACAGCAAAAGTGCACAGCAGTGTAGAGAAGAGACGCTCCTGAAGTTTTCCAGGAGCTCTCTGTGTGTCCAGGAGGGAACAGCTCCTCTCCATGAGAGGTTTGGGAGGTACTGTGTATTTGTGCTGTTCTACCTCACGTCAGGAATATTTGACTGATGGATTGTGTGGCTCAAAATCCTCCTTCACACCCCCATAAACCACCCTCATTTTGGTCAGAGCAGCAGCAAAGGAAGGAAGGAGCTGGCCAGGTGTCCCCTGGCAGGCTTATGGTGCTGAGGGGGGCTGGGAAATGCAGGCAGGTGCAACTCTTTTCTTCTTTTTCCTTGGCATCGAAACACTCTCTAATTATTGTGAGGAGTGAACAGCTTGCCCACTTTTACACATACCCTGCCCCCTGCCTGTAATTTGGATTGTCTTTGGAAGAACGTGCCTCATACGTGTGGGAACAGGGGGGAACAGATTTCTCTCCCCTACAAATACTGAGAAATTGCAGAAAGAAAACACAAAATGTTCATTAGGTATAAAGTAAGAACATAATACTACTGGCAAATGGAAAAAAAACCAAACCCCGTGCTGTTTCTTTGGACAATAAGTTTCCAGCATCGCAGGTGAAGGGATATAGAAGCCAAGGGCGGCTGGGAGCTGCTCTGCCTGCCAAAGGCTTCTGAGAAAGATGTTTGCTCCTTGAGCAGTCCCATCTCACTCCTCTAGATACCCTTATACAACCTCCCGCAGCCAGGAGATGCTGAAACAAAGAGATGTCGGGGCAAGGACGAGAATTCAGCAGTTTCTCGCTCCCGATGCTGCGTGGCTCTCGTTAGCCCGTTCCTCCCACCCTGCAGCCACCCCTGCTCGCGGGTTTTCCTGCTGCTGCATCCCTGTCACCCACAGACGTGTGGCTGGACCGTCGTGCCCGCCGGTCCTGCGGGATGCCGGCGGGCGGGAGGCGGACTCGCCCCGCTCGCCTTGGCTCGCTCCCCGGTCTCCGGCGTGTGCTGCGCGGTGAAGTATTGCTGTTGTGAGTGGTCTTGGCACTTTGTTTCCGAACAACCACCTGGTTCCGGGCTGCTGAACTTTTCCTGCAGCCCGGTGGCGCCTGTGTTTTCATCCGTCGCTCCGGCTCTTTGTTTCCCTGGAAGGAAACAAAAGACACGCTCGCGGTCTGTCTTGGGGAGCACTGATGCGATCGCAGCCATTTCCTCGTCCACCCCCGGGACAGGGGAGAGGGGCAGACCTCTCCCCACAGAGGAAGACAAAGGACTCAGCATCGAGTGGGATGATTATTGCCGGTGGCGAGGAGGAAAATTCTGCCCCATTTTAAAGGGACTCTTTGTTATTCTAAGCCTGCCGTAGCAGTTCTGCAGGGGTCCGGCTGTGTCCTGATTGTCTGTAGAGGGAGCTGGTGACCCGCTGCCACCAGGTGACTTCTCGAATTAGCGTCTGAGCCATCTTAGGGAGCACTTGACACTTGGTAATGGGTTGGTCTTAATATGAGTCAACCTTTTCCCTGCTAGCCCAGACCACATGCCTTTCCATCCTGATTACAAGAGGAATTATATTCTGTTCTCTCTAAGTGACGAATTGGAGTCTCTGATATTGCTGGCCTGCCTGGAAGCTTGTCAGTAAATTGCCACTTTTTCCTCATGTGCCCTTTTCTAACGCCTGCCTTTCAAAGGCTCGGGAAGAGAGATTTTGTGTCCTTTATGGTGGCTGATGCGCTTGCTCTGAGTGGTCTGTAGCGGGCTATAGTCGTAACGCTTCTTGTCAAGGTTGGTCCATGGGGTATAAATGTCCTGCTCAGGTCTTTCAGCTTGTGATTTACTGCTTCTAACACAGAGCTAGTCTAAGACTTGCTCTCCACCAGAAAGTTTTGCTAGAAAAAGTGCTGTATTCTACCAGCATACACTTTTGTGTGCTCACACAGCAGGTGCACACTACCCAACAATTATCCAGGTTGGGCTGGAGGAGGAATAGCTCTCGGCAGGACAGAAACTCACAGACACCCTGGAACTATTCATGTAAATGGAGCCAAAGGAGACCTTTTTACTCACTGGTTATGGCAGGGCTCTGATAAAAGCTCTGTGACACATCAGGCTGGAAAATAAAAGCAATGTTGGAGCACTGATTTAAGTAAGAAAACTATTCGGGGTAGGCTTTCATTGCAACTCTTCTAACAATAACCTGATCTCAAGCAGCCGATTTCAGGTTGGCTACAGAGCTCCCCCTCCTCCCTGTGAAACACTCCCTCATCTCCTGTAGCCCTGCATGGGCACAGGGGGCTGCCACAAAGACATATTCAAATCCCTGTGTTCCTGCCTAGAGCAGGCTGAAGGAGATGAATCTCCACAGCTTGTTTTCTTAAACTGAGCTCTGAGGGAATGGCAGGAGCAGTGGTACCTGCAGCGAATCGGTGTCCAGCAGGAGGGCTGGGAGCAGCAGGATGGGAAGCACTTGCAGACCCCCAAGCAAGCCAGTGGAACAGAAAGAAAACCCACAAATAAGGGATTTCCATCACAGCTGGTGAAAAGTTACTCTTCAATCTAGTACTGATTGTCAGCAGCTTGCAAGACCCTCAAGGAGGGAATTTCTGAGCTTGCTGGTGAGGAGGGCAGAGCTGTGGTAGGAGGTTGCACATCACCAGCCAGCCCTTCTTGGGTGCAGAGTTGCTGAAGGCAGGCCAGTTCATAGACTAGAGCAATGAAGAGAGAGCAAAGTGGTTCCCAGAAGGGCTTCAAGTTTCCCTTTTGACCAGGTGGGCTTTTTTGTTTCCCATCTGTAACCCTACAAATGCACAATCCTGGTTGGGAAAGCAAAGGAAACCTTTTTCTCCCAGCAGAGAACAAGGAGTTTCAAATGTTGGCTCATTTAGCGAAGGCTTGTTGAGCAGCTAACGGCGGGGTTAAGCGATTCAGCAGTGCTGTCTCTGCTCCTCTCTGCTACTGCTGTGCTCGTGGGCAGAGGGGGAACCCTGGGACCACAGCCAGCAGTGACACAGCAAATCCCACCACCACTGTGAGCCCTCCCAGCCTTTCCCAGACATGGATGAACCGAAGGGGTCGGTTTTCTCTTGCATGACAGATGTGCTTTTGATCCTCCAGAAAAGCATTTAACAGGAGCTCCTTTATCTTTCCTTGGGCTTTCAGGCTTCCCTAATGATAAGACAAGAGGAGGAAATGGAAAGTTTAGATTGGATATTAGGAAAAATTTCTTCACCAAAAGGGCTGGTGAACATTGGAACAGGCTCCCCAGGGAAGTGGTGGAATCACAATTCCTGGAAGTATTTAAAAGACATGTAGATGTGGACAATCCCTGGAGGTGTTTAAAAGACATGTAGATGTGGACAATCCCTGGAGGTGTTTAAAAGACATGTAGATGTGGCACTTGGGGTCATGGTTTTGTGCTGGACTTGGCAGTGTTGGGTTGACGGTTGGACTCAATGATCTTAAAGGTCTTTTTTAACCTATATGATTCTGTAGTTCTGTGATTCTACAGGTCTTTTGCTTTTTCATCCCTGAGAACAGCCTTACTTAAATATATCCACAGGTATGGTTGTTATAAAAAACAGTTGTTCCAAACCAGACTTCTAATTGCCTCCCTCATTTGTTTTCCCTGAGCCTGGGTCATCCTCAGCAGCAAGAAATAAACCCAAAGTACAACATTAGATAATAATTATTTTTCTATCGCTCTGGTTTCCACCCCCAGTTGCCTCTGGAAACAAGGAAGTTCCCTGGCACAGTAAATTCACTGTAGGTGCAGAGTTTCAGTTGTCCTTCAGCAAACACCACAGCAGAGCAGGCTGGTGTCAGTTGCTCAGCCCCTTGCAGTGCAATAGAAAAATGAAGAAAAAATAAAAAGAAGGAAAAAAAGAGTATCTTTACAGCTCATTTTTATTTGTGTTCCCACTGTAAATCCTTGTCTGGCTGCACAGCAGCCTTGGTGGTGGTGGCGGCCTTCGGAGATGCATCTTCATCAACAGCAGCAGCACTGGCTCCAATTGGGAAGTGAAAGGACTGATCCAGGGAGATGGGCACGGCACTGCTGAAACCTGCCAGAGCAGTGGCCATGGTGCAGGGTGAGAGCTCTTTCCAAACTTAAGTGCTGAACTCTTTCTTATTGCTACTGCAAGTCAAGTTCTTGTTATTGCATACAGAAATCCACTGGGAATATCCCAAAGAAACACAAAACCCACCCTAGGCTGGCCATCTGCATGCTGAGCAGGCTGTCCCTCCCAACCAGCCCTCTCCACAGGCAGGTCTGCTTTTAAAAGCACATTTTGTCCCAGTCACACACAATTTTGAAGTGCTCTCTCAAGGCCCCCTCAGTCAAACAGTGTCACAGTGGGCTCCAGGTATCACCTCTTTGTCTGGCAGCTCTGGATCAAAGGATGGTTATTACACTGTGACCTGTCACCTCCAGCCCAGGCTTTACCAGCACCTTCAGGAATATCATTCAGCTCTCAGCCAGAGGCTACGACAGGGGACATGTTTCCCCTGCAAAGGTTAAGTATCATCATGGGGCATCTCCAGCACCTTTTCAGACACCCAGAAGCACACTTGACTGCCAACCAGCAGCTGCTCAGTTGGTATTTAAACTTCTCCTTCTTATGCTGCCTGGATTTCCAGTGTAGCTTTACAAGCAGGGGGAAGGAGAGAGGAGGTCGAGCTCTGAAACCACTACTGTCTTCTTGATATTTGGCAACTCAACTTTGTCATCTGGGGACTAAGTCCCTGTGAAGGTCCTGGGACAGCTCCATTGCTGGTTGTGGGGTGTAGATCTCATCCAAGCACCTCCAGCCCTCTTTGTGTAGGCACCAGATGTTATTTTGAGGATGCTCACACAGAGGATGCCCCAGGAGGATGTCACTGCCCAGAAGGGATCCTCAGCATCCACACCAACGGGGATAGAAGAAACCACATGAGACCTTAAGTATTCCAAGGGGCTGTGCAGACCAGTGGGAAAAGAGGCAAAAGATGGGTGTAGGAGGATGAGCCCACGGGCCCACAGCCCCTCAAGACACTATATCTTTTCACATTTTACCATTCCCATTTCCAAAGGTACGTTGCATCCAAGATGCTGCAGAAGCCGCTGGGATTTCTGGCTTTTGGGACATGGATGCTCAGGGTGACAGGTTCTCCTGCAAGAGTGATGTTCTGCTGTTTATGCTCCCTGGTGGAAAAAATTATCTCAGGAAAAATGTATAATGTAGACATGTTTTGTAAGCAGGGAGGTTTTTGTCTCAGCTCCTTTCTAAGTCTTCCCTGAGCTCTTGGGTTGTTTCCCTTCTCCCCTTCTCCCACCCAGAAGAGGAAAGCGAAACATACAAACACACCCCCCCTCGCCAATCTCAGGCTCCTCACTGGATCCTTTTTGCCTTCTTCAGTGTCTGTTTCTTTCTTGGCTGTTTTATTAATGCAGCCAATGAAAAGGAGATGATGCCAGGAATAAAGTTTTAATGGAAGACCTGAGATGAGGGAGGGAATAAGGTCCTGCCAGTATGCAGGATGGGGAGAGGTGAGGTGTGTGACATTTGAGCCCTGAGAGCATGTGAGTATTTTGTCTTTAGCACAGTGATAAAAGAAGAGCATCATGGGGTGATTGAGTCAGACCATGCTGATGTTATGGCAAATGCATGTGGATGTGAGAGCTGCCACTCTACTTACGTTGGAGAGGCTTTTCTGGCTCAGGAAAAGCTCATGCTGTCTTGCGAGCAGAGCAGTGGCTTTTTGGTAGGCAGCAGCAACCATCAGGCTGCTCTGAGCACCTTCCTGTCTTTTACAGGTCCTTCAGAGCAAGTAGCTCAAGGCAGGATTTGGTTACCCCAGTGCAGAGTCATCCCCAGCAGCATCCTGGTGACAGGCTGCCACGGCCTTCCCTCCCATTGCCTTGTGTCCACTTGTAGTCAGAGCTGCACTGTTCCTGCTGATTCGTCTCTGATTTTGTCACATAAGTGTTTCAGACTAATTGGCATATTCCCTGTTAAGCAACAGATGTCTCTTTTGCAAACTCATGTGTCTTGATTCCATCTTGTCCTCAGCAGACACTTGCAGTGATTACGCACTGTGACTTGCAGCCAGGCAGAGACCTCAGGGTCAAGCCCTGCTCACAATTACGCAGAAGCTGATGTGGACCCACCATTCCCACCTGACAGGCAGGGATGCTGAGCACCTTCAGCCTTCCCATCTTGTTGTGGTCCCTGGGAAGGATCTTGCAGGACAGGTTGCGTGGTGGAGGTGGGAGGAGGTGACCAAATTAGCAAGGCTGCTTTGTATGAGACTGACAGATCTGCATTTTCTGTGGCGGGTAACAGCAAGTGCCTTGAGCAACAGCAGTTCCATCGTCTGGTGCCTTACAATGAGTCTCCTTGGCTTGCTGGAAGATCACAGAATCACTGTGCCTGGCTGCACAAGCGCTGCCCCTGCAGCTCATGTACTAGACCTGCACTGGGACCCCAGCTGGGGCAGGTGATGTGTCTGAAAGCCATAATACAGGCACAATCTCCCAAATGCGATCGTATGACTCGATAGAAAGAATTAAACTTGAAACACTAAAAATAGCACCTGATATTTAGGAAGTTTTTGACACTTGGGCTGCCAAGCTGTGACAATATAATCAAGTGAGATTTTAAACACATTGAAGTGCGATTTCGAACATCTCATCAAGATGTATTGCAGGATCTTCTGTCCCAGCAGACAAGCGCTTTAGAAATGTCTTCCCAATAAATCTCTGCAGAGGGAACCTTGCTCACCAGGTGAGTGCAGTCACTGCTCCTCTTCATCTCAATCTCCTCGACATCCCTGGATGAAAGCCTCCAAAGCAACTGGTGAAATGTCACAGGAATGATCTGCAAAAGTCAGATGTCCGCGTTCCCCCTGGAATCCATCCTTTTGAGATGGGATGCAGGAAGGCGAGATGATGCTGGAGCCTATGAGAGCTGCATTCCTGGAGGGGGGAGTGGTGCTAGGAAAGTGAGCGATGGAATGTCTCAGTACAGGATCTCAGGGTTCAGAAATGCATCTCTGACCTCATTGCTTCTTGTCTAGCTTTAGCTTTTGTTCCTGATTTGCAAGTTGGTTTACGTGTGGCGCTAGCCAGCCTTTCCTCTTCCAATTTGTCTCTCCTGGGACAGCAGAGCATTTTATGGATTTGATCTAAGCCCCTCAGAAAACACTTGAGAGTCTAGTGAGAAGCTCACAAGAGGACTTAAAGATGAATGTGGCCTTTTTCCATCTTTTCAGCCAGACCCTGATGTGCAGATGGAAAGCCAGGATACAATCCCCAAGGCATCCTGGTTTCCAGCCTCTGGCTTTGGTTCCTGCTTATTTTGGTCTATTGGGACACCTTTGGTTGTCTACCCTGCAGGGCAGGCTGGACAGGTTTGGGCTTGGAAGCCAATTATGTCTTTCTCATAGATAACTTGGAAATGTGACAATTTTCCCCCAAAAACCCTGGAGTCACATTTTCTGTTCTGCTGGTCTCAACACAGACCCTGAATTTAAGGGAACAGTATCCAGGGTTGAAGCCTGTGTCGTGGTCCACATTTTACAGCACTGTAAGGATCAGCAGGATCAAATCTATCAAGTTTGGGAAAAGAGGGGCCATCCATCCATATACTTCATTTCCAGGGGCTGGATGGCGTGTCCCAAAACTGTTAGTTACGGTGACTGGGGCTCTGGCCGTGGCACAGCATCCTGCAGAGGGGTGTGAGCATCCTGCTCCACATCCCTCCCTGCCCAGCTGCCTCAGGAAGAGCCCGTGGGTTGGGAAGGCAGTGATTGTGTGAGGGTGGTGGTCCCTGGCCAGGCACAGGCAGTGTGCTCACGTGCTCTTGAGATAGAAAATAGCAATTCTGGTCTTGAGGACAACATCAGAGCAATCCTTAAAAAGCAAAGTAAATATAAGTTGTGATTTATTATTTTTTAAAAATAGATACAGACTTCCTAATGGGTACAGTCTGCAGCCATCTCAGGAGACTAATGGTTGCATCTGCTTTTTGGGACAGTGAGACCTTTTCAGATCAATTCCCGTGGTCCTCTGAGTCACGTGTCCTACCCTCTCACCCAGCAAGAGCCATACTCGACCTCAGCAAGTAAAAAGTAGCATTTTCAAGAGGACAGGTCTGCTGGAAGCCCATAGTGCCTGCTCCTGTGGAGCTCATTTTTTGGTGTTAAAGGCCAAGCCACTTCACCCCCAGTGTCCCAGCTGTAAAACAAGGATCATAAAATGCACGTACCACAAAAGTAGGTTGTGAAAATCTAATTAGTAAGTGTTAGTCATTCGAACCCCTCAGATAAAAATTGTGGCACTCTGAACTCTCTTCCTGAGGTATTCAGATGGATAAATTCTGCTTAATAGTCCCCCAAGGGACTATTATCTCTCTTTTATGTGGAGGAAGGAGAAGAGGGGGACGTGGGTTGCCCAAGGTCAGGAAGAGGCAGAGGTTTTGTTCCACCAGGAATGGGCTCCACAAATGTGGTTAAATGCAGGAGGGTTTGAACGAGATGATCCTTAAGGTCCCTTCCAACCCCAGATAATTATATGATCTATGTAATGTGTGGTTGGGTAGGGCTGAAATTCCTGGTTAGTTTATGTTTCTCGTGCCTGCTTCCCATGTGCACTGTCTACCACAGATGCTGGGGGGGGGAGGAACGGGACTTGAGGGGTGGGAATTGCAAAATATCCATGGAAAACACATTTTTTAATTTGTAAGGCTGAGAATATGGACGCATAAAGCCTGTTCTTAAGAGATCCTCTCGCCCAACGAGGCTGTGTGACCTACTTGTTCAGTCAAAGCAGCTTTGATTTCACGTATCGAAATTGCTCGAAGCGAGACCGAACCGTACCTAGCAACAATTAAGAGAAGCATTTAAGAAGTGGGAAACGATGAAAAGAGAAGCAAAAACCCTAAACAGCCCATTCATAGTGGTTGAATAGAAGAGTCTTTGCATACCTGATTTGTCAGAAATTATTCATCCAAGGAAATTTGGGCCTGAAACATAAGACGTTTTTTCTTTTCTATCCTCTGATATATGAATCAGTGTCACTTTACATCTGAGCGCAGAATGTTTTGACCTATATAATGTCTTAGACAGTGGAAATTCAGCTTGAAAATCTCAAAGCAGAAAAAATGAAAAAGGATGGCATAAGCCAGTAAGATGGCATTAGCACATAGAGATGCAACTTATCACTGGAAAACATCCCAACAGAAGCCCAAAGAAAAATGTTTTGTAAATAATGGGATTAGGAAGCAGGTTGGTACTTTGTGGAGCTGGCTACACAATCAAACTGATAACAGCTAGATTAATAAGGCAATTCAATCCAAACACAGTGTAGCACTAGAAAGCTTTTCAAAATCAATGCTATCTGTACTATTTTAATCGAGGTTGGTCTTTTCCTTTTGAAGCAAAGAGATTTGAAACTCCAGGTCAGCAAGGTATAATAAAATGGACTGACTTTTTTTTTTTTTTTAAACATGTGCTTCTTAATTAGTACCTTCAATTTCTAAATGTTTTCCCCTTCCCAGGTGGGGGAAATGAAGGAGCGTGGTGATACTGGCTTGCCTATGTTGGTAATTAAGTATGGCAGACCTTGGAAAATCCTGTGCCTAGCTCAGCTATGGGTGTTTTGAGCAGCTGTTTTAGAATCATAGAATCATAGAATCATTTTGTCTTGCTGGGACCCACCAGTGGGCTGAGCTGAGCAGGATGGCTGGACAGGGCCATACCCCCCCCATGGCATCATATGCACAGCACGTGTTGCCTTCGACTGTACAAAGGGAGATTGTAGGGAAAATGTCCTGAAGTTGTAGTGTAGGACACAAAGCACCAAAAGGCTGATAGTTTTGAAGCCACAGGAATTTTTAAGGATTCACTAAATCAGCGGAGACCTTCAACCAACTATCATGTCCCAGCTTTGGGCAGTCTCCATGGCTTGGAGAAAGAAACCAAGCCTGGTACGGGGAGCAGTGCCTTTACCAGCATCTCGGGTGTCCGTCTATGAGGGCATTGTGGCCAGCAAAGCAGTGAGCCCAGTGCCATGGAACAAGTCATGGGAGGAAGGTGAGCAGAGCCCTGCTCTCGTCCACCGATGAGCCACCCCCTCCATATTCGTGTATGACAGCAGGACCCTTTGTGCTCTGTTTGCATTGCAATATTTTTGCTTTTCACTGTGTGTGAAGGGGAAAGAGTAACCCCTGAAACTGTGCTTGTAGGGTTTCTCATCCAGGGTCCTGGCAGCCAGTCTCTTTCCACCCATACTGCACAAAGTCAGCTGGGAGATGTCCTTTCAACTTGCCTACCTTGTGTCCAGCTTCTCCAGCCTTAATTCCAGGAGAAGACTTGCACAGACCTGTCACTGGGGGCATGTAAGGCTAGACTGGTTAAATGCATTTAAATAATATGTTGTGATGCTTTTGATCAGTCCTGCTGTAGGCACAAAACATGGAAGTGGGAGCTAACAGGTCTTCTCCACTTCCTAATTTCCATGGTATCTTTTTTTTTTCCCTTTCACAGAGATTGTGAACTGGCAGTTATTCAGGGAAAAAAACATTTCTTTTTCTAAGCATTGCCTGTCCTACAGCAAGTGTGAAGGAGTGTGAATCCCATTTGGAAGGCTTCTTCAGAGGAGACGTATCTGAGCAGATGCGTGGTTTGCACACTAATCCAGTCTGCTCCCACACCCTGTGGTGAACCCCATTAAAGCAGAGGCTTTTTAAATGCCAGTAGGCTCTAGGAATGAGCTAGTCCTGCTGTTCCCTTGATGCACCAAAAAATGAAACAGCTCGCCGACTCTCAGGTCTGTCAAAGGAAGGAGGAGGGTGTCGGAGCAGGAATCGCTCTGACTTGCCCATAGATGGTCTCTGGCAGGAGGGAGGACAATCATCGTGGCATTTGCAAGGGTTTGATGTTGTGTGGTGCTGAGGCCTGTGCTCAGCCTAATGAAGGGATTTATGTCACATCCCGCAAGTCTGAAAATCTTCTTTTAATGGCACTGACTGTTCGTGCACACTGTTTCTTTTTCATTTATGTCTAATGCATTTGGGATTTTTTCAGAACTCACAGAAATACATTCTCCTGAGATACATTTTCATTAAGGTATATATTGTCAGGTAATAATATTTCTGCTGGAAGAGAACTTGGTTCTCTTTATGAGTGTGTTCACTGGGTTATCTGTGCAATGGAAACAGTAAAACAGAGCAATGTGGCAGTTAAAATATGTGTGACTCCCACTGTGCATCACAAGGTGGGCAACTCATTCTTTGTGACCCCTTTAAAAGTAGCAAGCTAAAGCAAGAAGGGTCTCTTCAGCCAGCTAGATACAGACCAATACTTGCATGTATTTATTTTTAAGTGAGGATACACAGGTCATGTGAGTGATGTAGGTTTCTGAAGGGGCTTGGTCCCATCTGTTCTTCATTATAGCATCATACAGATGCTGGAAACTTTGGCTGTTCTTTCCTACAGGTCATGCTTAGGCGGGTCTGGCACCACATGTGTGGTGGTGTCAGGCCATGGGAGTGACAGTGCTGTCACTTAAGTTTGAGTTCCAGCATGTGAATGACTGTGGTGAGTTGGCCTCATAGATTCAGCCAGCTTACACTAAAAGTGGGAAGAAGAGGCTTCAGGTCACTCATGGGATTGGAGGGGGCTGGCACGGGGCCTTGGGTCACTGGAAGATGGGAGAAGGTCCACTGCGAAGATGAGGTCTCCACAGGTCACCAGGAGGCTGGTGACTCCGTCTGGATAAAACAGAGATATTGGACAGTCTCAACTAAAAGCTCACATAAACACAGTGGTGGGAATCCTGTCCTGATCATTCAGCTCAGTCCCTACCCGAAAAGGAAGGGAAAGTCCCTGGGCATCCCGGAGTTGAAGGAGACCTTCTCTGTGCACTGCTAACACGTGACTCGTAAGGAGAAGTAGAGATGTACTTAATGCAGCTATTGGCTGCACGCTGCTTTGACAGCAGAGACCAGATGTCTTTGATGGCTGGTTAGATCACGCAGGTATTATTAATTGGGCTGGCTCAGAGCTTTTCTGCCAGAATGATTTTATGATCGCAGTAGGGCAGCAGTGACGGTGGATGAAAAGCCCTTCAGAGGTATCAGGACATCTCCCTTCTGGATGGGGTGGGACTCAAACGGCGTGGCAATGTCTCCACTCGGAGCCCTTCAGAGCAGGATCTCTTGACTGTTGAACAATGCTTGGCAAAAAGAAGCTGGATTTATAAATAATGCATTTCCTTTGTCTTGCAGGAGTTCTGGAGGCAGAGGTACAATCAGATCAGCTGTGAACAGCTTACATAGCAAATCTAATAGGTTTGTAAATTAGATTTTGTGTTCATTTGTTTTTGCTGTAAGGCAGCTATTAATCTGCTTCTGCTCTTCGCTGGATAGTGCTGTTCTGATTTAGCAAATGTATCTGTTTCTTTTCACTTCTGCTTTGCATTTTCTTAATCGTTTCTCCCCCTCCTTCTTCCAGCTCAATGCAATAATCATTTGCAAATAACCAAGGATCTGCAAGTTCCAGTGATTGAGAGAATGAGAAAGAGTTACTTATTGTGAAAATAAGTCAGTGATAGAGTTGCTATTTCCATAGTTTTAAGTGCTATTAGAAGAGAAATTGCTATGTTTGAGATCAGAACTCCATTCAGTTTTATCGCAATGCACTCCTGTAAACGTCGCTCCATTGCAGAGTCACTCTGTGGCATCACAGCCTCATTCAGTGTCTTCCTGTGTTATTTTTACGGTGATTCCCTGTCAGCCCAGTGTTACCAAGTGGCACAGCTGAAAAGCTTAGTGACACCATGTGAGAAGGAGTGATGTCATTCTGTGATGATGTCACCACCCATGATTGAAACACAGAAAATGGACAAAACCAAAATAATTGTAGTTATTCCCAAGATTTCTTTACCCTACTTCCTTTATGATTTTTGACACCTTCTGTGTAAGTTCTGCAAGACACGAATGATATGGCAAAATGCAAGATGCAAACAAATCCTACAGACTGGCAGCCTCTAGAGAGGTACTGTACAAACACACACCAGGACACTGGCAGCCAGCATTTATAAACACATTTCCTTGCCTTTCTGAAACATTATATTGTGTGAGCCACAGTGTGTCCTGGGGAGCACTTTTCCTGTGCTGGAGATTTGTTCTCAGGAGCTGGATGGTGTCCATGAGCCTGAGCCGCCAGCTCTGCCCCATCTTTCACTCTGCTCCCTCCTTAGGGTCTACATGCCTTTTATAAATGCATTTATTTACAAACCATTTCCCAGCTGGAAAAAGCCCTTTGCACTGGAGAGAGAGAGATTCCTTTTAGCTGATAGTGAGTACTTTGGCTGTGTATTTTTCAGAGTGCTCTGTAGTGTGAAGGCTTTTTCAGGGCTGCAGATAAACACACAACTTCTTGATGAGATGCTTGGCTATTGTTTTTGGAGGACAGCTGGCTGGAACCAAATATTTGGAGACTCCTTCAATTCATGCCATTTGATTTAAACAGCACTAAAGTACTGGGGCTGATTTGCTTCTTAGAGCAGGGATTAAAAGCTGGGTTCTCCCAGTGATCATCTCCAGCATCTGGCTGTTGCTCAGTTCTTGGTCTGGAACAGGCGATACAGGTGCTGAACTCCTCGTGCTCAATTCTCACCAGGGAAGAAGTTTCCAGCGAACCAGCCTGCCCCTGATTGGTGCAAGATGCTCACAGCCCAGTCTCACAAGCAGCACCCACCCAGCAGCTCAGCTGAATTAATTTCTCCTTTGGGTGGAGTGAGGTTTGCACCTCTCTGATGAGGATTTTTATCCTCTCCAGGAGCTGAGCTGGCTCTGCTTTGGGATCCTCATGAGATTCCAAGAGGCAACAGGGCAGCAGCCTTGGCTAGGAGATTTCTTAGTGAATTTTGGGGGCTCACTGGGGTGTCTTGTCTGTAAGTGTCCATCTGCCAGCCTGTCTTTGCAGAGCCTGTGTGTGGGTTTTTGTGCACAGCTTTCTGCAGCTCGATGTGTAAGAGTGTGCTTTCTGTAGAACTGTGCCTGGCTGTCAGTCTGTGTTCGTGGAAGCGAGTAGGTATTTAAGGATTTGTGTCTGTCTGCTTGAGTGTAGCAGCATACAAACTGGCTTTCAGTTCTTGTTTAGCTAATAACTACAATTTTGCTTTTCTGATGAAGTTTGAATTCCAGCAGCCAGAGCCAGAAGACAGTGATTAGAAGTGCCATTGGGATGCTAACAGATCCTGTCTCTTTCCCTTTCCCTGACTTTCTTTTCTCTAGAGCTGAAGTAGTAATAAATGACTCCTCGTCTCCAGCTGTTGTTGACAGAAGTAATGAAAGCATTAAGCACAACATTAAACCAGCCTCATCCAAATGGAGACACAACCAGACACTCTCTTTGAAGATCAGGTACTGGTAATTACCTATAGGACAAGAGACAGATTTGGTCCTCTCCAGTGCAAGCTGGCAAATTGCCTCTGTATATCATCTAAAGAAGTCAAGAAAGAAATAAAAAGACTTATCTCCTGCTGAGCTGGGCTTCATATCTGTAAGCGATCACTTGGAAATGAATTCCCAGCTGAAGCAGCTGGCCTGGCAACGATGGAATGAGGAGCACTTGAGCCCCTTGTTTTTTGGGCCAAGTGGAATTCGTGTGTGCAGGCCATGGGTCGCAGAGGGGAGAAAGGGAGTCCCCTCCCAGGGTAAACTCAGGGACCCCCCACTAACGGTGGGCTGACTGTGTTCACTTGCCCCAAGCAGAGATGGGTGTAGAGACACCCATTTGTAAGCTGTTGAGCTTTGGTAAGATGGACTGGCCAGAGAGCAAGGGCAGCCAGGAGGCAAGAGCTCCTCTTCTGTATGACCCAAGTTATCTATGTACCTCACCTGATGGGGCTGTTTTCTTCCCGGTCCTCAGGAAACAGATCTTGAAGTTCCTGGATGCAGAGAAGGACATTTCGGTGCTGAAGGGGACACTGAAGCCGGGGGACATCATCCACTACGTCTTTGACAGGGACAGCACCATGAACGTCTCTCAGAACCTGTATGAGCTGCTGCCCCGCACCTCTCCCCTCAAGGGCAAGCAGTTCCCCACCTGTGCCATCGTGGGCAACTCGGGGGTCCTGCTCAGCAGCGGCTGCGGCCCCGAGATCGACGCACACAGCTTCGTCATAAGGTAGGGACCTGTGCCCTGTGGGTCAGTGCACCCAGGGGGGATCCAGCGGGTTCAGAGCAGTGGAAGGGACTGGAGTCCTGGTGGTGTGGGGCAGCACAGCCTTGCAGCCCCACGTGCATGTGTGAAGTTCACCGGTGCAAACATCCTGCTGCAAACTCTTCCACCCCTCTCCAAGTGCTCCCTCGGTGTTCTTGCAAATGCACCCCGCGTCTTCTCATGGTGCACCATTAGCCCCTCCTGGGCACTGTTCATCCCCAGCACCCCCAGTTCCGGGTGCTCCCTCCTCTTCTCCCACTTGGTTGCCCCCTTGCAAACCCTGTCCTGAGCCCCACTGGGACACAGTGAAGTCACTCCTGGAGGTGTTTGAAGTGGAGAGGAGGAGCTCCTGCCCTCCCATCCCCAACACCCCTGCACAGCTGTTAGCTGAGGGGCTGTAGGAGTCCACTGATGATTTATGTACGTGCAGACATTTGTTTTCTGGTGAGTCTATTATGAAGACAGCCCAATCCATCAGCAGCTCACAAAGGCGGTGCCGGCATGATGTGGGAACAAGGATAATGTCACCTCTGCCCCCCACTCAAACCTGGCTGCTCCAGCCTGCCTGGCTGCTGGCAGCTCCAGTCTATCCACAGGGGATGGAGCATTATCGTTAAGTGTAACCTGAGTGAGCAAAGGAAAAAGCTGCTTATTGCCGTTCTGGCAAAGTTTGAGGAGCTGCTTTCACATCAGGCAGCAAAGTGGCAGGAGAAAAGCTGCTTTGTATGTAAAGATTGGGATTTTGAGTGGCTTCTCCCCAGCCGTGTGCTAGTGCAGGTTTGGCATGGACATGTTCTTCCCACCGTAGGTTATCTGAGCTATCAATTGAACCTGCATATTCCTGAGGAAGGTTTGCTCCATCCAGGCAGCCTTTCCAGCAGGGGTTGGCAGTGACCAGTGATAGGGTCTGTGTCCATGATACAGATCCAGTGTTTATTTTCAGTGACTTGACTCAAGCGATGAGTGGATCAGAAGGGCCCTGCATGCCAGTAGCTGGATTTTCTTTTAACCATTTTTTTAGTTTCCCCATCTGTGAAGTAGGGAAAACAGTAATGATGGCTGATTATTGAGGCAGATGGTTAGGATGCGATTCCTGCTCGTTAGATACTGTAACTGTCAGAAACTACAGCAGAGCATGCAGTGTGCAAACACATGGGTACCCTCTAGTTTTTACGATGCTGGGGGAACATCTACTTGAATCCCCCCATCAGCTGGTTCCCAGTGCCATTTGCTCTGTGCCACGTGCATGGCATGGGCATGGCTTACTAGCCACAGATCCCCACCCCCCAAGGAAGCCGCTCTTTCCTGAGGGTGGTTTGATGGCAGTTTATCCTGCAGGCCCTCAGCCGTCATCCCTGTTGTGACAAAGGAGCTCATGGCATGTGGTCTGTGTCCACGTGCACAGCCTGAGAGGAGGCACCAATTAACACTGCAGAAAGAGAGATTTTTTGAAGGTCACAGCCTCCAGACAGCCAGAGCCTATGGAGACCATCTCCTGTCATCCCTCTTCCTCTGGTGTCAGTGTCACCACCGGTGCCACTGGGTCTGCTGTTTGCAGAGACTCACTAGGAGGAGAAAAGGGACTTGGGATAACGTTACTCCAGCAGGGCTGGAATTAAGAGGCGAGTGCTTTCCTTGTGTGGGAAAGGCTGTTTCTTTTCAAATCTGCCGTGGGAGCAAAGACAGGAGGTTTGTTGCTGGTGTTATTTTTGAACGGCACCAGAAGAGCCACCAATCCGTACAAACCACCCACCAGACACCACAGTTATGTCTGCTATTAGCATTGTCCCAGAGGGATATACATGCACATACCATCATGCTGAGGAATGGTGGCCTGGTACTGAGACTGCTCATCATTACTGATTTACTGCAGAGGCTCATTCCTCCCAGAAGCGAGGGTGAACGGGCCCTGGTTTTTGGCATCACACACCTCTCATGCCTGTCACTGCCCTCTCTCAGTCAGTTTAAAAAGGCTGTTTGGTGTTTTCCCCTCACAGGTGCAATCTGGCCCCTGTCCAGGAGTACTCGCAGGACGTGGGCATGAAGACAGACCTGGTGACCATGAACCCCTCAGTCATCCAGCGGGCCTTCGAGGACCTGGTGAACGAGACTTGGAGGGAGAAGCTGCTGCAGCGCCTGCACAGCCTCAACGGCAGCATCCTCTGGATCCCGGCCTTCATGGCCAAGGGGGGCAAGGAGCGAGTGGAGTGGGTGAACGAGCTCATCCTGAAGCACCACATCAACGTCAGGACTGCCTACCCCTCGCTGCGCCTGCTGCACGCTGTCCGAGGGTGAGAGCGTCTCCAGTGTGCTCCGAGCCAGGATTTCCTGAGCCTCCTGAGCTGGAGAGCGATGGATGGGTTTGTGCTGGAGGAAAACAGTGCGAGTTGTTTCTCTCTGCAGACCATGAGGAGGATTCCACGGGTGGTGGATGGTCCCTAGATAAGAGCTGGAGACCACCTTGTGAACAGGGGCTTCCCAGTCTGTTCTTTGAGTGTGAGGGCTTTTAGCAATATACCAAGTCTTAGTTTTCCAGTGCTTTCTTGGGGCAAAGAAAGCACTGGAACTACTCTCCAGCCTGTGGTTTGGGCTTTCCTTGGAGAAACATGTGTGCACTGAGCTTAGCAGTGAGATTTGTCACCTTGTGCTTGAGTGACGTGCAGGTCTCACACAGGTCCTCAGGTCTTCTGCCATCCTGGACGGGAGGGGAGTGACATGGTGTGGCCCTGCTGATCAGATAAATGGGGCCAGATGGTGGGGAATGGGCTTGCTGGGAGGGAAGGAGGGGGTCTTTCTACTCTCTCCTGGCATCTTCAGGAGAGACGTGTGTGGTGTACAGGAGACACAGGTGTGGTGGGGATGGAGAGGTTACAAAGGAAAGAGAGCCCTAGAGGTGAGACTTCGATGTAAATGACTTGGGGATGTGGTCAGCTCTTGCTTTCATTCCTTATTTCTCTAGGGAGAGTTATGATTCCTTAGGCATTTAGGGAGTCTAGGCAGGCAGTGGCTTTTGCTGGAGATGACTTATGGCAGTAATTGTCCTTTGATCCTGTCTAGACCCTGTTAATCTTGCAGGGTAGAAATTTCCTGGTGCTCCCACTTCTAAGCCTCAGCATTACTGTTCCTTGATTGTTTGAGCACTTGCCCCCCCCCATCTCTGAGCCTGAGCTCTGCTGGTCAGTTGGTCAGTGCTGGGTGTTGTCTGTCCCAGCTCAGGTTGTGTGTCAGTGATGGGGGTGGGCAGGGGACAGGTTTTGGGGTCATTTCCTGCAGGATCAAGCTTAAGGGGGTGCTCCAGGACAGGCTGGGAGGAGCAGAGGCTCTGGTGCCCCCACGGGCAGCAATAATGGTGAAGAAGAACCACATCTGCCCCAAGTGTCAGTATTAGAGGCTTCCCCGGGCCAGAGAGGCATGTTACAGAAAGCACTGGCTTTGAGGTAAAGAAAGGGAAGGAAATGATACCACAACTCAGAGGAAGGAAAGACAGGAAGGAAAAAAAAAGCCCACAACCCAAATTCTGAGCTATTTCTGGTTGTAATTGACTTACTTTCATCTGTCAAAATAGAATTAAGCTCCTGTAATAAAGCCCTTTAAATCAACATGCTACTAATCCTGTGCTGGCAACCATTCCCAGTGCCAGAAACTTCCCATAGGAAGCTTTGCAGAGGGATTGGCAAGGGTTGGACATCGCTTTCCCATGGGAGAGGAGGATGCCTTCACAAGCTCAGCTGGTGAGATTATCTTCCAACTCACAGCACCTTCCCGGCCCTCCCGTGCACAGCGCTGCAGTCCAAGTGGGCTGGCTGGCATGCTGGTTATCTCTGTGGAGCTCCAACAGAGCAGTGTTTGAGCCACCACCCCTGGCTAGCAGGTCCTGCCTGTCTGGAGGAGATGCAGGGATTTTGGGAGAAGGCCAGGGGCTCAGCACTGTCTCTTAGTGCAGGGAGCAATGCACCCCCTCTCCCCTTGGCTTCAAGTAGTGTCTTCCTTTTGCACACGTTGGTGTAAGCGTGGGCTTTACTCGGGTCCCGTGCAAGGAACTTGGGTTTGGGCTTCTCAAAACCTGCTGGGGCTCAGAGGGAGGCAACCAGTCAGACTAGCAAGTGAGTGGAGGGAGTTGGTGGTGTCTGGGATAGATATGGTACCAGCATGTGGTTGGATGATGCTGATGACAAGCTCTGAGGTCTGGGTTGGAAATACAGCCAAGACCTCTATCCTGTCCTTGGGCTGGTCTCCATGGGGGGGTAATGGAGAAAGGTGGGTTGTAGCAGAACAGAGACAGAGTAAGTGCAGCACTAATTCAATTAGAACCATAGAAACCAGTGATAATCCTTGTCAGGGATTGCCCTCTAAGCCAAGAGAGCTGCTGCCTGACCTGCCCTCCTGCTCTCAGACTTATCAGTGGAAAAATAAGGATGCCTACTGATTAGCAATTAATATAATGAAAACTGCAGCCCCCTCAGAAAGCCAGAACTGCTGGGAGCACTTCAACACCTAACCAGGGTGTTGTGGCCTGGCCAAGGAACCCACAGAGGGGTCACTCAGGGCTGGGGGGCAAAGGGCTGTGTGACTCTGGGGGAAGGCTGGAGTCAGCATTAACCCTTTCCTTGGTGTAGCTTTCTCAGGTTTGGACTTGGATGGATTTAAGAGCAGTAATACTGATTCAGGCAGTACTGAGTTAACTGGGCACAAGAGGGAGGTGGCTGATGCTCTTGGTGCTATATAGGAAGTTTCTCAGGTACTAATAGGGTTGTCTTGCCCATCTGCTCAGAGTAATTGATAGGATGTTGTTGGAGGTGAAGGAGGAGTCTTTCCTCAGGTCAAACTGACCAGAATCACTAAGAGTTTACTTATTCATCTTCTCTGACACTGCCTAATTCCTGTGATCATCCTTTATGTTTGCTTATGAGGGATATGGTCTCCAACAACTTCCTGTGTCTCTCATCTGCAGAACATGCTGGTTTATAGCATTACACTTTTCTTTGACAGATCTGAGATTTGTGAAACAAACACAATTTGTGGCGTGTGGCAATTTGCAGCAGGGAATCAACAATTCACAAAGCCCTACAGCACATCCCTCTGTGCTGCTACAGCACATCCCTCTGTGCTGCAGTGGGCTGCAGTTGCAGACATGTCCCATCTTCTCTTTTGCTGGATAAAACTACCCTTTATAATCTACCATGAGTTGATTTGGAAATCACAAAAAAAAAAGGGGAAGTCTTTCAGCCAAGACACCTGGTTTAGAATAGCATTTTCTAGAAAGGCTGACTCAGCCATCTTCAGTTTGGCTACAAAAGTTCTGCCTTGTCTTCCTTCACTACCAGTGAAATACATTTGTGAGTCTTTGACTCCTCCTTGAACCACAGTATTTATTGTCCTTCTCTGCTTTCCCTCAAACCAAAATGTATTTCAGTGGCAATTGAACATTTTTCCTATAATTTCCAGTGCATTTGGGGCATTTGCGGAGTGTGCATTGCTGAGATAAGTAAAAAGCATTTGGTTTTGTTGTCCTTAACAGCATCATTTGAGACATCACCTTTCCAGCTGTGAGGGTGCCTTAAATGTTTGCTGATAGCTTTTTGTGTCGTTGCTTCCGCGTAATCGGTGCAATAGGACAGAGGCTCCACTTACACGGTTCAACTCACCATCTTCATGCCAGGGAGGGCACAGAGCCTTCAGCATTTCAGTGGAGGTGGTCAAAAGGAAGCAGAGTCACACCTCAGGCTGGAGGGGGAAGCTGTGTGGTGGCAGGGAGCCAGTTCGTGGGGATGGTACTGTGCGTTTCAGGGTTTCGTGTCTCACTTCGCAGTGATTCTGTAAAATGTCTCCTGAGCAATTCTCCTGGTGGGCGCCTGGCTGGGAAACAAGCTAGCCCCTTGGAAGTCATGTGCTAGTGTCTCCAAAAAGCCTTGTAATAATCCCTATTGCCCAGCAGCTTTTGTTAGAGAAATAACATGAAATGCAGGAAGAGAGGGAAAATAATTGTGTCTGGAGTGTTGCCTGTCACTCCTTGCAGACAATTCACGGACATGTTGCACTTTGCCTTGTCTAATCTGGTCTAGTGTTTCTCACTGTGTCCATCACAAGGGTCTCTTGGCAGTAACCAGTTCTAATCCCGTAAGATTTTGTTACGTGCTTCTTGAAAGAAAAAAAAAAATTAAAAATCAATAAACCTTCCAGCTCCTTGGCTTAGCCTCCCGTTAGGTTTAACATCCAAATAGCTGTGACAGTTGAGGACAGCGATCACCCTGCTCAGGGTCCATGGTGCCATTCTGCCATGTCTCCTCAGAAGTACAGCCTGGCAGGGCATAAGGTGGATTCAGCTTTGCCTTGGATGTCTGCCTGGGTCCTCGCACCCAAACAGTGGTTAAGCCTTCGCTGAGTTTTCAGAGCCAGATGCCTTTCCATCCATCTGTGCTGGAAAGCCTCCCCTGATCCCTCCTCACCTTGTGTTCTGGTTATGCCAGATCTTTTCCAAAAGCTTTTGCCTGCTTATAGCCACACAGGATAAACGTGTGCAGATGATTCTCCTGACCTGTTGCTTTGATTGCACTCTTTTGCATCCCTCCATGGACCCTTCTTTTCTCCCAACACATCAGACCTAAGCTGCTGCTTTTCCTTTTCACAGCCCTCCTGGCTCAGCTTTTCTAACCCTCTGTCTCAAGATCGGTTCTGCTGTGTCCACCAGCAGATTTTCTAAACCAGCTACTTCATGCTTCCTCCCTTTTGTGCTTCCCCCTTTCAGGGGCTCCTCTGCCTGCCCTGGGGTCTCGTACCTTAAAGCCCTTCCTCTCTGGTCCCACAGGCGGGTTAAGGACAGCAGTCCTGTGCTCAGGTGAGGGAACAAGATGGCCAAAGGGTGTAGGGGGAGAAGACAGCCATTCACAAGTGTGTGACTGGGGTGGGATCTGGGGGAAACTACGAACACTCCATGAAGTTAAGTGTGCATTAGGTCAGTGTATGTCTTAAAAATAAATCCTTGTGTAAGCAATTATTCTCACCCCTTAAGTACTTGAAAAACGTTGTACCCAAGCTGTGGTGGGTCTGCACTGGCATTCCAAGACCATTAATTTGTTCTGTTTAATTGGGAAGAAGTTTTAGTCTTTTCTGTGTCAAAAGAAGGAATCTGACATAGGTAGGAAAGGGGAAATGAACAGGGTAATTCTCTTCCCAGTTCTTTTCCTCCTCTTCTGTCTGTTTTCAAATGCTCTAACTTACGGATGTTGAGTACCATATGTGTTTGAAAGGGCATCACAGAGAGAAGAGAGTCGTTTATCTGTGATTCAGCCTTGAATTTGCTTGTGCTAAGTCACCAAAAGCAGAGCCAGGCCACACAGTAGGTATGCAGTCTGAACAGGGAGGCTGGGTTTGGTGTTTGGGCTTTGCCCAGCCTGGGGATAAAGCCCATCTCTGACTCCAGATCTAGCTTTTGGAGTCAGTGTTAGCATGACTCTGGGTGGGGACATGCCCATTCCTGCCTGTCCAGCACACATCTCATCACTGTACGTGGCTCTTGGCTGTTTTGGTGCTGGTGACAGAGGAGGCTGGATGCCTGCACAGAAAAAGGCTGGGAGGAGCTGGATGGGGGGATAGCAGTTGCTCCCTGGATTCCAGCACTTCATCCACCCAGCACCAGGACATGTGCTGTGCCCTGCCAGCACCAGCAGGTCCTGTCCCCACCTGCACCAACATGAGTGTGGAGCACAGTCAGGGGTGCTCACTCTCATTATCTGTGTCTGGTTTTTCCTGAGTATTACTGGGAGCAGGATGTGTGTGGCAGACTGATAATATGCTTCTGCCAGTCAAGGACTAGCACCTCCACAACAGCTTGTGTTTATATCACACTTTTATGAATAACCTGTTTTAAAAGGGGCTGAAATTGCATTATTTCAGCTATTCTGATTTGTATCACTAAATAATGCAGCTGATACTGCTGAAATTTGATTTCTTCATTGACCTGAGTCTTTTATTCATTTCATCAGGGCAATGGATTTTCTGTTCATTTTGTCCTGCAGGTTAACCCTTACTCGGAGGGTACAAGTTATCTTAGGGTTTTTTCAGTCATGTCAGGAGGTGATGGGTAAGCACAGAGCAGGACCCTGCCCTCGCTAGTGGTCCTCAAAGGCTGCCTGCATGGAGGAGTTTTGCATCCAGTGTTTCAGCCCCAATCCAGGCCAGGCTCTGCCCCCCAAAATTCAGTGACGCTGCGGGAGGACGAATGCTGTCAGTGAAATGGTGTGCACATTGCTCCAGGTGTGCAGTGGTGAGGCTGCCACCTTCCCTGACTTGTGTGGCAGCTGTGGCTTCCTAGGGGCAGTTTCAGTGTTGTCTCCTCAAGGACTCCCACTGGGCTTTAAGGTTCAAATACAGCAGTTGCTTTCCCTGTGACTACAAAGCAGCCCCCTCACGGGAGACATACACCAATGGTCAGACACCTAGCAGCAGGTCTGCTTAGGAGACTTCTAATCTCCAGCTGATGATTAGGAGATGAGGAGCAAGCAGAGCCACCCACCAGCTAGGATAAGGCTCTCTGAGCTGCTCTTCTTAAAGCCTTTGTCCTTGGCCTCCATCAAGTCTTAGTTCAAGCAGGTGCTAGGGCTTGTGTCTAGGCTGCCTCCTTACAAAAGATGGCCTTGAAGATCTGATGGCATTTTCCATCTGTCACTATCATGATCCAAACCAAGAGCTGTCTCAGGCAATTTTTCCCTGACAGCGTTACAGATCCTGTTCACAGCCACATCCCGCTCAGGCTGCTGCCTATCTCTGTAACTGCTTCCACCCCTGAGGGTTTATTTACAGACACAGCACTAGCTTCTGAAGGAGGTCCACACTGCTGAGAATGGAGGAATTGGGTTTCAGGACTGCTCTTTGCTCTTCTCTTTTGATTGTTGTCTCTTCCCATAAAATGTTTCAGTTAATAGTTATGGTGATGGTGTAGCCAATTCAAAAAATAATTACTGCCTGCTTCAAGATTATCTTTCCTCCTAATTAAAATCCTGGGCCTCACATATTAAAGGTGTACTGTTGACACAGCATTCCATGTGCGCCCAGACAACCTCATTTGGATTTACAGAATTAATTAGGTTTTATTTCCATCCCCAGCTGTTTTCTCCTGCACCAAGAATGTGGCCACTGTCTCAGCTGGACAGTGGTGGGAGAGATAAGAGAGTCATCTTATTGCATAGCTCCCACACTCCCATCACAAACCGGTCATTAAAAAGTATTTCCCAGATCTCACCAGAGAATTTCCCACCTTCACTGTCCAGGAAAAAGAATTGCAGGTGCTGTTGTGTGGCATGTGTTACGGTTTGGGCATTATGTGTTATGTGTGTTATCGGTGTGGGTGGGCTGGGACAGCCTGGAGTCCATCACCCCTTCCCGAAGCTGTGGTGAGAATTTATGATGCTGTAGGAGCAAGCTTTGGATCCTTCTGATTTTTGCAATACCGTGCCTGCAATAGAGGGAAATACATACAAAAGAGCCAGGTTTTGATCTTTATTATAAAAACCCGAATGATCAGTGTTCCCTACCCCAATATTATCGAGTGAATGTTCACTAGCTGTGTGTGCTGAAGTGGGTATGCCAGGTTGGTTTTTGTAGGGCTGCTTTTGGGTCTTGGTAAGGCTTTTTGTGCATGCTGGGTTGCAGAGGATGGCATGGTCTGTAGGCTGCTTCAGTGTTTGGCCCAGGTCATTTTGTCATTGTTATTATGCATGAAACTGATGGTCACGTGAATGTCCTGTGCCCATGTGCAGGAGTCACTTCATTATGCTGTCAAGGTCCTTGTGTGTTCATAGAGATTTTACAGCCTCTCAGCAAAACACACAAGTTAATATTATGGGCAGGCAAAAGGTCACCAGTATCTTTCTGTGCTCCAGCTGGTAAATTGATAAAAATTGATAAAAGAAGGATTTTAAGGCTAAAGCAGCTTGGACAAACCTAGAGAGTTGTCTTCCTCCAAAGCCAGCTGGTTAATATGGCTTGACAGTTCTTCCCAGTAGCTTCCCTGCTGCATGAGGATACCCTAATTCACAGTGTTAAATGGCTGTGATAATCTCCCATTTCCCTCTGCGAGCAGGAGGTCTAATGTGCTTACCCATAAACTCATCAAGGAGGCTGGTTAATTGCTACCTGTGGGAGCAGATTGTCTTGACACCGCAGTGAGCTGTGCTATGTCCCCACAATACAACCTGTATGGCCAGGCAAGCCCAGGAAATGCCGATGCTGTGCTGCCGAGTTTCTGGTTTTCCCCCCAGTTGGTTCTTTTTCACGCTGGATGCCAAGATGAGTCAGGCAAGAACCTCCTTCCCAAAACATCATACTCATCCTTTGCTAAAGCTGCAGGAGCTTTGACACCTCTGGGTGTTGGACCCCAAAATACCTCCTTGTGCCCTTCCTGCACATGCCAAGGCGGTTACTCTGCTTCCAAAATTTGATTTCACCAGAAAAGTCAATTTCTCTCTTATCTGGCTGAGGACAAGCAAGCACATTTTGTGTCTTGGTTGCTAAATTTTAATGGCTTTCGTGAAAAGCTAATTTGCAGGATTAAGGCTCAGCTCTCCCAAGGGTTCCTGCTGTCTGAGCATCAGACTCCCAGGAGTTCAGCAAAAAGTGCAGATGAGGAGGAAGACACTTCCCAGGGCTCTGCTGCGACTGTAGGACTCGGCTCAGGATCCCAAATGTCGGGTGAGAGCACAGAAATGCCACGTGCTGTGCTCCACTTCTTCATGTCTTTTATCCGAGGGGCTGCCAGTCACTCACTTAAGCTCAGGCCCTTGGAAATATCTGTTAAAAATAATCCAAGGGCTCAAACAGGCTGTGGCACAGTGGGATGAGCTGCCTGCACCACCCCTTCTCGCTGTGGGGCAATGCTGGCATCAGATGTGCTGAGGGAGGAGGGAGTGCACCCGATGGGGACATCTTCTATCTCCCCAAACCTTTTGCCTTCTGATTTTACTCCTCTGACAGTGTTTTTCTGCCGAGCAAACCAGCTAAGTTGCCTGTGCAATAAATACTGGGGGCTGGAAACATCTTCTTACAGGATGTTGATGCTGCAATAACTTTTATCGGCAGCCCAAAATACAACCGCTGATACCGTTTCTGCTCCTGCATCAGTACATCCTTCCCCTTTTCTTTTTGCCATCCCTCATAAAAACTAACGTGCTTCCCAGCAGCAAGCACAGCTGACCTCCATATCTCACATTATGTATTGCAGTATGCCATATTGTGTGTCTGATGGACTGATGGTGCAGAGTGTGGCGATGTATCTTGGTCCAGGATCACAGCAGCAGTCGCTGGGTGCAATGGGAACTCAGCGGAGTGTTTCAGCTCTTTCAGCCTGGTGACCCTTTGTTCCAAGGCAAATGTTTTTACAGCCCCATTGTGTTTACTGTCAGAGTAAAAATCTTCTTTTATCAATGAAAATCAGCAGCGTGTGTATGACTCTGTCTGCTTCAAGGGGTTGCTGGAGTCTACTTGACGTGGGTGGTTTGGTCTGTGGTATTGATCTCCTGGGTTGATTGGAAGATAATTGTAGGCTGAAGTACCAAAGGCCACTGTTGCAAGCAATTTGTTTTTCATAAAGGATTGCCAAGGCACGAGATGCTTCAGTGCCATGGCAACAAGTGTGATGTAACCAGCAGACAGAGAGCAGGAGGATACAGTCCCTAGAGAGGCTTTTTCTTGGCATGGAGAACTCTCAACTAGTCAGAAACCTCTCACTTTGAATCACCAATATATCTCAGTTGCAGGCTGGAGAGAGATAACGTGCAAGACACGAGCCTGGTGTGCAGGGTGAGTAACAGGATTCCCTCTCCCTTTGCAGGTACTGGCTGACCAACAAGGTGCACATCAAGCGACCCACCACTGGCCTCCTCATGTACACCTTGGCCACTCGCTTCTGCAACCAGATCTATCTCTACGGCTTCTGGCCCTTCCCCCTGGACCAGAACCAGAACCCGGTCAAATACCACTACTACGACAGCCTGAAGTACGGCTACACCTCGCAGGCCAGCCCGCACACCATGCCCTTGGAGTTCAAAGCCTTAAAGACGCTGCACCAGCAAGGAGCCTTGAAGCTGACTGTGGGGGAGTGTGATGGGGCCACGTAGGGTGGTCCCCGGCCACGTTCCTGCACAGCCACGGGAGGAAGGGGAGGGGGCGGAAAGGACAAGTGGTGCCTGGTGGGGTTGGTTGTCTTTGTTAACGCGCAGGACAGCGACACAAATACATATACGTGGTACCTATATATATTGACCTGAGTATTATAACTGTTTGGTGTTCACCAAGGGAGGGGCAGGAGAGGTGCGGGAACATCTGGCGTGACTGGCCTGGGCAAGACCCCTTGCTGCGGGCTTGCTGGGCTCGAAGGGCATTCGCCCTGTGTCCAAAAGATGTGAAGGTGGCCTTGGTTTTTGAGGGTATGTTAGGTGATGGGTAAACGTAAGCCGTTTGTCGTGACTGGTCCGAGGTTGGTAGTTAGTTTGTTTGGCCAAGGACGCCGGCGCTGGCACCGCAGCGAGGTGTGTTCTTGGCCCCGTGCTCGTGGCGGGGAGGGGAAGGGGCAGGGAACGGGGTGGGCAGGGAAGGTTTGTTGGTGGCTCTCACGGCCGAGAGACTGTCCACGGCTCCGAGCGGGACCAATCTGCCCGGCAGGGATCAGTGCCCGGCAGCTGTGCACAGATCCATGCAAATATGGACTGCCAGGCTGAGCACAGCCCTTGGAGAGGGGAGGGAGAAGCCTCCAGGGCTGGAGCTGTATCTCCAGGAGGTGGCAGGGAGCAGTGCTAAGCTGATCCCAGTGACGTGCACATGGAGAAGTGTGAGGGTCTCCAGAGAAGGGGCACATCAGTATTGAGCCAGGCGGACAGTGAGGAGGATGCTGAATGTTTATTTCTTTTCCTTTCCTGATAGGCAAGAAAGGAGCAGAGATGCTGGAACGTGGCAGGAAGGAGGTTTGCTGCTGCAAACCGGCACTGTTAGTATTAAGTGTCTCACTGTGCCACAGAGACACTCAACATCTGTCAGGGCTCGTGAAAACCATAAGTACATCCAGCTCTTAATTCCCAGCTGGTATCTGCTAAGCAGCCTGCCTTCTCTCCCTCTCCAGAAATAATTGCCAAAATATGGGTGATAGGCCTGGACCCAGCCAAGCAGAAAGACCGCAGGACTTCAAGGGACTTTGTTGAGTCTAAAAAATTTATTTTCAGTTTCTCCACAAAGAACCAGCACACAGCACTGAATTCCTGAAGTTCCACTCTGTCCGTCCTTTCAAGCCCTAATTATCTCTTACTCTCAACAGTTAAATAGGTTGTTGGATGGATTTTGATGGGATGCTTGCCTGGTGATGAACATCGTACAAATAATCTTTTCCCTTTTTTTTTCAGAGAGAACCCAAACATAAAGGATTTTTATAACCACATTTGCTTTTCTCTGATTTTTGGGGGTTTTGAGGGAAGCAACTAGGTGGATCTGATGAGCCTGTGTAATTTTCTGCTTCTGTAGCCTATTCTATTTGCCTCCTAATTAGCAGTCAGTGCCAGAATGGAGGTGAGTCCAGGGTTCAGCAAGGGCTGTTTGGGTTTAATTTGTGGGAGAGTAAATAACACTGCACAGGCAAACCTTGGGCATGCTCTGCAATGCTGCCATGGCTGGGTATCATCACCTTCGGGCCTCCTCCTACTGCTGTGTTTTTTAAGTTAAAAAGTGTGCAGTTTGAGGCTGAAATACTTGACATTGTCTCTTTAAAAACTCGAGTGCTTCAAGTGGTAAAAGGAAGAGCTCACTTTCATGTTTTGGGCCATAGAAGCTACTGTACCCATAGGAGCCTCCAGCCTGCTAATTAGTGTCAGATGAAGATGCTTAAGATTAAGGTATAAGCAACATTATAGTGGATAAATGTGGACTAATCTGCCACCAAGGGGATGTTTCTTTCCAGCGCCAGAAAATTATTTCTTTTATGTGTTTTTTTTAGAACCTGGCACTTTTTTTTTTTTTTTTTTTTTTTTGTATTATTTTTACTTGAGTTTATTTGCACAATAAAGCTGAAACGGGCTGTGAATCTCAGCTTAAGGTGAGGCAGAAAGAGACTGAGTGTAAAACTGCAAGATGGAAGTAATGTGCAATCCCAAGGAGGTTCCAGTGATTCAGGAGTGGTTGTTAAAGCTGGATAATTCCCTGGTTTGTCCCCAGCACAGAGCAGGGATGGAGCTGCAGAGACTGCAAAAGCCAACTGTTGTATTGAGGAGCCTGGGCCATGGTACTGATTGCTGTTAGCAAACCTTCTTTTTAAATAAAAATAGAGGAAATTAAATAAATGTGCAGGGGTTTTATTTTTACTTTGTATTTATTTTCGTTGACTAGAAAGGGAGAGGGGAGGCAAGACCATGAAATGCCATGGGATTAAATGGGGAGAGCCTGGAACTCCCTTTGCTGGTGAAGGAGGGGGAAGACTGGGCTTGTTTGCCCACCTGGAGTGGATGTCAGTGCTGTGCCAGGGAATCATCCAAAGCCATCAGGATGTCCTTGCTGTGCCTACAGAGATTATTGAGATAAATCTATAGCAGCACAACAGGGGTGTGCTGGGTGGTGAAAAGGGGATGGGAGAAGGTTTTTTTTCTGGTGCCCTTGAAGCAGTTACTGGATCAAAGCACAGGCAAGTTATAAGCAAATTATTCAGGGGGATGAAATTGCTGGTGATGCTTCTATTCCCAGAAAGGGTCCTGTTCACCCTTGTTGTAAAAATGCATTAAACCATGAGCAAGACCCTGCAGCTATTGAAATCCCTGGCTGAGCTCCCATTTCACCTCGGTGCCATGCAGGTTGGTCCTTGCTGTGTTTGTATGCACAAAAACAACTAGGAATTTCCCCTTGCTTTAGTGGGCTGTGTCAAGCCCTCCGATCTGGTTCTCTGAGTAGTGTCTCCCCAGGCTGGAAACATAATTTACTGTCTCTATCTCCAGCAAATAGCTGGGACCTGACTCCACCAAGCCCCAGCACCAGTGAACCATAAAGCCCTTGTGCTGTTTGTGAGCAGTGGGAGCAGAGATTCAGGTTCACCTCCTGCAGCAGTGCTTGGTGGGGGGGCGGGGGGGGTGGCTGATATTTGGGCTATTTTGGGGCAGCCATCAGCCATCAAGCAGAACAGCAGCTGCCAGATGCTGTGGGGACCCCACGGCTGCACCAGGCTGCTGCTTGATGGATTCCTTCATGCCCAATTAAGGCTCTTCTCTCATCGAGAGTGAAACAAAAGAGAGTACTGATGCTACTCAGGCAGGGATGCAGGTGCACGAGGTGCACCATGAATGTAGTTAACTGCCCTAAATGACAGCAGCAGCTCCCTTTGTTCTTTGCTCCTCCATCCTGCTGCTCCCTCCAGCAGCGAGGACAGTCCAAACTGGTGATGCTGGTGGCTCTGGGATGGGGAGCTCCCTCCCACAGGTTAGGCACATTTGTGCCAAAAGGCCTCTGGATGGTAACAAGCAACCTAAACCTGTAAAACAGAGGTAAACTTGGCTCTCCACCTGGCTAAGCGCAGAGTTTGGGGCTGTTTTGCAGTGTGGCTTTTTGGGGACAGCACTCTAGCAGGTGCTTCTGGCCAAACATGGTGTCCTTCTACTCACCATGCACCTCTGGTGCATTTTACCTGTAGAACAGCTTGGGGATAAAGGTGGTGTTTTACCTGCTCCTCACACCACAGCCTAAAGTCTAGCTGTCTGAATTGCTTTTCATTTTAACCATGGTTTGCTTGGTCACATCCCAGCTCTTCAGATCTGCCACAGCTTTGTGTCTCCAGGCTAACAGCCAGCCCAGCAACCAAACCTTGCTGCAGTCCGGCGCTGCTGAGCACCATGGCAAACATGCTCACCCCTGTTCTCCTCTTCCCTGGATTACTCCAGTGATTTTGGGGCCTGGTAAGCGGAGCTCAAGAAGCAACCCCATCACTACAGACCCATCTGAACAAGGAGTTTTGTTCGGCTCTCACATCACTATGTTCATGAGCTGCAGAGGAGGAATGCACTTCTGTTCTTCCTATAAAAGTGTGTGTATATATATGTGTGTGTGTGTGTGTGTATGTGCATGTGTATAAATATATATATATAGTGATGTGGCTGTTGCTCTCCTGGGGATGATCTTGCCCATATCTTGCATGGGCACAGAGCACGGCTCCTCTGGTCAAACTGCAGAGTCCACAGGCTCTGTGCTGCCAAAATCCTTTATAATTAATACTTACACTGCCTTATTTAAAGCTGACTTGGGTGATTTGAGTTGCAGCAGCTCCTCCGAACTGCATGGCAAGACTCGGAGTGCCTCCCACTCTCCCGAGCCCCTCCCAGGCAGGGCTGGCAGAGGCAACTCTTCCCTCCCAGTCGCTGAATGAGAGGGGTGGAGGAGGGATGGTCCCCTTTCCCCAAACACTCTATCAGCCTGGGATTGGTGCAGGGTCAGTAACCAGCCCCCTGCTTCAGTCACAGCCCAGATAATTAGTGAACAAAGCGCAAATAGTCACTGTGATTCAAATTGCCTTTTTTTTTTTTTTTTTGAGACACCGGTCCTGCAAACCAGAAAGACACAATATTTTGTATTCAAGGTGTAATGAAAATCTTTTGCATTTTCACATTGTATCTTGGATACTGCTTGGGAATAATCACACCAAGCACTTCAGTCAGTCTCAAGTTATATAAGTGGTTTCAGTTGAACCCAATACAAATTCATTTTTAATTTTGTGCAGAATAGCCTCAAAAATGTTGCACCATCTACAAATCATGATATAGATATTGTTTTTTGTCCACTACTCCTTTTAAAAATTTAAACAATCCAATTTCATGCTAGAGAGGCTTGAAACTGTAGAAATTAAAGCTTAAAGCTTTGAGAGATGCACCGGGCACAGCAGGAATGTGTTTTTCTCCAGAGTGCCCCTCAATGTCAGAAGGTAAAACCAGGCACATAACCATGGTCTCCAATGCAATGATTTGTCAAACCATACATTTTTCAGCTCTTTTGGTGTTCTGGTTGCTTTCATTTTTAAATTTCTTACATTTATGAACAGTCTAGTAGCACCTGTTTTCATCTCTAAGTGTTACTCTATCACCCTTGGCACCAGGCAGCAGAATTTCATTTTGGGGTCCCCTTTTTAACCTCATTGAATGCCTTCAAGCTTTCCTTTTCTTCACTTCTACTTAATCTTATTTTTCCCTACGAAAACAGCTGAGCACCCACGAGCTGGCAAATCTCCTCTGCAAATCCAGTACTGTCATGGGATGGCTCATGCCCAAGCTCCAGATTGGGCCATATCCACTGTGGATACCACAGCACTCCCAGCTTAAGCTCCAAATTGGAGAGGCCACCACCAGCAGGGAATGGACTCCACGCCTTTTTTCTGCCCCCCAGATGGTTACACATCACCCATGTGTGCAAAGAAATTACTGAGAAAGACCTTGGATAGAGGTCTGAACGATACTTTCGCAGTATTAGCAACATCAAGGCATTCAGCAATAAGCTCCTTTTCCAGCTGGGAATAACTCCTGTTTGATGAATCCTGTTCATCAAACCTAATCCATCACATGCCAGTTTCATTTAGAGCCCAGCTGAAGGCAGATGGATTTGGCTGCTTAACATCATCTCCAAGCAAATCCACAGGTGCCTTTACAAGAATCAGGATCAGCACTCACAGAACTTCCCACCATTATGCTCTCATGACCTTGTGCATGAAGTAACAGCATGGATGGAAATATCTCCTGCTTGGTTAGCAAAGGAATCCTCAGCCATCTCCAACACCCTAAAGAAGCACAGGCAGGAGGAGGACACACCCCAGAAATAGTCAGGTAGATGCCATCCTAAAGGAGATACCAAACACCTTGAAGACCGCACAGTGCAGGCACTGAATTTACTGCTCACGTGCTCAAAACAGAACTGAGCTGTATCTGTTGTATTGCATCCATGAGAAAAACACAGAGTTTGAGCACAGATTAGGCACCAGGAAAAACACTGTCCTTGAATGCTGAAAAGCGGTCGGGAATGTTGTACCCCTGGAAGTGCCTGGCCAGAACAAACCGGCAGCGAGGCCGGAGGGATGCTGCCAGCAATAATAGCTAAGTCCCCCTGTGCTGAGATGGTGGCAGGCCATCTGATACTAATCCTGTGCCTCCAGCAACCAAAACCTCCCAGGCATTGTGAAATACCCTCAGCTATTTGCTGGTTTGGTTGCCTGGAGAAACTCCTCCAGTGAGGGTCGAGGAAGCACTTGGTGTTCTCGGACGACCCAGGCAGAAAGTTTAAAGCACATTAGAGCAGCGTAATGGGTTTTTTAACTAGTGCTCTGGAAAGCCTGACATGCCACTTTCTAGGAAATGTTGCAATTTAGGCTTCAGCAGGAACCACAGAGTAAGGAAAACATTACGCTTGGACTATCAGTCTTGTGGTGTCTTACTGCACAGCTTCCAGATGAACTTGCTTAACTCGGCTTGTGTCTGGAAATTACTTCGGATTGGAGATCGCTAGAGAAGAGGAGAAGAGGCATGCTCTATTCCTGCACTGCATATTAGTGTTCCATATGGGTGCAGAGCCAAAGCATATGGACCTCCATCTGTTAGGCAGGCCTGGCCTGGCCCCATGGATGGTTTATAATGCACGTAGATTCATCCAGATTTGGGATTCCTCCAAAGCAAGAGACGAGCCAATGACTCAAATGTTGTGTAAAGCCATTGAAACTAATGGCACTAAACAACAGTCATTTGTCTCCTGTTTGATTTTACTTGCTGTAAAATAATGAATTAGTTATGGGGGTGGGTGAGGATTGTGTTGCGGATGGAAGCTTTGAAGGAAACATGTTTAAAAGAAAACAAAACAAAAATCATCCCAGTGATTCTGTATCAGGTTCCTGCAATGTATTATTCCCCAGAAAGTAAGCTGTCCTTCAACTTCAATAACGTGGCATTTATGCTCCATCTGTGGTCAGATTTAAAGAGGTCTGCAGGCATAATTCAGGAAACCTTCAATGACAAATTCAAGGAAGCTGCAGAAAGAATTCTTGAAGTTCTTCCATAACTAAAACAACTCTAGGGAAAATGAACTTTGCTCCTACAAGCTCTATATTAACCACAAGCACTGGACTTGAATGTTTTCTTTTCTTTAAAACAAATAATTAGCCCCAAAAGACTCCAAGTCCTCACATGCTGTGCTGTTTCTTGCATCAAGAAGCCAGCATGTGGTGGGACTCATCCTGACCTCACTGAAATCAGGAGGCTGCTTCCACTGAGCCCATCAGCACCACTATTTCATCCATCTCTTCAGGTCACATTTCTCCTTCAAAGGGTGGGCCTCAGAGGCTGAATCTCAGGCACCATGCTGCAAAAACTTCTGCCGAATTCTCCAGCAGAATTGTGTGGGACACATGATTAAAGCCATGGGATGACCGCCAAGGAGATGGGCTTTTGTGGCAGCCCCTGGGAGAGCTCATAGCAGAAAAAAACCTCTCTCCACTAAATTAATTAATTACCATGCATGTTAGCTCTGGGGTTTGGGGAAATTACCACAGCCTGATTTCCTTCAGCACTTTTATTCCTGGCTGGAGACCAGGGGAGTTGTTGAGGTTGCTGACTTAAGACACCATAACAAATGCCTAGAAATGACTGGGCAGGCGTTATGATTTGCAACCTGTGCGTCTCACCTGCTCCAAGTATGGGCTTCATGGCATCTTTTCTCTGGATTTTATGGAAGGGGAAGATTTACAAGCACGCCAGTCTCCTCCTGGGCTTCCCAGGAGAGACCGGGAGGGCACAAATTTCTTGGCTGAAAACCGTCTGAGGAGCCAGGCAGCGCTGAACATTCGTTGGTTTATTTTTGGACGAAGTCATTTTCATAATTGCATGTGTTAAATGAAAGGCAATTAGGGATGGAGAGAAAGTGTTACATGTGTGTTGGAATAGTAGCCAGTTCCAAGCCAAAGGATCTCTTAAAAGCATGGACCCCTGAATGTGACGCAGGGCAAAGGGAGTGGGGGATGATGAAGGGGTGTGTGGGTATTTATGGGTGCTTAATGTGAAACAGGGTATTGAAACACTCATATCAGTGATGTGCCTTTTATGGTCTTCACAAGGTTTTAATTAAAACACAATAAAACCATGACTAGAGGAAACCAGGATGTTTTAACAATCATCTGTTATAAATTGCTTTTTTTGAGGGGGGAGAAGGGAAGAAAATCAAAGAACGGTTGTTTGTGTAAAGGCATTCGGGACACCGAGTTCACATGCCGAAATAAACCCTTTGGGAAAGGTTTTCCTGCTAGGAAGCACATGGCACACAGACAGTAAAGTGCAGGGGGTGTTTCCAGGCTGCCACGGGGATCTGCCGAGCGGCTGTTTCCACATCAGGTACATCTGGCTGCCAAGAACGTGGTGCATGCCAAGGATGGGGAGCAGGATCACATGCCAGGAGGTGGGATGAGTCGAAGGTTGGATTTGGGCTGGGAGGATCTTTGGATGGCTCACAGGGGTTTCAGCTATAATTTACAAGATGACACAGCATGATGCATTTTGTGCTTGGTGACAGGAGCACTGAAATCATTTTGTGCAGCACCTGTTGCCTCCGACAGAGGTGACAGCAGGGAAATGCTGGCGCAGAAGGGAGTTAATGAGGCCTGGAGAGGTGGCTGCAGGGCATGCAGGTGTCATCTCTGGCTAGTTTTAAGGGATTATGAGAGTTTGGGGTTGTTCATGGCCAGAGTTCTGCAACCTACTGCTGGGGTGCCCAATCCATCTGGAGGTAAATAAAGTGGTCATGTCTGTGAGCTGGTCCCCTTCCTTGTGCCTGTGTGTGTTCACATTCTCAGCAGAGAAGGGGACCCTGGGCCAATCACCCCAGCACTCCTGGGCTCTTTCTCCATCTCTTCCACTGTGGTGCCTTTAGACTGTTTTCTCCATGCTTTTTGCAAGAAAAGAACTTCCTATGTGCCAAAAATGGTGCTTGTTGCTCCAGCAGAAACATCCTGGATTGGTTTTCTCTCTGCCTTCCAGACGAATTCAGTGAAAGCCCACAGCAGCCGTGGCTCCCAGCAGCCCTCAAGGACCACAGTTCCCCGAGCTTGTAGTTTAAACGGAGATTAGCTTCTAAAATTTAACGAGGATCTCTGTGAAAACAGAGTCCCAAGGATAAAACAACAACCAAAAAAAAAAGCCCATTGAATACCCATCCAATTAGGGCTTCCAACAGATCCTCATTAAACATCCACTCCTGACATTTGACAGCACCGTTCAGATTAGAGCGGTGAAAAATCCCCTTGAAAAGGCAGATTGACATTTTGCAGAGGAGTGTTTTCATAGCAATGCTAATGGCTTCAAACCCCCAGCTTATACCCTAACATGGGGGGGAAAAAATCAAAACAACCCATTGGGCTTGGCAAAGGGGTAAGGAACAGCTACGCTGGCTGGTAGGGAAACTCCCAGCCACCAAACTCCTGGCCACAGTCAACTCAGGCAACCCCTGGCCTTGTGTCTCCATGTGTAGGGTCCTCAAAAGGCAGCATTTAATAAGATACAGAAGCTGTGTTTTTTTGGCTGAGCTGAATATGAAATCGCCATGGCAACCTTTCTTCTGAGGTGATCCGAGTCAGGTAGCAACAGCAGATGAGTTAAAGGTCATTCCTGCAGAGGAAGATGGGCACTGATGAAGCACTTTAACAAGTCCCAGGGGAGGTGGCATTTAAAAGCCACCCGAGAGGGTTCAGCCAGATCTGTGAAGGGAGAGAAATCTGAGAGCAACAGTGATTTGGGATGTTCCTGGCTGAGAAGGCAGCAGCACAAGCAGTGCCCAGAGGTCAGTTCTATGAAGGTACAGAAGCCATGACATGTGGGTCCAGACTCAGGTTTTCAGGACCTGGAGAAGGGCTTGTTTAGCGACTGGGTAGGAACTGGGAAAAACCTTCGCACGCAAAACTCCTGCTGCGAAGCGAAAGCAATAGCTCTGTGCAAGAAATGAGACCTCACCCTCCGGCAGGGAAATAATAATTTCGAAAATCATCTGAGACTAATTGCAAACTGATTTTCACCAGGACTTATGCTTCCAAATGCCTGAGGTTCTTTGAAAAACATCCCCTCCCACCTTGGACAAAGAGCTCAGTGCGATTTGTGACAACGAGCCAATGCCATTATCCTCACTCCTCAAAGAAGGAAAACAGAGGCACGGAGGGGTTTGCTGTCATCTCCATAGCTAAATCCCAGCACTTCAAAATACAGCTTGGTGTGCAGTGGCAGCGGGTGCTCTGTGTTTCTACAAACCATTTGTCCAAGCACTGCACAGAATGTTTTGGGTGTTACAGGGTCAGAGTGGTTTGGTCTGAGTGACCCAACACAGATCAGGCAGCAAGGTAGTGGCAGGGACAGAGACAAACCCCAGGTTTCCTGGTTCCTGGATCTCTGGTCTGATCCTTTTATCATACCAAAAGATCCTTTCCATCTGGCAGTGGTTGGATAGAGAGGTGTGGCACACAGGTCTGTGTGCCAGACCTGGGGGATCAGAAGACCTGGGGACACTCACTTCCATCCCAGCTGGGTCATCACATCCCAGGATGGAGGCAGGAGGACACAGAAAACACCCATCAGAGGCTCCTGCCATTTTGGAATGCTTCTCTGTCCTAAGAAATAAGTACAATTGCTCGATCCGATTAAGTCCAGAGTTCAATCTTCATCCAAAATCACTTTCTGTTGGAGTAATACCTGTGGGAATCTTTTTGTATGCTATCAGTTTTTAATTTTGCTATGTTCTCAGGGTCTCTTTTTGAGCTTTTCCCCTCTAAACACAAGGATTAGAAACTCACAGCTTTTGTTGTGTTAGTGAAAGCTGAGCATCCCAAATAGGTTCAAGAGCTGTGATTTCAAAAACCCCCACATACCACATGACCTGTGAAAAAAAAGCTGTGCAAGCTCACAGCATCCCTCTTCCCTGTCCCTGAAAAGCTCAGCTTTCACCGGGACCTCATACCGCACTCTCTCCCATATCTTACTTTTGTCTCCTCCTTGGCTGCAGGCCCTGGATCAGGACCTTCACTTTTAGAAACCAGGTAGGAAAACCTCCTTGGGGTGAGCCTGATGGATGGGAGAGAAACCAGAGGTTCAGGAGATCTTCAGAGATTTTTCTTGCTGCTGTACTTCTGGGAGTAGAGACCTTAAAAGCCAGAGCCCTCACAACCCCCCCTGCCCCCAGCAGTTTTAAGCAAGACCCAAATGAAAACTGATACTCCATCTAGTCCTGCCATCTTTAAGCTGGATGCTCACATTGCAAACCCTGCCTGCACACACTACACCACTGTGTTTGTCCAGCTCAGCATGTATTTACTTGCAGGAAAATTGTCTCCCTAGCTCTGTTCTGGAGGGAGAAGATGAAGAAAAGGTGGATCTGGAAGGAAGCCCACAGAAAGGGCACTGAGGGACTGTGGTCTGCAGAACACGTGGAGGTTGCAGCCTCTCCAGATCCCAGGAGTTTGCTGGCTCCTGATGAAATTTCTGCCTCTGACCAGAGCCACATGCTCGCTGCTGGCCCCAGACCCTCTGGTTGCCAACCCATCCATTCCACAGCATTACACAACTGCTTTGTGCCCTTCTTCTGTTCAGAAATCGGGACAAAATAAACCATTCTGCTCTGCTTGTGAGAAGGGTCAGTCTGCACCTTCCTCAGCCATTGGAGTTGCCATCGACTTGTCATCAGAGCCGCTCTAATTTGAACTAATGACTGGGAAACTCATTGCTGATTACAGAGCACTGCCAGGCTCAGGCTGCCAGCACACAAAATTCCAACCCCCTTCCCACCCCCCCTCTAGTAGGGTAATATTTCATAGCATTGCCAGAATGGACTTCAGCCGTTTATTTTGACAGCTGTAGTTTTAATTATTTATGATAAGGTTTTACAAGGTGCTGGTGAAAGGACCACAAGGCATTTCAAAAAAGAAAAATGAGTCTTGTAGACCTTGTCTCCGGGCTGTGATAAACCAGGAGAGAGAAATGGGGAAAGGCTGGAGGACCCAGACTAGGAATCTTCTACAGACGGCAAGGAAAAGCTATTTCCCTTTGGACACCTCAACAGTTACCATAAAGCTGAGCAAGTGGGAAGCTCAGAACTGAGAGACAGGGAACAAATTTGCTCTTTTTTAGAGCAGGAAAATCCCTGTGCTCTGTCCCTCTGCCACTTTTATCCCACGCCACCCACCAGGCAGGAGAAGAGCATTCCCATTGCAGTATCTCAGCATTTGCTTATCTGGGGAATGAAGACAAAAGCCACAAAGGTCACAGAAGAGAAAGTGACACAAATACACATTGGGGGCTGGATTAGGAATTACTAAAAAGCTTCCAGCCTGTTCAACATTTACCCATGTTGATGAAATTGTTGATGAAATGCCCCCCTGACATCACAGCTTAGATCTAACATAACCCTGGTTCTCCTCTGCTTCTCTGTGGGGCTGTGAGGTCCATGAGACACCTCACAGATTGGATTAACATGCCTGGAATTTGCAGGTTGGGTCATCTTGATGTGACTTGTTTTTTCTCAGTCAAGAACATCTGCAAAAATCATGTTGTTCCCATGGAAAACTTCAAGCACCCAGAATTGGAAATTTCATCAGTAGTTCATTTAATGGAAATTATTTTCCTGGTGGTAATAGGCAGCCCTTAAAATGTGCAAACTTGAGGACATAATTTAGTATCTGTTCTGCAGCTCTTGATTTTTCAAAGGAGGAGACAAATAGTAGCCCACCTTGTTAAAGCTCTCAGAGACAGATTGCTGGAGAGCATTAAATAAAAGCTCCCTGTTACCGTTATACAAGGGAATATTTGAGGTCTTGCCATTCTCTTGTGAGGCTGAATGTGCACCATAACTGGTGCTTGATGAATGTGAGCCCACGGCAAAGGCTGTCCCAGAGATACTACAATCATCCCTTTAGTGTCAGTCTGAGGGGACCCATCACTTCAGAGGTGATTTTAAAGAGGAGCATGAAATGAGCTGAGACTTAACGCCCGCACATCAAGAGAAGATAGATGTAAAAGATAAATCAGTTTCTCAGGCAGGGGGTCAGGCTAATCACCTGCAGGTTCTGTTTGCTTGGGTGTGTTTCTAAGACGGCAACTGGACTAGATTTTGCCCTGGTTAAAAATAAAAGCAAGTTAGGGTGTCTGAATCTTTGAGAAAGGATTCAAGAACGCTCCTTGCTCTGTTAAGTGCCTTCTGCCTTTTCCTCACATGGAGAGTGAGTCATGGCTGAAGGACCGCAGCCACTCCAAGGCCACTAAACTTCACTAACTGGTTAAGCCATCCCTGATCAGTGTGTGCTTGTCTCTGCTGGCCTTCCATGGTCATTTACATCAGTTTGGAGTCCCACCGGGTGGTTTCCATGGTCATATCAAATTGATACAAACGACTGCAGAATATGCTGGGCAGAGGAGACTCATCCCGGCTCTCGGCAGAGCGTTTTGCAAAGAGGATTAGCAGCTGTGGGGGATGATTATTATCATTAGTGATGTCAGAAGGGAGGCAAGCAGAGAATTCAGTATTCAGTATTTTGAAAAAAAAGCCAGGGGGTTCGGATTTGCAGTCAAATTCTACAAAATGTTCTACATCAAGGCTTAAAAAAACAAGCTAAATGTTTATTATACTAATAATTCTTCAGTTAACGTCAAAGCAGGTGAACAGGAGATCTAACACTTGATCCCCTGCTAGGGCTTTGGCAACTGCAAGTGCTGAAAAGCTGGATGAGACTAAACAGGTTGCACAGAGGTTGCAGCACACACACTGCTGGGGATTCAAAAAGGGCTGCTAATTGCCCAGACCTGCCAGGAAACTGTTTGTGCCGTGGCTCCTGACCTCCACACAGCCTGAAATCCAGCATGCTCTGGCTCTCCAGCATCAAACACACACTCAGGAGGATGTGTTTGGACCAGGTGTGGTAGCTTTGGCTCTCATGTGATGCCCTTACAACCTGAGCACACCTCTGCAAAGACTGTGATCCTCCTCAGAGCCTTGTATGTCTTCAAAGAGAGGGTTTTTTTCTGCAGCTCCAGCTCCTGGCTCTGAGTCCATGCTCATTTGCCACTTCCAAACCCCAAACTAAAGACTTTGCAGGTGTCAGGATGTGCAGAGTAGTGTGTAAATATCTGTCCACTGAGGTGTTCGATTAATTAGGAAACAATATTACATAAAATAATGAATACTAATGAATAAACAAACAAGCCTCATTTGAGATATTTTCAAACAATTTCAAGCCAGTGTTTTGGCTTTTGGGTGCCTCGGAGCCTGAGGAGTGGCAGGAGCAGTAGCAGGGCAGAACATGGGCCTGGAGGCAATAGGTGAGAGGGAAACACAGAGCTGTGATTCAGAGAGAGGAGCAGGACTCATCATTTCATGCACCCTAGGGAGAGATCCTGGTTCACTTCTTTCTTGTGATAAAGACAACCTGCTTGGACTAGGGCAAGACTTTTAACTTTTCCCATAGTACTGAGCCTTGATTGTTGCTGAAAGGATGAGATGGACATCTCCCACCAACACCCCAGATTCCACACCCCATGGCTACTCCAAGGTGCTCACAGCCCTTTCAGCACAAACACAACACTGGCTTGCAAACTGTACTTCCAAGCCAGCCCACTGCACCTCAGTTTTCCCTAAAATAGGCCGTCTCCCTCCTGTTCTGGACCTTGGAGGTTGGTTTCCCCCATGGCAGGGACAGCAGCAGGACAGCTGTGGGGCTCAACAACTGTTACTTTACTCTGGAGTTTCAAACCTGGGAAATGTAGGACACTGGTCTTCAGCATGACCTACATTCACAGCTCCAAATGAGCCTCTTTTGCCAGTGTTGATGTTTCCTAGCTTCAGGTTGAATCTGGAATACACACATGAGCGCCCTGCTTTGCCTGGGTGTCCAAGGAGGGAAGTTATGACCATGCCCAAGCAGATGGTGCCCAGACCATCCGTGTCCTGCACGCATGGCGACAGCAGTGCCCTGCCTGAGCCAACAGCAAACTCGGGTCTCTGTGTAACAGCATCTCCTCACTCTGGACGAGCTGTATTTATGCCTTATAGCAGAGGATGGACAATAAAATTAATTTTATCATTCCTGTTGTTTTTCTAATATGCTGTCTTTCTAATATGTTGAATGGGGCTGGCAATGTACACCCACCTCATGGCACCCCCGGCAGAGATGTGGGCAGGCAGCAGCTCTGGCAGCTCCAGCAATAATCATGGAATCATCCAGTTCCAATCCCCCTGCCATAGGCAGGGACACCTTCCACTAGACCAGTTTGCTCCAAGTCCCATCCAACCTGACCTTGAGCACTAGCAGGGAAGGGGGTAGCCAGAACTTCTGGTAACCTGTGCCAGGGCCTCACCACCCTCACAGGGAAGAATTTCTTCCTTACATCGAATTAAATCTCTCCTCTTTAATTTTAAAGCCATTCCCCCTCATCCTATCACTGTCTGCTTGTGTAAAACAATCGCTCTTCCTCTTATGAGCCCCCTTTAGGTACTGGTAGGCCGCAATGAGGTCTCCACAGAGCCACCTTCTCTTCTCCAGCCTTAACAACCCCAGCTCTCTCAGTGTGTCTCGTAGGACAGTTGCTTCAGCCCTTGGACCATCTTTGTGCTCCAAAAAATGTTCTGCCTTGGCTGCCACTGGCAGCACTCCTGCTGTTGACTTCACTGGAGGCAGGTTTCTCACTCCAGGTTTCTTCTTCCTTCACATGGGTGAGGAAAAAAACCCAACCTGTCAGGTGTTTTTTGTGAATAAGGGAATTCTCCGTGTGCTTCATCTGTCTTTTACAGAAGTGCCAGTTTCACTGATCCTTTCAGACCTCATCTTCGCTCCATCCATCATGTCACCTCAACACCTAGGATACTTTAGCCTTGAGAAAATATGAGTAATACTGACTGGATTTTGTGCACAGGGAAAAAGGAAAAGCCCTCACATGTCTGCTATATTCCCCAGGTTTGGAAGGATATTTAAAATGGTCTTAGACTATTATCAGTAACTCCTTCCACAAGGTAGAGATGAAAGAAAAGGCAAAATAACCTGAAAGAAGAGGAATGGGGTGAAAAAAAGGGGAAAAGAGAAGAAAGAGCATGCTCATACACTCTGGAGGCAATGCATGGAAAAAGACATCATTCCTGGTGTTCACATACCCTGGGGAATGCATGTAATAGCTCACAGCAGCCACACAGGTTGCCTAGGTGTGCTTGGTGGCCTTTGAGTGACACTGTAACATTTAAAAGGACAACGATGACCACCCAGGGAATGTCTCCAAATCCTGAATAGCCCAGTATCAGGGATCCAGCATGGCTTAAAGAGCTGGGAGAACAGAAACAGCCCCAATTCTCTACTGAACTATTTATTTCAAGAACTGAGGTGCACTGGACAAATCGTCATCAATGCTCCCCTTCTTGCCTCCAAAAGCTTTCTGAGGTTGCCCAGGGAGAGCCATATTTGTCACTGCTTTCATCTTGTTATTGGCTGATGGGAGACAGGTCAGGCACCCTGGGTTGGTTTAGGACCAGCACACTTAGTGCAGAACTGATCCCAGCACCGAGGGTGCAGCTCCAACCAGCGCAGCCACTCAGAGCCTTCCTGGGAACCACACGCTACCCCTGCCCTTCCCCAGCTCTTCCATCATACCTTGTTTATGCTTGGGTCCCATTTATCATGCATGAACATAGGTCACTGAAAAGACCACGTCTCAGCAAACTGTGAAATCTCAGCTTGGCCTCTTGCCTTATGTGTAAGAGGATTTTCTCATTTCCATTACTCTGGGCTCTATTGCACTGAGTTCTTCCTTCTCAGTGAGTCCCTGCTCCCCAGCAAGTGTCAGGAGAACTCATTGCACCAGTGATGGCAAATGCCCTCTGACAATGTGAACATTGCAGGCTGCCTCAGGCAGGACAGGGTGTTAAGTTATGACAAACTCCAGCATCTCACCTAAATATCTTTTGTGTAACCACCAATCCACCGTCCCCACTGCCACTGAAATCTCTCTTTAGCCTGTCTCCCCTCTTATGCATTGGAGTGAAAAGAAAATCAGTTTGTCTTGTATGCATGAGGCACTGACACTCTTGCAAGCCGTGGGGGAGCTCCACATTTGTGCTGGTGGCAGCAGGAGCAGGATCCACCCTTCTGACTTTTTACTGCTGGGTGGGCAAAGTCAGAAAACAAAAACAACATGTCCAGCTGCCAAGAACGAAATAAGAGCTTGTTGGCTGGGAACTGGCAGCACACAGAATCCACCTTTGTGTTGTCTCAGCAGTGCCACAGCTGAGCCAGCTGTATTTTTGGCAGGAACCTTCCTCCTTTCCTCACTCATGGTCAGTATGTGCTGCACTGAAGCCTAATGCAGGCTGAATGACAGCAAGCTGTGAGAGCCCCTGGGTGCTCAGAGGTGCCACACCACATTTCCAAACACTCCAGTGACAAGAGCCAGCCAGTGGAGTGTGATGGAGACAGACATGGAGCCACCGAGCCAGATGATTTAATGTATTGGCCATGTTAAGTGTACAGTGGCAGGGTCTGAGCTGATCTCCACAACAGCCATGGCAGCAGGAACAGATTCTTGCCCCAGTGCTTGAAACCATGCTGTGTCCCCTGTATTTCCTAACTCCATCCCAACAACGCTACTAAGTCAGCAGGATCTGTCTTGCCCTGTGCTAAATGAAGGTAGCTCCTGGTCTCTGACCCAGCAGCTCATGTTTTTTGGGAGAGTGAAAGACATGGTGTACAAAAGCTCAGCACAGCACCAAAACCACTGACTAACTCCCTACTTGCAAAAAACTCGATATTTGTGATCTGCATGCAGGTTTCCTCTGCTTGCACACGTTTGTGTTAGACCTTAATAGGCTTCATTGAAGTATTCTCAGGTTCTGCACAAAACTGAAATGCCAAAGGAAGCCTAAAATTCCGGCTTCCTCATGTCCTTCCTCAGATTTCAGCTTTTTAGATAGCACATCAAAACAGGAACATAATGAAGCTGCTATTATTGCTAATGCTTTTCACATTATTCGAGGTGCAGGGAACAATTATACGGCATTAATGACATGCTGCTACACTCGGGTAACGCTGCCAAACCGTGGCTCCATTCACCTTCTCTCCTCCACTTCTGCTCTTCCCCACCTGCTCCCCGTCAGAAGGCAAGGCACAGCCGGTTTGCTCCCCTTCCTCTGAAAAATCCTATCAAAGAAAACTCCAAATGCTCCGAGTTCCTTTCAGAAAAATACAATGAAATGAGCAGAGAAATCGTCACCTTTCAGAAGCTTTTTGCCCCAGAGCATTGGCAGTGCCTTGATGCCTCCGGTGCAGGGCAAATTGCACAGCAGCTCCCCGTGACAGGAGCAGACCCATCTTGTGCCCGACTGCCTGCTCTGCTGCTGAAGAGCCTGGCAGGTCTCCTCAGTTCTCTTTCCAAGCTTTTACGAGCCAGACTCATTAATCACCTCTCCCTTACCAAGAGAGACCTTGCTATGCACTCCCTCCTTGCCAGCTTTGGATTGCAGAGACAGATGCAGTTCCCGGGCTTTTGACCCGAGGTTTGTGGGAGATTAAGGTTGTGCAGCCCTCTGTGCAGGGTGGTGATATTTGACTTGTGAAGCCCTGGTTAAGGGATGGAGCTCTGAGAGGTCTTTCCTGTGGCTCAGGCTGCCCAGGTTGGCACAAGATGCAAGCCCATCTCACATAAAGCCAGCCGGCCGTGCTGCGGGCAGTGATGCCAAGCCCAGTCACACAGTTAAACGGCTGAATAACCCCTGAAGCAAGTGTCACTCATTTTATGGCTGGAAGGAGACAGGAGAAAGCATCACCTAGGGGTAGGAAACGCATGCAACACCACTGAAACTGGGGGAGGGTTTATATTGTGAAGTTCTGGACACACAGAGGGTTCCAAAAATGGCTCCTTGCCCCAGTGCCCCGGGGGAAGCACGGCCATGGTGCTGTGGTGCAAGCACTGGGGCAGCCTCAGCATCCCTGCACTTAAAGGACTGTGGTTCAGTGAATCTGGATAATAAGGAAACATTCGTCCTACAGCTATGCCTTTACACAAGCTGCCAACTCTGGTTTGGATCTGTAGCCTTGTGCCTCCCTCATCAGGCTCCCTCTTCCACCTGGGTCCGACAGGTGCAGCTGAGGTGAGAGGAGCAGCTTTAGCTTTACCCATGAGGGAGGGGCAAGACCATAAAATGATAAAAGGCACAAATGAAGCTATCACTGCAAGTGGTACAAGGTGGCTGGGAGATGGTTCATTATCCAAAAGCTTGTTGTAACCAGCAGAGCTCTGCAGTCTTGGTAAGGATGGATTGATCTCCAGGGGCTTTCCAGTGACAAGTAAGGTAGAAAAAGGAGCTCAGAGGTTTTTTTCTGAGTACACAGAAGATGTTTTGTTTGTATCTTTAGATGAAAAAATGGTGGTATCAGAAACCATATGTGTATATGTGCTTGTTTGCTCCTGGCACCCATCTCTGAGTGGCCTGGTGATGCTCCGGGGTGGAGGGGGGATGCCTGAAAAACCCAGCTTTGATACTGAAAATGGGTGAGTGGTCTGTGACTTCCAGCAGTAGCAGCATGGGATATGGGGAGGTGATGAGACACCTGTATCTGTTCTTTAGGCTTGAATCCATCAAAGAGGACATCAGGACTCTGTTCAAAAAACTGAAGCTTAAAATACCTGGAGGTGGAGCAGCTGAGGACAATTATGGCAACTTGGAGAATGGGCAGGGGGCTTGTAGGACCAGTGCTTTTACATGACTGGGGAGCTGTGCTATGTTCTTGTGGGTTTAGAGCAAACAGAGCAGGAATTGATACATCTTGAGTGCTGTGCTCTGTATTTGACATCTACGTGCGTGCACCTTGCGTGTGTATTCATTCTCACAGAGGCTCTTGCCTGTTTGCTCTCACACTAATGAGATATTCTCACTCATTTCTTTGTTACGCCAGCTCTAATTTCCAGCTCTTTGACACAAGCAACCATTTTTCTCTGAAAGGCTGTGATCGCATGGCAGGATTATAAATTTACTCCTGAAATGCATCATTAATAAATAATAAAGTGTTTATAAATATGCAAAATAGATTATTAGTCAATTCTACAAAATCTTGGCTACAGGAGCATAAAAGTGTGCCCTGCAGCTTGTATATCTATTATAAAAAAGAGGAAGGAACTAAAAAGAAATTTAGATTCCCTTTTTAACTTCCAAGCAGTAAATGCTGAATAACTTATTTCTGATAGTGATTATGTTAAAAGCAAATCATTTTTTTCCTTGAACAGCAGCAAACAACGTGCTGCAAATATGTGATTTTAAAAATATTATGTATATGCAGAGGGACAAAGTCATTCATTTGAACAGCTCATTAAACAGAAGCTCTTCAGCAAGAACCTTGCCCTGTCTGTGAGCATCCTGAGCAATACTATTGTTTTATTTAAGCTTAGCAAGCTTCAGGAATGCTAACAGTTTTTAAATAGTTCTTCCTGTTAACTATGGGAGCTCAGACTGGAACCCTGAATCATGGAATGGTATGGGTTGAAAGGGACCTTAAACATCACCCAGTTCCATGGGGGTGTGTGCTTGTTCATTGAGTTTCCCATTGAGACATGGGAAATGGTGGCACCTGAGGATCTCAGCAGTGGATAACGTCTGCCTTTCGAGCAAGACCCATCCTCACAGCAGGTTGTTGCAGCAACGTTTTGCCTTGTTAGTCCAAAATAAACAGACTTATGTCTCCTTTGCCACAGGTCTATCCACCAGGACATTGCTAACCTGTACCTCCAGGTAACGCACAGAAACTGGGGGTGGAAGTCAGGTAACTGGGAATTCGGTGGCAGAAACATGAGAGGAAGCTGAATGGCAAAAAGGGGCAGGAGGGGAAGAAGGACAGGGACCACCACCTTCACTGCTGAGCTCTGAGAGCATTCCTGCTCTATCAGCAAGAAGAACTGGTCTGACTCCCCCAGAAATTATCATATAGAGTAAAGGAAACAGGAGATATTGCATAAACAGACTGTTTTTTATTGTTTACCTGAGAATCATCTTGATGCCACTGGGATACTGTAGAAGTCTTATGTGAGGAGATGGAGAGAGCCAGGTAATTTCAGACATCGTCCAAAAGGAGCTGTTGCGACAACTCTGCTGACAGCCAGGCAGAAATGAAGTGGGGAAATGTCAAATGTTCTTGACCTGAGCTTGAACCTTTATGAATTGAGGGCAGAGGAAGAGAAAAGTGTCCATAAAGAAGAGCTTCTCTTCAGCTAAATATGTTTGTATCGAGGCACAGACAGTCTGGAAGCTTGAGGAGGGGGAAGAGCTGGGGGAGGCAAAGGATTTAGTAGTGATGCTTCAAGGAACTGATGACAAAGAGTTTATTTTTGCTCAGCAGCAGTGCACTGATTATTCTGGGTAGGCATCAGAACTCATGAGGCTCAGTCACATCAAGCCCAGGCCCCTTTGCGTCCCTTTAACAGACTTGTTCCTTGGCAAGAAGTGCACATTTGAAACTCAAAGCTGAGGATTTACTGTGAGCAGGGTCAGTGAGTCTGGAGGGGAGTTTGACTTCTGCAACCCTATACCCCTGAGTGAGTCTCTCTCCCACTTATGTGTGTAAGTGGGAGTTGTGCCACAGTTATTTCACTGGCATTCAGATTTGGCAGAGGAGTCTCCAAGGATGTTCTGTGCTACTCAGCACAGGTCAGAAATGTTCAAACTGGCTCATTTGGCTTTTGGAATTGGTGAAGGTCCTGGGCAGGTATCTGGTGCTAAATGTTGCCAGGCCAGAGTAACATGTACATTGAATTAAATTATCTAGAAAGAGCCACTGTAAGAAGCCCAGAGCAGTCAAGAAGAGGTTTAAGCAGATGTGTTACCCTTCATAGAAAAGCCTTAAAATAAATCATCCTGGCAGAAGTGTGAAGTAGGTCATCTAATCTTTATCCCTCCTCATCTTTCAAACCAACAGTGTCCCATCTGCACGCTACAGAGCTGAAACCCTGGCCAGAGAATCTGAGTCGTTGTTTCACATTCAGATCAGTGGGTTCCCTCCATCACTGGGAGGGATGGAGTGGGCAGCAACAGGCAACAGCTAGGAGTGTGTTCTCCAGCCAGGGCTGGCAGCCCTTGAAGGCTGGTAATTAAGACTGTAATCTCTTCCAAAATAGAGATTAAACATGCTGGTTGAAGCTTTGAAGCAGCTGTTTAAGCTCCTCAGGACCTGCCTTCTCCTTCCTTTTGGCAGCCCAAGCAGCTTCTCCTCCAAGAGGTGGGTGGAGCTGGGCTCCCCTGTGCTGCTGGTCCCCCAATATGGAGGGAAGTGAGTGAACACGATGGTTTATGAGATACCAACAGGACAGAAAAGCCTAGAAACCACCTTTGTCTCCTAGGCCAGCAAAAACTACATCCATATTTTTTAAAACCCTTTGCTTCTTAGTTTTAAAAGCAATGGCCACCACTTCCATGCTGCTTTCTCGAGCTGAAGAGTTGTTTTCCATGAATTAGAAGTGCTGTTTTAAATTCTATTTGGCTCATTTAACAACTCATGAGCAAACAGTCACTGGAGAAGTTGAGCCAACCTGGAGCTTTGCTGTCTGAGCTCAGAGGGAGTGGGGGTCTGTTTGAAACCAGAGCTAGAGTTTCTGGCCTCTTCAAAATTGGTAATTGCCAGCTGATAGGGAGATGAAACTACCTTCAATGATGTTTTTGTGCAGCCTAGCTACAGACTACTCGGTCTTAAGCAATTAGAGCTATTCCTGTTTCATACTCTTAATAGAGCTTGTTGTCAGGCATAATTCCAATCATCTTGGTGTTAAGCTCCCTCTCTCTGACAGCACTTGCCACACATCACTGACAATTTTGCAGTTATCAGTATCAAGGCATTCAAAGATCACTGACACTGAGGCACAGGGAAGACACCCCCTCCCTTTTCCAGGGTTATAAATGTGAATTAGCTCCGTTCAGTTAACCTCACACTTGTGCACAGAGCTGCTAATAAGAGCAGCAGCTTGTACGAGGGTGGTAGCAGCCACCCACAGGAGAGAAGCCGTGTTATACTCTGGCCCATGCAGAACTCTTCTAAATATTGGAGAAATAACCCTTTATTGGGATCCATTTCTTGCCTGAGAAAATTTTTGTTATAGTTTTGGGCTTCCCCATGTCAAAATTCAGGCAGGGCTAAGCTGAGCCTTGCCCTTTCCACCCACAGCCCCAGCTGCAATCATATTCATCAAACCTGGCTCTTCAGCTTGTACTTAGGTAACAATTTACACCAGCTTTTGGCCATTTGCTCATCTTGCACTTGAGACCTCATCAGAAAGGTGAGTACACCCAGCAATTGGAGCTGCTGCCTTTTGTTTCATGGCATCCTCACTCCTGCAGCCTGGGCCAAGAGCAGCCTGTTCTGTTTAGCCACAGTACTGCGGCTCACCTTGAGAAGTCTTCAAACTTCCTGCACAAACCAGCTTTGCTGCTCAACAGCTGGCTCAAAATGCCTGACAGCATTTTGTTGGGTATTTTGAATTAGATTGAGCTTTACTTTGCTGTCAGGACATAATTTAACAGGCATAGGCTGGACAGCATCTGCCTCTTGTCTGCAGCACTGAATTACTCTTAGACTACTCCTGAAGATATGAAGACATCAAGTGGTATGAGGCAGAGAGGCAGAGCTGATCCACGCCCAGGGTGCTGGATCAGTCTGTCCTGTAGCTGCTCCCGGGGCCAGGAGTGTTTGCACTTCATAGTGCAGGAGGAAAACAGTCCTGAGGTACTGCTAAAAATATGTAAAACAAGCAAGCAGCCTCAGACTGCCCTGATCCTCATCTGTAGCACTTCAGCATTTTGCTATGCCCTGAAAGCCTCAAGGCAAAACTGTTTTAGAGATGGGGAACTTCAGGAATCAAGACTGAACTGGAAGGAAGTCTCCTGAATAGCTGTGGTGTGACCTGGCCAACCCAGGGAGGGGATATGGCCTGGCTCAGTCAGTGGTGCTTGGAGTCTGGGACAACAGACCTATAATTTGTGGGCTCCAAGGCACCAAACATGGTTGTATTCAAAGGCACTGAGATCCCCTTCTTATTGCAGAGGGATCTCCCTTTTCAACACAGGTGTAAGCCCAGCTTCTTGATGGCTCATGGGCACCTGGTATGATTTAACACATTTCTCTACCATACTTCCTCCGTGTCAGGCTCTGGTTCAAAGTCATGGGACAAAGGGACCTACAGGCCTCTAACAAGGGATCACACACATGCTCTCACATCCACCAAACTCCAAAAAGCAACAGTCCCTTTCCCATTCCTGCCTTAAATATAACACAACACAGGGGGATTTTAAGAACATGTTTAATGATGGCAGTTTCTACTGAAACATGAGAAGTCCATTCAAACCCATCTTACCAATTTTTCCTTAAAAAGAAGCTTTGGTCACAACAACAAATTCTTTTTTAAAAAAAAGTTCAAGCAATTGCACAAAAACTGAACACATGGTCCTGATACCTCCTCACACACAAACTGCAGCAGCAGAAACTCATTTAACAGAAGAAAAAATCCTTAACAAAAACCACAGCCTGCCGCTCTGCAGAGATTATACCATGTACATGGAGTTAGAGGGAACAGTTATGAACTGTTTGAATTAATTAGTGCCTGTAGACTCCTACAAGTCAGTTTGGGCTTAAGGGTAAGCACATTAGGATAGCACAACATTAGTGTGCAAGTGTTTGCAGTCATCTCTGCAACTTCCAGGGGAAAAAATGGAAATACAAAGCTATCTGTGTACTTAGTTCTGCAGGCAAGCGTGGCACACTGACTTCTGGCTTCTCAAGTGTAATCTCTGGTGACAGGGCTGTGGTTGAGTAAAGCAGCTGCAGTTCTGTGCAGGGTTTTCTCTCCTCAGCACAGCATGCACAAATGGAAAAGCCTCTCGTTCACTTGCTCTGTTTTGCTGCTGCTACGAGTCTGTAGATTCTGTAAGCAGTGAGTGAGCTACGGGCAGACAGCTGTAATAACATTTCTGTTTTCATTTTCTGTAACAAAATAATTACGCCTTTAAAAATGCTCTTGAACAAAGCAAGTTTGACTACACAACACAAAATAGCAGCAGTCACGATCAAATTAAATCTGCATTGTAAGATACACAGAACATTAAGGTAAAACACTCATGTAGTGGTTAATGGCTATTTCTTCTCAGATGAACTCCTACAACTACCTGACCAAACAGTTCAAATTATTAAAACTATGTTTTAAACTAATTTCTACTATTAAAAAAATATTCATATATATATATATACTATTAGATGAGTCACGTCAAGTGCTCTTAAAATCTTAACTAAATATAGCTATAGAATGTTTAACCAGACACTTTAAATCACATACAGCAAGTTTTGTAGAGGTAAACATTGCCTCACATTTGCAACAGCAACTGAGTATCAAACAAAGCATTCGGATTATTTTAATGACTGTGAGCAACTGGTCAGGTTGACCTTTTATTTCCACCAAGCAGCTGCTGCTTCCCTATAAGCAATTTTTAGCTTATGGCACACAATTTGGGACCTCTCTGAGGAGCCAGAGCATTCCAATGGCAGTTGAGCATCTCCATCTCCAACACCTTAAATACCCTGGTCCTAGTCCACCATTGAGATTTGCCATGTTGTGAAAAGGGAGGGATCTTTTAGCCACAGGCAAGGGGAGCAGATGGCCTTTGCCAGCCTAACTCAGCAAGTGGCCTGAAGTTGCTGCAAAAACTCCCAATTTCAAGAACTGACTCGCCCTCAGAAGGGAGAAGTGCCCTTCATGCACCTTTTCCTCTCATCTCTCTCCTACATAACTTGGTCTTGCCTTTCTTTTGTGCACAGAGATGGTTTCATTCCCTGTCCACCACTCTGAGTGCCTAATGCTCAGTTTAATGAGCGTGGCAGGAGAGTGGACGTGAACACGTTGCCATGGTGCCTGCACAGACAGGGCAGCCACCTCACCCATCCCCTCCTTCCACCACGCCAACATAAGCTTTTAACCTCCCTCTCTCCTCTCAGCATCGCCACTTCTTCCTTCTGAAGCATCCAGCCAAAGTCTGAAACCTGTTTTACCAGGGCAGGGGAAGAGCCCCAGATCTCAACCTGCAGCATCCTTCCACCTTCTGGTCCCTGCAATTCCCACCAGCCAGAACATAACCTGCCCTGCCCATCCTCACCTCTCAGCTGACACGTCAAATATTGCTTAGTAACAGTGGAATGACTCAAACTCATTCTATGAATGAAAATCATAGAGCATTTTATACTGCCTTGATGACTAATATTAACACAACAGTCTGCTGTGGGATTTTTCCATCCAGGCTGAGCTGGCTGTCTGCAGAGCTTTTGCTGAGTCATGGCCAGGGGAAGCAAGCTGTGGTATGGGAGCTGCTGGGATGAAAGCACCAGGCTACCGAAAAGGAAAAAAAAAATTCCCCTTCACCTCCTTTTACTGACTGAAGAGCCCAGGGGAGCCACACAGAACTGGCACAGGCCATGGTATCATGGCAAAGCAGTTTGGTGTTCTCAGCAAGCTTCGAATCCCAATAGGGCTTTAAAAAAAATAAAAATCCCAACACTGGCAGCCAGCTGCAAGGCTGGTGCTGTGCCAGAAGCTCTGCAGTCTCTGTGAGGGATTGCAACTGCACGAGGGTCAAGCAAACAGTGGGACAATCCTAAAACAATCAGAAACTACGAGTTCTCCAGGAAAACCAAGGTTCCAGCCAGCTTAAAAACCCCAAATAAAAGGTGTTAAGGGGTGCAGTAAACAGTAAAGTCTGAACTGCATCTGTGGTTACTTTAAAGGGAAACCACAAAGTAAAGAAACTAACCCAGCTGGGTTTGCCCTTTCTCCCTCTGGCCTGGAAAAGCATACATGCCTGCGGTCTCCTAAATTCCACTCATCCAGGGGCAGCAATCTCATTCACACAGTGTCATCCCACAGCTCTGACCTCTGCAGCACAAAGCACAGCAGAGAGCAACGCTTAAAAACGCATCCTTGAGTTAAGTGAGCTTTGTCAAGCAGGTAATAAGGGAAAACTTCCAGTTTGATAGAGAGTAGGATCACTTAAATGAAGCTTCCATGAGAAATAAGACATGTTCTCTCTGCAATCCAATCATTCCACATGAAGACTTACTTTGCTTAGAAAAAAGGTAATATAGATGAATTGTAGACAAGTTACAGTCAGCACAGGACAGTACAAAACACTGATTTTACTCCCTGTGGAAGGGCAGAAAATTACAAAAATATATCTTCTTTAATCCAAGACTGCTATAGTTTAGAGTATGCCTGATTCTTCCTATTTCCCAGTGGTCTCATTTATTGAAGTTGGTCTGATCAGAGCTCCTTGGGACAATGTGAGTGTCATCATGAAAGCTTAGTGCAATTGTTGTTAAAAAAAAAAAAAAATCAGTAGCAAGTCTAGAAAATTTTCTACATGAGTCAACCTCTCACCCCCAGGCTTCAAAATTCTACACCAAACATAGTGTGGCATTTCAGCATGGCTTACATTTTTACCACCTAAAGTCCTACGTCACATTTCTAAGGCCCAAAAAATACTTCTTGATTTTTTTTTTAAACCCATGATCTGTTTACCAATGACCAAAGTTTAACAGAGACTGAAGTATTGAATTAGGATTTTAGAAAACAAGTCCTTGAGGCAGCTCAGTTCAATCTTCCTTGTCTTCCTCCTTCTGCAAAATTTATTTAGACCACAGCGAGCTGCCTGCACGTTGGTACATTAGGCTGCATCTTGTCATGATGTGGTGACATCCCAGCCCTCCTAAAGCAAGAGAGTTGAGTTTGCAGAGGAACTCTGGTCATTCCAATGCAGCAGTTGGGAAACCAGGGAACCAAATGGTGATGTTTTAGTCAGAAGATCCACAGCCTGCTGCACAAACAGCACCTCGAGGAGGTGAGGCTTGGTTTGGTTGTGACGCTGCAGAGATGAAAGCCTCCCCTTTCACAGTTATGGGTTCAGCAGGTCCCTCGACAGCAGAATGACACCTCGCAGGACACTGACACTCCACGGAGCTGCTTTACCTGGAAAGCAGGAAGAATTACTACAGATGTAGATTTGCAATTAAACAGCTTACAGGCAGCGATGAGAACCCATGTGCAAAGCCGGGAAAAAAAAAAAAAATCCCAAGAGCCACAAAGGAAAAGGCAGCATTATTCACTGGGATTGCCTTCAGTCCCCTCCAGCAACTGATGTCTGTGATGCACTGGCACTTATGTGACGTTAGCACCATGCCAGGGGAAGAGAGACCCAGTGCAGGCAAAAGCAGAGTTGGATGAGACAAAACCCAGATGCTGAAAGATCTTGTGGCCAGTCACTGTGCAGAGCACAGAAAGGAATGTGCACAGGGAGACTGATATTTCACTGCAAGCGAAACTGCATTTTGGACAGCGCAGCCCCTTACTAACCAACACACACGGATCATCCTTCTTGCTATGCATGCTCCTCCTGACACCCTAGTGCTTTAACTGCTTCAGGATTCAAAATAAAGTCTTAATAGGAACTCCAGGAAGGAGGAAGGAGGTGAGAGCCCTCCTTAGGACTGCATGAGTCAGCAGGAAACGGTGTGCTCTGTAACAACTCTTACAGCAGCATCGGGAAAGAACCTGGCCTCCAAAACCAAAAAACTGCTTTTTCGCCATCTCTTTCCTCCCCTGCTGTGGGCCTATGGGAAATCCTTAACAGCAGCACCAAAGCTTTGGCAATTTGTTGTATTTATAGTGAGCTGCTGCCTGTGTTGGTGATTTGCACCCCCTTCAGATGAGGATAAATGATACCCCTCCATTTATACACAACCTGTCACTGCTGCCTGCTGGGGAAAAAAAATAAGCTGCTATAAACCCCAGCACAATTCACCTGGCATCCTCCAGAATTGCCTGCAGCTTTCACTCGAAAAAAAAAAAATCCATTAGAGTTGCTCCCTTGGGAGTGAACACTTCGCTGTAACAAGTGGACAATTCCATGTTCCATTCAGAGCTGCACACGCAGTCAGGATCTGGAAAGGATGTAGTCAAAGAGAAGGCACCAGTAGTGTAATTCTCATATTTTACAGGGATTCCCAAAAGATTCAAGCACATCAAAGGCTGAACCCTGCAACTGTGAAGATGTTTCTACACAGTTCAATGCTGTTGGTGCCTTAAAAAGGGATGATTCCAGAATCCAGCCCTTACATGTGGTGCATCTTTCCTCTGAAACATCCTGCAAACCCTCAAAAGCCCTTTAGACCCATGACAGTTGAATAAATATTCCTGTCCTCTTCCCTCAGCCTGCCACCACTCCTTACCCGTAAATCTTTCTCCCTTTCAAGAGCACTTTGGAAGATGCATTCCTAAACTGCTTCTGTGTTCTCCTGGTGCTGCTGCTGTTAGAGGGAAAAATGACAATCCATGGGGTAAACAAACTGAGGAACTCTACTCTGGCCAAGAAAAACCTTCCACCAGTACTTATTTAGGAGCCTGACATCAGGATTGGCATTAGTGTTCCAAGCTGTTCCCCAACTCCGGGCTGTCACATGGCACATATCGCCCTGGACAGTTGTGAAATTCCCCCAGCTGGGCTCAGCAAGCTTAGCAAGAGCAGAACTTGCTTCCAACAGCTGCAAGTCAGCAGGGAGAGAAGCCACTGCTGATATCCCAGATTACTGAAGTGTTTTCAAAGCCTTTCATGTGCAAGGCGCCACAGAATTTATTCAGTACTTGTTTTCAGTTTCCTATTGAAGCTGACAACAAATCCCCCAATGAGCTAAGCTAGAGTTAATAAGCTCAACAAGCTAACAATTTTATTTACCTTTTCAGAAACTGGTTCTTTTTGCAGCTGTTTTAGTCTCTTTTCTCTTATTACAAAAAACAAGCAGAGTGCTCTGTGGTGGGGGATGGACACCGGTTTGTTGGGAATGTTTGCCTGTAACCTACTTTACTTCACTGCTCTCTCTACTCGAGTATCACACGGTGCCAACTCCCTGATGAATCAACGGCTTAGCTCCATCAAGGAGATGATCACGGAACCCCGTGCAAATTTCCCTTGCCCCCCTGAAAGAAAGAGCTAAAGGAGAAAAGAGGAGAGGGAAATCTTCAAATCAAGATCTATTTGTGGGATGAGAAAGAGCACACTTGGAAGATGGGTTTTAGCTTTCCACTAACTCATTTTTGAAGATGGGCAGCAAGTGTAATCCCATCATAAAACTTGAGAAAACGTCTGACATCTGGAAAATGAAGACCAATACAGCTCATATGGTCCAGAAATCAATTGGACAGGGATGCTTTTCAGCCTTCAGCAGCACAGATTGAACTGGTGATCAAGAAACAAACAAAACAAACACTCTTTCCATGCTCAGTTTGCTTTCTTTGTGTAACTCTGTAACAAATTTCAGAACAATTCCTGAACTTTTTATATAAATGCCTCTCTCAGTACCAGAGCAAACACATACAGAAAACCATCCTCCATATGAAAACACTGGTTTCCATGAAGTTTTTCAAGGTGCTACTGTCCAAGTCATCTGGTATCTTTGCTCTTATGACAATCCTAGATTTACACTTTCAGCTTCTTGTCACACAGAAACTGTACCAGCAGGATTAGAGAGGCCATTGACAGAGCTGCTTCCCTGCTACTGGAATGAGACTGCAACGAAAGGATTTGATCCGGCACACACACACACACTTTGGAATTCAACAGAGGCAGCAGTGGGTAGATTTTGCATCCCCAGAAAGGACTGTGTTTGGGTAAGATTTTGAAGTGGTCTCATTAGTCTGCCTTACAGGAGGAAGGTGGTTATTTCTTGTTGCTCCACTGCCCAAGGGAAGCCAGAGGTGGGATCTACTGGGAGCCTAAAAAACCTTAAAGCCTCCTGAAAAAAAAAAAAGGAAAAAAAAATGACCTTCAATCCAACAGCCCAATTTACACTGTCTGCTGTTCTTTGATGCCTCATGTAAGGCTGGAAACAAATCCACACAAGGACAAAGCATTAAAGGAAAGAAAATTAACTGCAGGAGAACAATTGGAGAGGTAAACGCAGCTTCTCCCCTGTTGCTGCTCCACACCTACTGCCTTTTAATTAGAGAGCTGTTTGCATTGCATGGAGACAGAACACAGAATCTCAGTTACTCCCCGAAACACAGATGCAAGTGCCAGAACAGATCTTCCAACGATGGGAGGGGACCTCAACCAAACCAGCCCAGAGCCTCCCTACATCCTGAATGCCAGTTTGGAAGGGAGGGGAGGGCTGGGGAAGGTACTTCAAGAGGAGACCTCGTAGAAGTTCGTTCCCTGACTTACTGTGGGCAAGTCTGAGCTGCCCATTCTGCAGCTCTGTCCCTCTCTTCCCACCTGAACACAAGCACCTATGAAGAACCTCCTGACTGGTTCAATGGGGTTGTCAATGTCAAACTCAGAAACCCAAATTTGCAAAGTCTCTTTACTGGAGACAGGATTTACAAACTGTTTGCAACATGGCCTCCAAGCTGAGCAAAGGAACCAGATACCTTTTACAGCAAATGTATCCTCAAAGAAGCTTTCCGAAAATCAGTACTGCTAAAGGGTTGTCTGTAACATGATCTCTCCCTCTAAACTGAGGGAGCTCTGTTTGAACTAAACAAAAGTATGTCTGAGACAGCAAGGACTTCAGAAACTGTGGAATTTAATAACTGTCACACTGAGGCAGAAAGGAGGAATTCCCATAGCTGAAAACAGGGCTGGTTGGCTAAGAACTCAAAATGCCTGTGGTCTCTGAACACAGCACAAGGTGAAGAGCCATTTGCACTGCTCAGGAACCCAGGATGACCCAATACCTTTAGTGAAAGTATTGGCACAGCACGAGCTCCACGGAAACAACGCCAGGGAACAGGAACACAGCTCTCATGAGTCAAATGGCTTCCAGCAACCTCTCTTTGTTCATCCAGTATTGTGCTATTAGACATCTTATCCTGACACACTGCCACGATTAGGAATCTTCTGTTCTCACTCTTTGGGAAAAAACCCTCTGATTCCATTTCCAAAAGTTCACAGAGAAAGTACTGAGTTAAAAGGAAGAGAGGTGGGAGATGCAGGCTGTTAAAGCAGGCCTTGGCAACTCAGATCCCTGCATTGTGGGTTAAACAAAGCTCGATCCCAAAGTACAAACTGCACAAGCTGAAATCATTAGAGCAAACACAGGGCAGCTACAGGGAACGGCAACAGTCAGGCAAGGACTGATAGGAGTCCTCTAGTTCAAGAACTAATTGTTTACACAGAAAGGCTTGACTCACACCCTTCATTGTTTCATGGCTCCCAACTATTTCCTGACTTTTATAGAGAACTAATGCAGTGACTTTGGACACAACTAGTGGAGCGTGTGGTGGTGTGTGGTTCAGATGTTGGCACAAGTGTGCCTAGAGCAGATGTGGTGTTCTCTCTTTCCAAAGCTAAGAGATGGGCACAACATGAGTAAGGTCTGTAAAATCTCCAGTTAGAAGTTGTCAAGATCTGCATTTTTATAAGTAGGAGGGCTTATTTCAGCCTAAGTGGGACAGATTTTAGAGTAGGCCTTATTTGGATGAGAATGCAACTCGAATGGTGTGGATGGCTTGATGCAAATAAAAATAAGAGATGCAGATACCCCAGTGCCATAAATCAATGCACAGCATCTTTATGTGCTGAGCGGTTGCTATAAATCTCAGCCCGGAATAGGCACCAGAAGTTTTGGGTTGTCACACCACTCCCATGTCACAAAGACAAACATATTTAAGGAAAGTCTGTTGCTAAGGGATAACTGCTAACAGCATCAGCAAGGGACTGTAGTCCTCTCAGTGTCACAGACCAACATGAGAGCATTCTGGTACAAACCCAGAGGTTGGTGGAGATTCATTATCATTTCTTTTCCAGGCTCAAAGCAGCACCTGGAAAAGCAGCCCTGGATCCAATGTGAGTGCACACAAATGACTGCTAACAGCTGCCCAAGAGGGGAAGTTCAGTCTGTCAAACCCTGTCAGCTATCTGGGGCATGTGTATCCCATCGTGCTGCTCTGAAGAGGAAAGAGGAAGGCAGACAAACAGCCTGGGGGTAGCAATGCAGTTATTGCAGGAGCAGGAGGGTACAGAGCCACATGTGCTGGGAACAGGACGAGGGGGCTGTAAAGGACAGGGATAATTCCTGGGCAGAGCGGAAGGGAGATGCAACTGCCTCACCTCTGCCAAGTTGACTCAGCAGAGAAATAAGAGAGCTGTCTTCACTAATAAGAGCTCAAGGAGCAAGCCTAACTGGACAGACTGGCAGCAGTACCTGTATTTCACATCAAACACTGTTGAATCTTCGTCCTCATCATCTTCTTCGTTCAGAGGAGCCATTTCTACCCGCTCGGCTGGAGTGGTGATTATGTCATACTTCCTGGTCTTCTTAATCCTCTTGCCAGACCTGAAACACAAGAGGTGGGAAGGGAAGGATTGTCTTTTTACAGTATTCCTTGGAGAGGCTGAAGCTCTGAATCACTGCCCTGTTTGGTTCAGACTCCCCAGACACAAAGTGAGCAGAACTAGCCTCTATCCCCTCCTGCTGCTTTTCCAAGGCCACTGTTTGTGGAGCACAGCTTCTCGTCAACTGCAATCCAGATCAATGTCAAGTCTTCCAGCTGCTGACAAACCAGAATCCTCCGGTAGCCAGGGCAGCCCACCACGTCCTCCTGCTGCCACACTCAATAAGTGAGACGTGAGCTTAATCAGCTGAAGCAGCCCACGGTTTAGTGAATGTGTTTGGATGAGAAAGGCCAGGTTAAGCCCTGCTGAGCCACAGGAATGTTCTAGGCAGGATTAGAAGCAAAGGGGTGCTCATGTCTGGGTACAAACAGCCTGCTGTATTTCTTGCTATCAGGCCAAGCTCAGGACTCCCCCAGGAACAACCTTGGTTCTGATCTGAGCAGTTTCAGGCTCCATGTTGTGCAGGTGCTATAAGAAATAATCAACTATCATTCAAAGCTAACAGCACCTACCACCTCTCCTCCAATAGATGCCAGGCTTATTTTCCTTTTGAAATGGAGATGCTCACACACCTGCACATCCCACAGTTTCGAGAGATCTACTTTGTAAGACTTTCAATTAACAAACACTTGGTGTGTGGCTTTTCAAGTAATTCTCTGCCTCTAGCTTGAATTCTGCAGGTTCTTTTTTATTTCACCTACTGTTTTCATGAATATTAGGAAGGTCACACTGCTCGTGCATGAATTCAGTTTTGTGATTATACATTCAAAAAGGTGTTGATGTGTACAGCCAGCCTTGGGGGAAAAGAGTGGATGGTTCTGGTTAACAAACTGCAGAATTTTTCCCTTTGCCTTTTATAAAACAAAACTGGTACCTGCAAAGCATGAGAAGGGAGCTGGTGCAGGCACAAGCAAGCAGCCCCTAATTTTTGGTAATCACAGCTAGTGCTTTGAGCAGTCAGCACATTACGGGTGAACTTTCACCAGCAAGAAGTCTTGCCCTGGCACGTCATGCAAGGTGTGCTGGATTCAACAGCACTGTTTTTGCCTCAAGATGCCTTTAAAAAAGTTACACAGCAGCAGGAACCGGCGTGTAAGCACTGCAGAGAGCGTAGGACTCCAGCCCTCTGTTTGCATCTCCACCACTGTGGTCCCTTCCAGGCCTAAAGTTAAGGAAATTTAATTCAGTGACCTGCTCTGATGCGGAAATCTCAGTGCCTCCACCTAGCACTGCTTTTAGGCAGTAGTCCAAGACTGAATAAACATGTCCCAGCCCTTGGGATGGAGCAGTTTGCATTTCCTCCCTGTTCTGAAGGCTAAGGTTGCATCAGAAGTGAGGAGAAAGTCGTCTCCTCTCTAATCTTTAGAGCAATCTGTGCCGCTGTGTCACGCAGAGCACAGGGTGGTTTGTTCTTTTCCCACTGTTGTTGAAACAAGCAATTTTATATCCACTGCAGTAGGACTCTTAACCCAAACACTTGAAAATCCTTTTGAAACCACTCCTCTATTATTCTGCTTCTCTGCTGAAACCTAGCACTAAAGTGAAGCAGGGAGGTCTCATCGAGCAAGTAATGCATTGTTTTTACAAGAAATATTTACTCACGCTGTGAAGCCTAAACATAGACAAAACTAACCTGTGTCTACCTGTCAGAACTAACCAAGCACAGCCTTACCACCCTGAGTTCACCTGCAGTCTGCAGGGGGTTTCCATAGGTTCCATTTAAGATCTTACCTGCACATCAGGCCCACTTTACTGAGAGCCATCCTCCCTCATTCCCTCCATTAAAAAACATAACTTATTCCACAGAGTTCATCTTAAAATAGTTAATAATGGAGTGTTTGAAGAAATTACTGCAGAACAGGTATTTTCAGAAATGGGAAACTAGAACCTTTTTGCTTCCAGCCATTAATAAGTCTATCTGGGCTACACTTTCAAGAGGACCTGGAGCAGAACTCACTGCACAGTGATCTATTAATCCCTGGAACCCTCACTTAACCACGGTTCTCATTTAGGAAAGGCAGAAAGCTTGTTTTGCTGCTGGTTTTTGGCTAAGCTGCTACAATCAGTTGTCTGCCACTGATAAGGCGAAAAGGTCTTTCCTTGCCACCCCTTTCCCAATTCACTCCACACCAGATTTCCTAGCTAATTTGTCATTAATCTACTTTCCCGTTGCCTGTTTTCTCACATTTGCTCATTTGAACAACTCCCCCAGGCTTCATAAATATTAGAAGAATTACCCAAGCTAACTTTGCAGCAAAGCCTCAGGAGTATGCCTACATGCACACAAAATAAGGCTTCCTGTCAGGAAACTATTTCACATTAAAACTCCTGAAACCTCAGTGGGATCCCTGTAACCATCAGCCACGACACAAAAAGGAAAAGCTCTTTATCCAGCAGGTGGGACCAGGCAGCAGAGTCAGCAGAGCAGCACTAGGCAGGAACTACAGAATACAAATGTTTCATGAACTTTAGAGACCTCCTGCACAGATCGGGACACATCAGGCCTCATGGGCAGAGGATCTCCTTTCCAGCCAGGTTCATTTTGTGGGAGCTTTTTAGGAGCAAACAGGAAGCATGCTGGAAGCTGCAGTGGTCAGAGTGTGTCCCTTGTACAATGACAAGCTGAAACACTCCCCAAGCGGTTTAGCCAGGGCAGGAGTAGTGCTGGGTAGTTCAGCGCAGAGAATCATCTTCCACTTTAAAAAATCCTGTTGCTTCTGCTGACTTCAGCCACCCCCTGTAATTAGGAGGGGATGCTATGGGGCTTGTCCTGAATTACCATGAGGAAGAACAAAAAAAAACCAAGTTAACTGTAGTCAGGGATAGTAACCCTTCACTGCAGACCCAGTGCTGCTCCCACCAAACCAACTCACTGGTGTTGACGTGGTGAGCACAACGCTTGGGAGAAGTTCGAGTGGCACTGGGCTCGGATGCCTGAGGCACCACACCAGGGTCTGCCTGGTCCATCCCAAATCAGACACATGTCCCGCACCATGCAGAGTGCAGGGAGGGACAACACACAGGGCTGGAGCAGAACGCTGACTTTGTGTCTGTATCTTGCCCTGGGGCTATTCTGATCAAGCCCCAGTCATATGCAGCACTTCATCCTCCTTTCTGAGGCATCATGTGGTGGGTAACTGCTCAAGTTAACTCAGTAGTTCATTATATTATTTACGCCTCTAATCTATTTTAGTCAACAACACTGACATTCAAAAATAATGCTTTTCCTGACCTAGAGAGAGAGGTCTCTGCATTTCTAAACTTGTATTAACACTTCCTGCTAAGAGATGTAGACGGAGGGGACTTTCCTTGGAATAAAAAGAAAACTAAAAAAAAAAAAAAAAAAATCCCTTCTTAGCAGGGTGATTATTGGAAGTCTGATGAAGCCAGTTCCTCCTAGAACTGCAGCAGTGTTATACCAGGAATGGAATTAGGACAGTTTATTTGCTGTTAATGGACTCTCTTAGCAGTTAAAAAAAAAAAAAAAGGAAATATAAACCTCAGGAAACTGCAGACTTACTACCAGATGATGAATTAAATCAGCGATATTTCATTACTGTTCATCTGTCTGGGTATCTCTGCTCTCTGGATAGTGCTGTACACAACAAAGTCAGGCCATGATGCCAAGTCCTCACATGTTTTCTGGAGATGGGGCAAGTAGTGATAGGACAAGGGGGAATTACCATAAACTGAAAGAGAGTTTCAGTTTAAATTAGGTTTAAATTAGGTATTAGGAAGAAATTCTTTACTGTGAGCTTGGTGAGGCACTGGCACAGTGAGGCTGCCAAGAGAAAATGTGGATGCTCCATCCCTGAAAGTGTTCAAGGATGGTGCACTGAGCAACCTGTTCTCTTGGAAGGTGCCCCTCCCTATGGCAGGGGGTTGGAATGAGATGATTTTTAAGGTCCCTTAGACCCAAACCATACCATAATTCTAGGAGATACACTTTGCTGTAGAAACTGCCGTGTTTTCTAACAATCAAGTTCTTTAGATGGAATATATGCAAGCACAAAGAGCGGAAGTGTCCCTGTGCTTAACTGTGCCATTAATAGGAGGTGGATCAGAGACGGATCAGAGACTACTACTGGGAATAACTTCAGGAACACCTAAATGGAATATTGTTGTGGTTCAACGAGGCAGTGATGTCTGTAAGTTTTAACATACACCCATTCACAGGTGGTGGTCAGTACCAGTGCCAGCACCTACTTCCAAACACTATAGCACAGTCAGACCAATATTGCCTGAGAAGTGCTTGAGAAGTACCCTTGTTTTATAGGGCAGACCTTTGAGAAATATTCTTGTTTTATAGGGCAGAGCTACAGAAACTTTTATGATCTGCCCAAACTCTTCAAGGCAGTGAATCCTACAAGAAGAAACAACATTCATCCTGTTGAGACTGTTCACATCAGAGCTGTAAAGACCCCAAGACAGTACAAGACAGAAATCCCCTCTCCCCTCCTTCTGCTAATCTGCTGTCACACTCACATCAAGACAATCCAGTTTTCCCTTTAGTCATTCTTTGTGGCCAAAACTACTACCTGCACCTGCAGCTTAAAAGAAGCTTTCAATATGGGTCAAAAATGTGTTTTGGGGTTGGATGTTCGGTTGTTCTGGGTTTCTTTCTTCTCCATTTAATATAATTTAATTTGAGTGGTTTTTCCCTGCTCCTGGCAAAAGTCTTGTCTTTGCTGGAATACTCTAACTGGTTATAACACAATTAATTTTAAATCAGTCAAACTCTCTGGGGTTAAGACTTGAATTGCCCGGAGCAATTGCCCAGCTCATAGAACAAAGGGTCATGTATCCTATGATCATTTGCTTGAACCTCTCTCCTCAGCGTCAGTCATTTATACCAGTTTTGCAATTACTGGAAAACTAAGCTAAAAATGGTATTTGAGGAAGAAATACAAATTAAACACAAGCAACAAAACAAAGCAATGAGATACAAAATAAGCAGGTAGTTTCTTTCTAGAAATCTAGATAAATAGCAGCCTTTCCAGCCTGGGTTCTGCTCGTTCAAGGGCAGGTCAAGACATGAAGCAAACTCTTATAGCAGAGAGTCTTCTGCTATAATGAAAGCTTTGGGTTGCTTTCAGCTGGCCCACTGGAGCAGAAGTGACTTATCCAGTTTCCCCAGAAGGCACATGGTCTACCACCACACTTAGCCACATCTGAAAAATTGTGTTTCCTGTGAGCTGATCCCGAGTTGTATTGCAATGGAATGAACTGAGCTGTACCAGGAGAGAGAAACAGGGCAGAATATGGGTGGAAAAAGGCAAAACCCAAAATGCAACTCAAAGACTGAATTTAGCCCCACATCATCTGTTGCAAGACACTGTGTTTCTTGGTAATGCAAACTACTCAACTATTTGATTGAGAATAACACGAAATTTGGTTTGTTGTGGAAATGGTTTTGGGTTGGGAGTATGCAGAGCCCACGGGTGTAGGAAAGAAAGCAAACCCAGAACTGAGCTTGCAAAAAAGAATAAATAAATAAATACTATAGCAGTTTAGGCCTTGCCAAATGCAGACAAATAGCAAAGTCTTGGCTGGCCTTCACAGACCCCCGTAGGCACAGAAAGAAAGGAAATTCAGACCACTTTGGGTGATACCACATTCTGAATCGCAGGACCATCAGATGAATTCAGAGCATAACATTCCCAAAAGAAATGAAGAGGAATCTCTGAGTGTTGTTTTAAGAACAGAGCTGAAAACTGGAGAAATATATCTGTCCCTGCTCAAACAAAAAAAGGAAAATAATATAAACACAAAAAAATGTAAAAATTAAATGTATATAAAAAATAAAATGTATAAAAAATTAATCCAATGCCTGTGACAAGAGTATGTGGCCACTCACTAGTTATTTCATTTCTACAGCCCATATCTAAAAGGATAATTTACTTCAATCAACCCAGAACAATTTCATAGTGAAGGTTTAATCAAAGATTAGATTTCAGCAAAATCTCTTTAATAGGAATCCATGACACTTCAGAAAAAAAATCGCAATGTTTTTGACTAAGTGCGAACAAAGCTCTTATTCTGACGGAGAAAAGCTTTACATTTATTGAGGGTAAATCCCTTATCTCTTCTGCACCAGAATCTCCTCTGATCTACGTTGTCAGCTACAAGTGTGACACTGTACAGACATACCTGTTGGTATTCTGGCCTCATTTGCAACTGTGATAACTGTTTACACAATAAAGAAGCATACTCAGAAGTTAAAAAGCTTCACCTTCCACTTCTCCTAGCAGGTTCTATCAAAGATCTGGCGTTGGGCAGGGCAGGTATGTGTATTTATTTTACTGTATCCTTAATGCTGCATTTACTCTGATTAGTTACTTAATGACAACTTTGGCGTGGAAGAACTAATCCACCATTCCCAAGGTGGCTTTAACCTGGACTCGTTTTTGCTGATTATGGTATAGGGAAGGCCTTTAAAGGCTATCAGTTTGCCTTCTTTGGCTAGGAACATTCAGCCTTATGCCAGGTCTCCCTGACACGAGATCTTGCTTTATACCCAGGAGAAACTGTGGCAGAGGAAATAAAGTCTCCAAGATCAGATAGAAGTACGAGTAGAAACTCAGGCTTTTCATTCTTCTCTTAGTTATAAACTTCCTAATTCTAGCTCATATACCCACTATCAATTCTGCTGTTTGTCCATGACAACTTTATATAGCTACAAAGTGGATATACTGATTAAAAAAAAAATCTCGTCAATACTTTAGTGGGCTCTCCCAAACCACCTCACTTTAATGAGCACATTTATTTGCAGTGCCTTCTGCCAGCTGCTGCAACACTTAAGTAGAATTTAGTTAAATGTCAATTTCCTTGGAAAATATCTGTTCTGATCATTTCAGTTTATAGACCCCACTTTGTAGTACTAATGTTATGAATACTGCCCTTCCTACACAGAATTAATTCCGAAGCAGGAGAAGCAGAGCATTCAGCCATCCTGTAAATACAAAGGAACTGCCTGAAGACAGAACAAGGAAGAATTTGCCAACTCCACTTGTTCAACTGCTCCTGTCACCTGAGACGTGGCCTGGCCTCCTCCCTGTGCTGAGTGCCAGCTGTTCCCCTCTCCGGGCTCTCCCCGGGTGTCCCTGCCCAGCAATCCGACACTGAGCTGAGACAGTTTGCCATCTGGACCTGGATCTCCAGCTGGGCTTTGTGTGTCTCCATGGACGGCCACCCCAAGGCTCCTTGGGCCCCAATCCCAGCGACCCACTGCCTACAACCCCACGAATTTCCAGATGTTCCCCCTGGAGTTCCACGTGATATCTTCCATGCCCACTCCAGCCCCTGGCCACCATGCAGTGAGTGAATCCCACGCTGGAAAAGCCCCCTTGGAACCCAACTCCTGCCCTAATTTCCTGCAGAAGCGGGAGGAAGGCGGAGCAAGATCTGCCAGGCCCCGGCAGCTCCCTGAGGCTTCCCCAGGGGCTCCTGAGCCACCCACGAACGCTGTGCCTGAGGCCGGGCCTTGAAACTATTATTACGGGCGGGTTAATGGTTACTATTATATAACATATCATTATATATATAATTTTCACAGATAGATACATAACGATGAAACAGTAAAATAAACGGGGAGGGGTTTCACCCCTTCTCGCGGAGCCCCGAAGCCGTCCCGCCCGCAGCCCCGCCGCGCCTCGGCGCGCCCCCGGCCGCGGTACCTGAAGACGCGGAGCAGGAGGCAGGCGATGAGCGCGGCCGTGAGCGCGCAGGCCCCGATGACGGCGGCTTTGAGCGCGGACAGGTCCCGGAGCATCGCGGGCACGGGGCTGAGCCGGGCCCCGCTGTGGTTGCCCGGGGCCGGCGCGGCGGGCGGGTGGCTGCCGTTCCCGGCCGGGGGCTCCAGGCTGCCGCGGGCGGCGGGCGCGGCGGGCAGGAGCAGCGGCAGCAGCAGCGAGGCCGCCAGCAGCGGCAGCGGGGCGGCGGCGGGGCGCATCCTGCCCGCTCCGGCTCCGGTGGCTCCGGCCCCGCCGACCCCCGGAAAGCAGCGCCGGCCGGCCTGGCCCCCGCCCGCCCCCCGAGAGGCACCGCCTCCCGCCGCCGGGGCCCCGAGCCGGGCAGAGCCGGGACGAGCCGGGGCGGCCGGAGCCTCCGCCCCCGGAGCCGCAGCGCGTTCCGAGCGCCCCGTCGCTGCCTCTCCCATCACCACCATCTCTTATTAGAGGTTGTTCAGAGGGGGCTGCGAGGACGGTGAAGGGTCTGAGGGGCCGTATGAGGAGCGGCTGAGGGCACTTTGTTACTCAGCTTGGAGAAGAGGAGGCCTAGGGGAAACCTCATCGGGGTCTGCAGCTTCCTCACGAGGGGCAGCACCATCTCTGCTTTCTGTGACTCTGTGACCTCTCTCAGGGACAGGACCCGAGGGAACGGCTGGAGCTGTGTCAGAGGAAGGTTGACTTGGATATTAGGAAAAGGTTCTTCCCCCAGTGGGTGGTCGGGCACTGGAACAGGCTCCCCAGGGCAGTGATCACAGCCCCAAGGCTGACAGAACTCAAGGAGCATTTGGACAATGCTCTCGGACACATGGTGGGATTGTTGGGGTCGTGCTGTGCAGGGCCAGGAGCTGGATTTTGCCGATCCTTGTGGGTCCCTTCCAAGTCAGGGTATTCTGTGTTGCTGTGATTCTGTTGCCACTCTTAATTGCAACACACAACGTCTGCCCAGCTGCAAAATGATGACAGGGTTCACGATGCCATCGAACAGGGTACAAACCTCCTGAGCTGCTGGGTCAGCGTGGCCCAGCTGCTACATCAACAATTCCTACATCAGATTTATGTCCTTTTGCCTTTCCATTGGTCACCAAGGCTCTCCTTGCAGGTTAATTTGTTAATTGATATTTCATATCTTTAAAATTGTAAGATGCATGGAAATTACAGCCGCAGTTCTGCAAACCATCCCAGGTGCACCAAGCATATGACCGGTGCCATTGGCCAAGACTGACAGGGAGAATAAATTATGGAATCATAGAACATTCTGAGTTGGGAGGGACTCACAAGGATCACTGAACTCCAGTTCCTGGGCCTGAACAGGACAATCCCAAGAATCCCAGCATGTGCCTGAGCACATTGTCCAAACGCTTCTGTCAGGCTTGGTTCTGTGACCATTGCCCTGGGGAGCCTGTTCCAATGCCCAGCCATGCCCGGGCGGAAGAACCTTTTCCTTATATCCAGGTGAAAACTCCCCTGACACAGATACAGCTTCATGCCATTCTGTCACTGGTCACAGAGAGCACAAATCAGTGCCTGCCCCTCCTCTTCCCCTTGTGAAGAAGTTGTAGGCTGCAATGAGGTCTCCCCTCAGTCTCCTTCAGGTTGAACAGACCAAGTCATCTTAGCCGTTCCTTGTATAACTTCTCCTCTAGATCCTTCACCATCTTTGTAGTGTCCTTCAGACACTCTCTAATAGCTTTACATCTTTCTTATGTTAGGGTGCCCAAACCTGCACACATTGCTTGAGGTGAAGAGTAAATAGGGGAGCAAAGAGCCTGTCCCATGATACTGCCAAGATACAACTTCCTTTTGCTCTCTATGTTCAGTATTAGCATGAGCTGCTAAATATTGTGTGTGGAGAGAGGGGAACGATGGCACTGAAATGAAGTGAAACAAAGAGGGGGAAAGATGAAAAAGCTGATTTTCTTCCTATTAAACTTGGTACTTCAGGGTTGGCGTGGCAGAGTATAGTATATAGGAACGCGTGACTAAGCCGTGCAAAATATGACAGAGATGTATTCCCACTGGAAAGTGTCCCACTGGAGAGGTAGCAGGGAAATAGTGCGCAGTTCATTGGCCTTCTGAGCCAATTGGGATGCTGTATCCAACGCCACCCACTTGGTAATAAAAGCATCCTGTTGTTTTGCAGGAAGCTCTTTGGGATGGGGAAATTTTGACATGGACACTGTGCAGAAGGCCTGCTAGACTGCCTGAAAAGCAAAGATAAAAAAAATAAATAATTCAGATGGGCAGGAGGTCGGATTGGCGATGTGGGCTATTTCCCAGACACTGGTGTGAGGCTGCTCACATGAGTTATTTGTAAACACTGACCCAGGTGCTGCCCCTGCCTGTTCTGAGCTGTTAGCCAGCTGCTGCCCGGCCTCTTTCAGATCCCTCTGGCAGAGCAGTGCTTCCCCATAGGATGAGGGAAGACATGTAAAGGACTTCTAAAAGAAGAATCACCTCCCACAGTTTGAGTGAAGGTGTTGGAGGTGAAGAGCCATTAACATGACAGTTTTGGAAAGCATAATCTTTCAAGTGGCTTCAAGGTTTTTCGTTTTGGTTTAGTTTGGGGTTTTGTGGGTTTATTTTTTTTTTCCTCAGATGCTTTACTGATATTTCCCATGTCATTTGCCTAATTTGGGAATCATTCCTGGCCTCTGGTCTGGAATGTGGGATTTCGCAACTCTGTTCTTCAATGACATCATGTGGTTTGTACTGAACACAGCAGTAATAAATGAGAGCAAGGAGAGTTTACCAGCCCGTCTACAATAAACATTTTATCTGAATAGTCATCTTTTGGGCATCTGAACTAATTAGTGAGGACTGGATTTTACCTAGTAAGACACATTCTCCATGTATATAGGACAAAGGGTCCCACTTGGATAACAAGGAAGCTACATCTTGGTTTCATCTCCCCCTTAGCAGTGGTGATTGTGAAAGCTAGAGTTCCTGAGAGCTTTGGTAGAAGAACATGACTTGGAGAAGCCGAGAGGAAATCCAGTCAGGGAAAAATGCAGAAAGTATTTGGTTTCCTTTCCGATGACATCCTGTGTTTCATTCCTGACACCAACACGCACCCAGAGGAGGAGAAGGGTCTGTGGATTGCAGGGGTAGGAGTTGGTGTAGCTTTTCTCCTTGCTGAGCTTGCTTCGTGTTTACACCTGTTCGGTGTTATTACAAGTTGGAGCTCTCATGAGCAATTGCACTTTCTGTAGAAGAGTCTGGTACTGGCTAAATAGAAGGAGTGAGCGTGTTTCTGTGTGCAGTTGCTTCTGGGAATGGCATATATATCTGTATTTGTGGATGCCTCTTACAGGAGTATCTCCATTTGTGCAAAGGCTCTTCATGCACTGCTTAGCAATTCATACTGAGTTCAAGATGCCCCTTCCTTTGTGCTCTGGGCCTCCAGGCAGCACCCAGATGTATTTTTAGCTCTCAGAATAGGGGGAAATTTGCAAGAAATTGTGCAGATAAGAAATAAGCAAAGGAGTTGAAGCTGGCTCAGTCATTGGATTTAGGCAAGCTGTATTTGCAGGAATAAATAAGTGTTTCTGTGAGAGAAATGAAATGTGTACAAAATGAGGCAAACTACCTTCCCAAGGATTTGCTGAAGAAGTAATACACCTTCTGGACAAAGACCAGAGTCAAGTAAGGAAGGAAATAAAGTGGAACTGGTAAGGGATCAGTGCTCCATGAGCACACCTCTCACATCTCAAAACCAAAAACCCAGGCAGAAATATAAATTCAAGGAGCAACCAGGTCTGCATCAGAGTGTGTTTGAGCTGGGATGTCAGACAAGAAAGCACAGGGTAATTGCAAGATTTAATCATTCTTCCGGTGACTACTGATAGATAACCTCAACCAACAGTGCAGTAAAACTGCAATGCCTCATCTATCACAAGTGGTCTGAGGGCTGCAGAGATGTCCTATTGCTAATTAAAGACCAGCGATGTAGAGCAAGCAGGAGCTTCAGATATACTTGGACAAGGCTTTGCACATTCCTAGTTAGCACGTTACATTAGCCTGTTATTCCTATAACCCTCTAAAGCATTTATGGCTTTTTACAGACATTAAAACCCAGTGTTACTGCTGCAAAAGGCTTGTAATTGAAGTCTATGATAAGCAGCAGATTCCTTTTAAATGAGGTTGGTGCAGTCATTAGCTGGGGTGCAGAGATTATCTCCTGAACAGGTTCTACAATATCGCTAATACACACAATGTTGTAGTGTAGCAGTTAATCTGAAAAGAAAAAAAAAAACAAAACAGGAAGAGGAAGGACAGCAGTAAACCACAAATCTTTGTTTAGTTTGGATAACAATAATCAAAGAACACAAAAGCCGATTATGACTTTGCCTCCCACTGCTTTGTGCCTATTCAAACAGCCTGTCCTGGCTGGCCCACTGTAAGTGCAACCTGAAGGAAGCTGACAAATACTTCAAGTCTTTCTTTTTTTTTCTTTTTTTCTTTTTTCTTTTTTTTTTAATAGAGTAATTTACAGATGATGTTCTTAGACTGGTTTTCTTTGTCTTAGCTGCATGAAATAAACTCATCAGGGTGGTAGCGGCTAATCTTGCAGCCTCAGATGGCATTAGAGGTTTACTGATGATGTTAAAGTGACTGCCAAGTAGCAGGATTCCATCTAGAATTGCAAGTGACCTGGATATGACGTAAAGAGAATTGGATTTAACCCCTACATACACTATTTCCTGGTCCAGCTGAACAATCGTCAGACATGGCACTTATTTTGTCATTGCAGGAAAATACGTCAGATCAGCTCAAAGGGGAAATATCTGTGCTGTAATAGTGTTTCTGATCCATCACTACCTACTTACCCATGTCTTAGAAGGCCTGCACAGCTGTAAGAAGCAGAGAATCCACCTGAGGGCTTGCAGGATGCTGCACTAACACATGGTGGTCGTTGCCACAGTGAAAGCACCTCCAGGATGTCTACACACCCTTCGTCACAGAGACAGCCCTCTGGAGTGTGCAGCCGGGATCCAATGAGCCTGAAGGTCACTGAGGTGCTGTGTCACCTACCTGTCCATCCCATGGTGGAGCATCTAACCCTGGCAGGTGCCTTTGGAGAGGTTATGAGCTCTCCCTGTGCCGCACTGTGGGTTGGACCCGCTGGTCCTGGTGCTCTTCTGTAAAGCATGAACCACCTCAAAGGGCTATAGATGAGTGAGGTCTTGAGAGACACACACCTGGCCAAACATCTGTTGGCAGTTCCTAGGAATCCTAACACCCAACAGAGTAGGGATAAGGCAAAATGTCTCCCGGCTCTCTGACACATCCCCCTTTAAGCAGCAGCAGACTGTAATTCTGGTTTAACTGAGCAATGCCTGTTACCGTAATCCCAGCACTGCCTTTTTCCCTGGAATGACAGTGATCTTGAGTTGCCTGGAATAAGTCTCCATGTGGTGCAGCTCCCCTGGAAGCTGTGAGATTAAATCCCTGTGGCATCTTGTTACAGGCATCAGCGGATAGAGGATTATAAATGTGCAAGTGGCACCCACTCTCTGAGGAAAGTAGGGAAACATCTGTTAACATGTGTGACCAGCCTTCCAAATCCCCAGTGTGAACCAGACCTAAGACTGTTTCATGGCAAGATGGATATCAGGAAAAGGTGTGCTGACAGGGGGATATCTGTGAGTTCGTGCTACAGTTTGTTCCTTTCTAAAAGGGCTGAACCCTGTGGTTTCTTAATGGAGTTTTCATTTGGTTGTTTTTGCTGGAATTTCCAGAGAAGGATTTATCTGGTTTCATTTTAGCAATGTCAAGCCTTATCTTTTTGTGACTGGGGGGGTCTCTAAGAATGAGTGGAGAAATAGGATGATGACCTTAGCAAGTCCAGAGATAAAAGATAAGCAATCAGAAAAGGAGGCATTATTTCTTCAATTGCTAGAAACTCGCTGTTGCTTGTTATCATGTATTTAATTCAAATATTGGAAAGACACCTGGGATAATAATCAAGCTGCTCAGGAGATTCAGGTATCCCATCACTATGAAAAAACCCCACACCTACCTTCCACATTGTCTAAAAAGCAAAGCAGAAAGGGAAAATGTCTTGATAGCTCTCAAATAGCAAACACGTTTTTCTCAACTAAATTTTGAAGCCTCTGTTACACATGAGGAGTAGGTGTAAAATATATTTGTTTCCCTTCAAATCAAATAAATAAATGTTGCTTCCCACCACACAAATTGTCACTTAAGCCAGCCTTTGAGAGCTGCAATTTCTACCCATCTCGTGGTTTTGCTGCCTGAAACACTCTTCCAAATATTTTCAGCTTCGGCCCAAATACAGCTGATGATTTTTGGAAGCAGCACTTCAAATGAGGTTGGCTGTGAAGAATTTGCCTGGCACTAAACATCTGCAGTCAGCACTGTTATCAGCAGACTGCCACAAACCCTTCCTCACCTGTGGGATGCTAATAGGTTTATTGCAGTTCAGATGAAAGATGTCTAGGCCATAAGCCTATCCTGTTTCTCCCAATTTTTTTCCCCCAACTGAAACACCTGTGAAAGAATGTGGTGTTTATGGAGGTAGGAGTCTGATAGCACTGTTTGGAGCCAAACATAAGATGCAATCCTCCCTAAGGAGGCACCAAGGGTTTAGCTATGAAGACTTGCTAATTTAGCCTCTACTTCAACTCCTGTCCCCTGCCAAATCTGCTGTTCCTCTAAATCCTGAGCACCAAGAAGACCTACAAGCCCTTCTCCTGAGCCGAATGCACTTGCTGACTTCCAGTGTACCATACACTTGATTTCAAATCAAGCCCCTTAAAATTTCAGTTCTAAACTTTGAGCACAGTGAATCCTTACTGGTAGGGTCAACCCTGTTAGAGCTTGAAACTTCACCCAGTCCAGGGAACAGCACACCCATTCTCTAGGAGAAGGCTTGATAGAAAAATTGACTCATTTGAATTCAGTTCAGAAAAATTTTCCACTTTATGTCATGCTTCCTGCCAGCAGAACGCAAAGCCTTTTTTATCAGACTAAACATTCTCCAAATCCCTGGGCAGTGGGTAATAATGTCTACTTCTATAGTGTACTTCAAAGCCTGTCTTCAAAGCCTTCACTACCTGCACAACACTGTAATGACCTTTATTTTGCAGAGAGATAAAGCCACGCTGGGCAGCAGTGCTGGCCAGGGGAAGATGGAGCCATGGCACAGGATGTCAGTGGTGAATTGCGAGGGGCCTCTAGGTCACAGGAAAATGAAATCATGCAAACAGCTGCTCCACAGGCAAGGGGCATTAGTTAATGCCAGGCAGGGTGGGGTGGACCTACAGGCAAAGATCATTCCTCTGCTCCCACCTACTCCAAATCCTTTAGCACTGGGCACTTTGGAGCCACTTCAGGCAATCTGGCATTGTGTTCTCTTGTCTCCATTCCCTGGCTGCACTGCTCCAACCTACAGCTCCTCCAGAATATCTTTCCCTGGCTGCTGGCGTAGGTTCACGAGGGGAGGGATGCCACAGCATGGCAGGGAAATCCGCACAGAAGAGCTACTCTAACTGGCTGTGTTTTCCCAGTTTCCCCAGGACTTCCAGATCAATGATCCATCTGCCATTAAGAGTGTCCCTAGGAATCCCCTCCCTGTCATAGCCCTCTCCTCCTCTGGTCAAGAGGTGCTGGGTGATGGGTTAAGGGAACTCAAGACTGCCTTCATGCCATAGCAGATTCCTAGCCCTAAACCTCTTCTGGAATCTCTAAAATCCTTCTTTAAATCCAGCCCCATACATGTAAACCAAAGGAAAGGCAGTAGACTTTTTCACTTCTTAATTTTCATCTGCCAGCAGAGGAGAGATTGTAATTTCAGAGAAATAAGAGAGAGTTAGTTATGCTTCCCTGAATAATCCACTCCTGTCAACAGAGGTTGCTAATAGAGGCTCTGCCTGGGCATTTGGATGGAAATTAATGCATCGAGGAGACAAAGCCGTATGCAGTTTGCAGACATGACACTAGCTCGGTGATCGGAAATGATACATCGAGTTTTATTATAGAAGATTCTTGGTAGACAAGTTTATTAAATGACTTGCCTGCCAGAAGCACTAAAAGATTCTCTGTTGTTTTTCTTCTGGCTCACTGTATCACTTCTCTAGGGTTTCAGATGGAGCATCTCCCCATACACAGCACTTTTTAGGCTTTTCCCCCCATGGCAGCATCCTAATGAGCATCACCTTTAGGGCCTATAGGCATCAGCAGATATGAAACTTCCAATCTGCCCGAGTCTCAGATTCATTACACTGAGATATTTTCACCCCAATTTTCTAGTCTATCCAGATTCCTTTGCATTATCCTTCAGGTTTCTCTGGTGTTTGTGATCCCTTTCAACTTCATGTCACTATGTGAATGCCTGTCATTCTTTTGATCAATCCTTACTTAGAGTCATCAATAAAAATGTCAAAAAAGACCAAAGACCTGATCTCTGTGATACTCTAATAAACATAACTCTGTAACAGAATTTCTCCCTGTTTAGTATTCCTCTTTATCTGCAGCTGCTCAGCTGTGATTTGGTCCATGGATTATTGTCTTCAGATCATCCAAAGAGCTAAATTTTATGATATGTTATCAAATGCTTTACCAAGTCCAAACAGGCTCACAGACTTTTAAGATCAGAAAGAAACATGAGAACATCAAATCTGCTCCTTTCAGTCCTCAGCTGAGTTTGCTAATAGTATCACTAAAGCATCTCTTCCAGAATGTCCAGATTTGAAGACCCTATGAGATGAAAAATCAAACACTTTACTTCATTAAGCACACATACTGCTTTTTCTTTTGTTTTAAAATACCTACTCTTAAATTGAATCAGGCTTTACTTTCTAGACATTGAGTTTGTGTCTTTTTTTTTCAGGTTAACGATTGCCTGGTATCCCATTGTTTCTCACTGTGCTTATTGATGTTTCATTCAGTGGCCTTTTGGGGATTTTTTTCTTTTTTTTTTTTTTACTAACATTGCTGTTGATTCTACAAACTCTTCATATGTACCTGTGTGTAGAAATCAGTCTCTGTGATGAGGAGGCCCTGCTTTCAGGAGGCAATTTGCAGACTTCGAACTAGAGCTTCTAATTCTCCCCATAAACAACTATCTGCCTGCTCCGGCAAGGCTCCCTGTCCTGCACATCTTCCTTTTGCCCACGTGTACCCTGCTGTACTTTAATTTTCCTGTCTCTATACATAACTCATTTTCAATCATTTCAAAGCCTAGGTAAGGTTCGAGACTATCTTGAAACAATGGTCCTGATTCCCAACTCACTCAAATGTGGGCAAATGCAGAGCAACTGCTCTGAAGTCAGCAGTGGAAAACAGGTATAAATGTCAGGGGAGACAGCCACAATCTCTTTTGATATCTCTGGAGCAGGTCATGCAGAAATAGAATCCCAAACAATATCTGTGACCAGCTGTTCTGTTCATCCCGTGCCTCCAGTCATTCTCCACATACATCAGATCCCATCTCCCGACTGACAAGAAAATCAACTAATCCAAAAAATGGAATTACCTAATTTTCTTCCCCATTATCTGAGGCTCATAATAGAAATGTGAAACGACCTGCTCTATTTCAGCATCAAAAGAGAAGATGCCAGTTGACTCTCAGCTCTCAATTCTCTCACTGCATCATATTTCCATTCGCAAAGGTCAGGGTCAAGCCTGGTGGGGATTTTTGTTCAGGGAAAGCTCCCTACAGATTAAAGGGGATTCTTTTTGAGTTAAAGAGGGAAGGAGAAAAAAAAAAAAAAAAGGAAAGAAAGAGCTGTAGGATTTATTTAATGGAAAAAGCCTACTTCTCAGGTGTTATAACTGGGGGCAGTTCTGCTGACTTACACCAGTTTAAGAGTGGGAGCATCCTGTACCTGTGCTCCACTGTCTCACCCCATAAATTGTGGTCAGAGTGATCTGGGCTTCACTCTGTACTTTCATTTCAGCCACCAAGGGCTGTGTGATGTCTTTCTCCACAGGAAGGACAGTGACTCACCTGCCATGATGTGGATTCAGGGATTCCTCAGTCATTAGTGGAGAAGACACAGGCAGCTCCATCCTCACACTCATACCTGTGATGGATAGTCATTCCACAGGCAGGGAATCGAGGGAGAGACATTTAAACACTTTCTTTACTTGCTCAACCTCTGAGCACAAATATATGGGTGTCTAGGTCTGGGCTTCATCTTGAGAGCTGTAAACAAGGACCTGTAAGCTATCTCAAGCTTGCAAATCTCCCTGTCATCCTGAGAAACCAACTGACATTGCCAGCCAGACCCAGCAGACAACACTTCATTATGCTCATTACTCAGGGCTGAAAGCAAAGCCCAGCACTGCCTGCGGAGCTGGGCTGTTGCAGAGCAGATGGAAAGCAGGGTGAGCACATCACCACCAAGGCCATCTGCAGAACTGGGGTGCTTCCTCTCCAGGGCTGGAGCACTGGATGGACATGGCTGGATGCTGTACAGAGCCAGTGGCATATTCAGGTTCCTGGCATCGAGGTTGCCAAGGAAGCAAAGTCACAGGATCTCCTCCACGCCCATCTGCATTGTCTCATAAGGCATCAAATATGTCGAGGAGATTTCTCCGCTGGGCCATCATCTAGAAACTTGCCACTGTGTTTGACTTGCATCGTAGTGAAATGCCATGAACTTAAAGGAATTAATTCCAAAAGAGGAGAAGGTGAAAAGCTCTTTGCTGTGAGCTCAGTGCCACAGCAGTAGGAAATGATTTTGCTCTTGACTTTTGAGTTTCACAGTGTCAGAAAGACTCATAGTTTACATCTGAGCACCAGACCTCTACATTGTGTCATTCATGTGCCTAAATGAGTGTCAGCTCCAGGCTGTGAATTCAGGCCAGGAGTTTGGCAGGGCCCTGGAAGAGCTTCCCATAACATACTGCTCTCAGACCAGCTTCCCTGGCTGCGCAGCTCCAGGCAGGAGATGGAGGGCACAGGACATGCCTGCAGCTTAATGCCAACAGTGGTGAGGACATCCTTTCTTCCCTAGTCATCTTTTCTCCCCTGGCCATCCTTCCACAGCAGAGGCTGCAGCAGGACTGTGGAGGCACAGGTTTATCCAGGGACTATGAAGACAGAGGGATGAAAGGGAGCAGCTCCTATGAAGTGAGGAAGGGGGAGAGTGACTCAGGCAGGAGCACTGATCCACGTCCTGCGTGGTAAAGCTGCTGTCCAGAACATAAGGGGCTTTTCAGAGAAAGAGGCCAAGGCCCTGTCTGGCAGACTTACATCCAGATAGCTGCAGTGATGAATGGGATGTGAGTCGTGTAGCAAATGTGCTCCAATGATGGAAATCACTTTACTGGAAAATTGATGATCCTCAGCATGGGTCAGTTCATCTCTTCCAGTTCCCTGTCCCTCCGCCCCAGATCCTGCCAGACAGAGAGACCACAGCAAACCCTCCACCATCCCTGAGCATCACTCAGGTTGTAGGAGTGACTCAAGGCATATACAGGGGGTTGGCTTTTTGGATGGAAGGTTCTCCAGATCCAGTTGTGGGCAGCTTTGAGTTGTTTGGGAGCTTCATCAGTGCTGCTGGAAACAGCTTTTCAGCCACAGCTGAAAGCTGCCTGTGGTTGCAGGGAGGCAACAGGGACTTTATGCCACAGGCAGTGCAGTCTGGGGAAGATACGCAGACTTTGATGGAGTAAAGGGGTCTGAAAGAGGGTGTTTGTCAGTGTGGCCTGCAAATAGGAGTGGAAGTTGCAATAGGGCAAATCCTTGGTGGGGAACAGTAGGAGGAATGAAAGCTGGAGACTTCTGTGCTACCCTGTGAAAAGGTGTTTGGGACCCCAGGGACCAGATGGTCCTTTTAAGCTCCTACTTCATCCTGCATGGGTCAAGAAACAGTATGAGAACAGTGATATCATCTAGAGACAGGACTCCAGTTTTCAAAGAGTAAGTGGTTAAATCCAAGCAATTTTGTAGCTTTCTTTTCCCAAGTTCAGGACCATCTTGCAGAACCTCTGGGGACAGCAGAAGGAAATTTTCCTCCTCGTTGGAAGCACCACTGCTGTGCAATGCAGGATGTCTGGGAAGAACTGTGGAGCTGCTTGTGGGGGAGGAACAATGCCAGCCTGCTGCAGGGATTGGAGCTCCTGCAGCTTTCTCTCCTGCTGTATTTCAAGAGGGTTTAAGTAACTCTTTAGTAACTCTTGGGACCTCTTAAAACAGACTGTCTGATTTTTGGCAGTATATTCTGAGTGCCCAGTTTGTTTCATGGCATAGAAGCATTTGTGGACCATGATGTTTCTATGTCAACACGTGCTTGAGGACGTAATTTTTTCACAGAAGTGGCAGGTGTTAAAATCCAGATCAGGGCTCTCTCCACATCATTATTTTTAGTAAAGGACTTTTTCTTTAATAAGACATGTTGATATATTTTCTCTATGTGGGATTAAAAGCACTTCAGGCTCATGCATGCAATTTTGCTTTATAAATCTGTGGGAGTGCAGATTTTCTCCACTCTTGTCCACTCTTGTTATATTGCCTTTGTGAAATGGGAATAATAAACCTTGTCTGCCTCCTGAAGGAGCAGAGAATTAACTCTTTGAAGTTTGTAAGGCCATATGAATGCCTTGCTATTATTAAACTTACTGCTGCTCAGGGCTTTTAAACAGCTGCCACATTTCACTTCAGAGGGGGTTGCCTTGAACTGGTAGGTGAAGCGAACACAGTATATCAGGATGTTGTGCTGAAAAAAAAGCTTTGGGGTCTGTTAGATTGAAAGGCACTAGCTAAATATGAGTTACGTGTAGAAATAGGTTTTATAACCCTATCATTCTCCTCTGGTGTACCTCTTAATCTAAGGGTTTCACTATCCTTTATGAACACTTAACAAGAACTATGTTAAGCTTCAAGCCTCCTCAGTAGACATATTTTACACTAAGTCAGTGCAGAGGGGTTAGACCCATTTTTTTTTTGCCCAGCTTACACAGCAGGTCAGCGACGGACCCACCTGGTCTGCTCTGGTAATCAGTAATTCATAATGACCTGCTGCACAAAAAATGATGAGAGAAATACAGGAGCTTTGGGAAAAGGTGGCCTCTAATGCTGTCATGTTTTGGAAGCCTCACTGCCTTTTCCTCTCCTTTCAACTTTTCTAGGAATAGCTGAAGTCTCATGATCTCATTTAACAAATGTAGGCTCCTGCTAAGCAGTTTTGGATTACAGGTTCAAGGACCAATCCTGAGCCTGGTGTCTCTGTGTTTGATCTGCATACACTCATTCCCATAGTGTTCATGAATGCTGGGACAGAATAGTAAGCGAAGGTCTGTGATTGTCCCAATTAATGCAGTTCTGGATACACAATGGGGAAACTGAGGCAATGAACCGGGATTCCAGTAAAATTCTGTATTCAGAGTGCCACTGACAGAAGATGTAGGACTTAGGCATATAAGCTTAAACATATATTGAAGGAAGATGCATGAAGATTTCACTGCCCTTAGTATTTATATTTCTTCACTGGGAGCCTTTTGAATTTGTCTCAGATCTTTGTCAATAGAGCAAAAATATTTCTTCTAACCTTTGGTTTAGTATTTCTGCTTGAGGAAGAAAGAGTCAAATTTTGATCCATGAAACTTCAGCAGTGCAGAAGGACACTGATGGACAGTGGCTGTTTCAGCCTGTGTCTTATAACTGAGCTTTCACATAGGGCAGGGCAGCTCTCTGCTCTTATCATGTTGTCCCCAAGACAGTGTGTATGGGAAAGTACCAGAGCGTTCACGTGCAGTGGAGGAAAACCAAGAAAATTGTTGCTTGATTTTCTGGTGTCAAGCTTAGACCAAGCTCTGTAAGCCAAAAGAGGCTGCGGGAATGCACAAGACAAGCCCACAGCCCTTCTCAGGGCATGAGGTTGCAGGGAAGTTGACCCATTCCCTCTCCATAGAGCTCCCTGCTCCTGGTGCTGGAACAAGGTCTATGCGCGCTGTCTGTCAGGGGATGGGAAGCAGTAGGTTCAGAGTCCTTCCAGTGACCTCTGCAATTTGCTTTCAGGCCTTCCAACTTCATCTTTGTCTTAGTAATATTTAAAAAAGAGCAAAAACTTTGGTTTCCCCTGTGCTTGTCAGTGAAGCCATACCTGAGTTTGTAAGGTCTTAATGCCAGTATCTCAACAGGTACATGCAGACCACAAATGGGTCCATGCAAAGGAGACTGTCATTGCAGCGATGGGACTCTAAAGCTCCCTGCTGGGAAGGCATAAGAGCAGGAGCTCTTGCAGCTGTAGCCAATGATTCTTACATGAGGCTCAGATTTGGAACAGTGTTTTAGCACTGAACGGGACTGATTCTTAATCCTCCAGCTGCTTCCTAGGAGCCTGAGACATCCACTTCTTTTCTTTCTTTCTATTGTGCCTACTAAAACTTTTCCCAGTGTGCTGGCTCACAGCTGCTCCATGCTGCATCTGCTGCCTGGAAAGCAAAAACTGCTTGAGGCAAGAAAAACCATGAGCTGGCTTGGGCTCCTGGAGTGATCCACCACCCCTCACAAGGCAGGACAGCTTCAGATCATGAACAGTCAGATGAGCCTCTTCCCTTGTCTGGGAGAACTGCTATTGCTTTTGAATTTATCTGTGTAGCAGAAGGCTGTACCAGCATATTCTTCATCCTGCTGCAAGAGCAGTGGGGACCTTTGCAGAGGTGTGCAGGGGTATGTGTGTGGATGTGCGTGCTCTCCCCTGTGGGACAGGCCCACGACTTGTGTATCCAAGTGCCCACGTGCTTCCACACTATCCAGATTCCTTCACTAGTGTCTTTGCCAAGAATCTATTGATTTCAGGCATGCTGAAAGCAACCCCTTAAATGCATTTCTTGCTTTGGGTCTTCAGAGTACTGAGTGAGCATTAGCTAACTGATCCTTCTGGTGTGGCCTGTAAAATAGGTAAATATTATTCTTGCTCTGCAGCCAAAGAAGTGAAAGCAAAAAGATATAGTGGATCCACTAAGCTCACACAGAAAATTGTGTTAAGGCCAGCAGTGAAGGCTTCTGACTGTTGGCAGCTGTCATCATCTGTGCTGCCACGGGTGTACCTGTGTGTGGCCCCTTTGCTAGAGGAATTAACAGTACAGGCCTCATTTTTCAGCACAGTGATGTGCCAAGGTGCAGCATGAGTTCTGATTTCTAGCTCTGTAATATTCCAGCCCTTTAATACTTCCCCAAATATGGGATTGCCAGAAGGAGCAAAGCAGAGTGTGGTCCTGGTTTTCAGCATCACTGCATTAGATGCTTAGTGCTCTGTGCTCAGTTGCATTTACAGGTGCCACATGAGTTAGAAATTAAATACTGTGAGACAGCCCCTTCTTTTACAGCCACTTCATTTACAGCTGCTGAGTAAATCGGATTTAGAACAGGCATCTCTGAATTTAGGATGTTTCTTTCCACTAAACCACTGAAATGTCCAGTCAGGTGAACTGTGGAGACTGCGGGTACCCTGAATGTGAAAGATAAAACAGTTTTCTATTCCTGTTCTCAAACTGAGATAAAATATCCTTATTAAAAATAAGGAGCTGCCAGCACTATTGCTGGAAATTATTTGCCTTACTTTTTTGGATAACATAAGTCTTAATAAAAAAAAAAAAAAACAAAACAGCCTAAAAGCTTCACACCATTTTCACCATTTTGCCTGGTTTGATGATCAAAGGTGCTTTTGTTCTTTCTGCTGCCCCTGTTGCTTTACACGGAGAAGATTCAGTAAACAGGGAGTGCATCTGCCCAGGCAAGCAGGGAAGAGGATTAAACTCCAGGAGTGAGGCACTGACGGTACCTGGAGGTGACACGTTTTGTACTGAACATTTCATTAGCTCCCACAAGGCTGACGCCTGTTCATTAGCCACATACATCCCAACCCAATTGCCCATGTAGCTCTGCAAGGGATCCCATCACTTTATCCTGACGGTGCTGCATACAAAGCAGGAAAGCTCCAGATTTCAAGCCAGCCCCTCAGTAGGAGATGTAATTAGGGAGCCTCATCCATCAATATTTCACCACAGCTCTGCTCCATGCGGGATCGGGCTGTGGGATGTTTATCTGTAACTCATGTGCTTCTTAAACTTATCTCCTTGACAACTTTTTAGTTTAAACAAAGATTATTTTGGAACAGGAGCTGTCAAAAAAAAAACCCCAGCAGCTCCAGAAGTTTTCTTGTTAAAATACATTGGCTCAGCAGCACCATCTTCTGTCCTGCCCTTTAAACAGCCTGGGATGTCACGCTGCAAACGAGAGCATGTGCCTTGGCTAGCTCGGGGCTAAGGAACAGTTTGAATCAGACTGAGTTAATGTTTTCCATGCTGGGAGTCGAAGCCATAAAGAAGTGACAGCACAACATATGGGAAGGGTGAGTCCAGATCTGCAGGGACCAGTGAGCCCTGGAAACCACTGGGAAATCGCTCCCAGTCAAGTGCTTTTCCAGGTGAAGCACCTTCACTTTGGTGGTTGTCCTCCTGCTCAGAGGATTTTTCAAGGACCACGACCCCCTCCTTACTGCAGTCGCTCCAAGGGAGCAGGAGCTCAGTGTTAGTCCACACAGTCCCTCTTGCACACTTGCTGAGCCCTGCTTTTCCTGGGGTTTTGCTGTTGGATTTGCTTGGCTTTGAGGCCAAGACATTCCTCTTGTCAGAGAAATGGCTTGAAGGTTGCTCTTTGGTGGTGGTATGTAAATTCTGGGTCCCACTCGGCAAAGCCCAGGGATACCCAGAGTCAGGAGAGGAGGAAGGACTTGGAGGAGCCAAGGCAGTCAGGAGTTCTCAAACAACAGTGAAAAATCAGGGATTAAAGAAGACCCTGCCCCTTGTCCCACTCTTCCAGAGCACATTGTGATTCAGGCAGAGATTTGTGTCATGAAGGTTAAACTGGGAGGGCAGCCACAGTCATTTCTTGTATGTTCCAGCTGGCTGCTGTCTCCTCTCAGCATCCTGCACACATCCTCTGGGCTGGCAGCTCATCTTTACCTCTAAAAACGGCTCTGCCTCTTCATCCCATCATACAGTCAACGATCCATGTGTACCACTATAGTGTGTGAGGGAGAAAGAGAGTGAATTTCTGTATTTACCTTTTACTTTATTGTTGCAGGACCTAAGTAATTAATATCCAAGCAACTCAGATCCTTGTGTGACAATCATCACACAAGAGAAAAGTGTTCTTATGAAAAATACAACAAAGCCCTTAAACCTAAAATACAGAAGCTCTCTTGTAAGAGACACTCTGTGTCAGGATTCTGCAGCATGGCATCACTCTAATATACGGAGCAGGGAAATGTAATAAATACTTGGAGAGCAGCCACAGCTTTCACAGCAGCTGCTGCTACGTTTTTGTCAGGATTAAGTTCATTTCAATTATAGAAAGTCTCGTGATCACCTACTACGAGGGTTTCAGCCATTCAGGAGGCCAAGGGTGTGTATACAGCTATATTTAAATGGTAAATGCATAGCACACCATCCCATTTGCAGAGCACTCTGCAGACATCCCTGAATTAAGCATTTAAGTATAGATTCCTTCTTTCTTTATAGCGTGATATGAGTGGATGTTTTAAGGAGGTAATTTAAAGGAAGAGAGGAGAGGCAATATAATGGGCAACATGCCGTGCATCCCTTTGTACTGCTGCATTGCTCAGGCTGTGCCGGGAGAGGGCGAAAACGTCATCCCTTTTGGTGTTGCTGCAACCCTTCACTTCATTCAGTGCAGCCATGGAATGTTCTGTCCCAGTGTAAGAGCACAGACCCACAGTAAACGTCGAAAATGAGATGTTTATTTTGCACAGAGGTCAGTGAACAAAAGGCTGAGAAATATATGTGGAAGCCTGCAGGAAGATGAGGACTAGGAGCTGGCACAGAAGATAGATATCCAAAACGTTGTTTCTGGTAAGAGAATGTGCAGTTTCTCATGGCCCTTCTGCCAGCCACTGATCCCGGAGGTCTCTTCCATGATGTAAGAGATGGCCCAAGCAGTCAGAGCCTCGTGGGTGCGTTGTGAAAGGGAAGAGGTTTACCAGGATTGTTCTGGGTTTAACTGTGGGTTTTGCACAGTACTTGCAGCCTTTGCCATTTCCCTGCCCTCTCCAACTGAGGTGCAACTACAGACACAGATCTCTGCAGCTGCTGAAGTTTAATCACATTAAGAATTTGCCCTTCCCTGCCTTTATCTGTAGGAGGTTTGCAGGATTGGCAGCAGATGGTCTACCAAGAAATTCCGGTATCCCTGTGTGACTGCAGGAGAAGGCAGGAGAGGGGCACGCATTCACCTCCCACTCCCTGTTGAGTGGAGCATCTCACATATGAGGAGACACTGGGAGAGCTGGCACCATTCAACCAGGAGATGAGAACACTCACAGGGGGATCTCCTCAATCTACAGAAATACCTGATTGGAGGGTGCAAAGAGGACAGAGCCAGGCCCTTTCCAATGGTGCCCAGTGACAGAAGCAGAGGCAATGGACACAAAGTGAAACTGGGGAGGTTCCCTATGAACAGCTGGAAACAGTTTTCACTGTGAGGGTGACCAAGACATGGCACAGGTTACCCAGAGAGGTTGTGGAGTCTCCCTCCTTAGAGATACTCAAAAACCTGAACATGGTCCTGGGCAGCCTGCTGTAGGCCACCCTGCTTGAGCTGGGGGGTTGGACCAGATGATCTCCAGAAACTTCAACTATTTGATTCATTTATGTCATTAAATGAATAATAACAATTGAGTTTAATTTGTGTTCACTTGTATATACTATAATTAAAAGGATTTTCATTGGGATTTCTGGGTGTGTTTGCCAACTGACAGACCAGTAGATGGAAAAAGGAGGCAGTGAAAATTACATAATAGACATCAGAGACTCAAACAAAGAACCAGCATCTTTCAGCAACTTTCGAAGTCAGGAGCTCTTCCTCTATGTTCATAAAAGACTGTGTGTAATCTTCTCCTGTGAACAGGAATGTCTAGTCTTGCTGTCACCTGATTTTGGTTAATCACATTCCTGACCAGATTTACAGTCCCAAACCACTGGTGAAAACTGTAACTCAACTCCTTCCTTCAATTAAAACTTAAGGTGTGTTAAGACATTGCTTTTAGAAAAAGATTAAAAATTAGACAGGCAAGCACAAAAATAATTAATGAAGAAAATTATGCAAACGTGCTTTAACATATTTTCAAAAGAAAAATATTTTAAAAAATCCAAAACAGACAAAACCAAAAAACTAAACCTAAAACCCAAACACCAAACACCACTGAGTCAGGGCTGTCTGACTCAATGTGTTTCCTTACATGTGCTCAGTGCCATGACAGGGCACACCGAGTGAGGTCTCCAAACTTTCCTGTAGATGATTAGGTCAAAAATAATCCCCTCTAAGGACATCACAAGATTATGCTAATCAGCTATTAGAAGAAAAATGATACTTCTTTTCCCCAGGGCAGAAAAGATAGAAACACGCTACCGGTACAACAGAAGGACAGCGGAGGCCCATCCTCTGCCGTGGCAGCGGTGACTGAGACTGTTTGATCTCCAGTCCCTCTAATACTCCTGAGGTTTCCATCTGGTCCCCTCTAGTTCCCTCTGCTTGGAAACCCGTCCAAATCCATTATGGTGAGGGTAGGTGGTGATGCAGCAACAGCAGATGCCTCAAGAGATGCCTGGACACCCATGGGGAGGCCGAGCTGGGGCCACTCCTTTGCTGCCCTATCCTCACTGTGTGGTGGGGGGACTGCTCTAAAGAGAGACAAGTGAGGCTTCTCCTGGACAAAGCCACAGTGTGCGGTCAACTTCCCCAACAAGCCTGGGGCTGTGGGTGTGCTGAGGGGGAAGTTGTCCGGCAGGCAGCGGTACAGGACAAGCAGAACGCAGTCTGCCCAGGATGCGGCGCATCCGAAGGACACCATGGGTTTGAGCCTATTAAATTACATTTATTAGTAAAATAATTAAATCACAGCCGTCTACAACTGGATCAGTGGAGTCAGAAGAGCCTTGCTCATAGTTTGAATCGTGGTTTTGGCTGAAGATCTGAAGGCATCAGGTGGTCCAGTTTTCCTGCCTGTACGAAGGACAGAGTTCCTTTGTTGTGAGAAGATGCACGCCTGCAAAGCTCCCCAGGCAGCCAGCAGGCCCCAGCGTGGCAGCCAGTCAGTTTG
>JAYRBT010000018.1:6357189-6369414 GCA_036023395.1 Myiotriccus ornatus | reverse complement strand
GATAGATAGATAGATAGATAGATAGATAGATAGATAGATAGATAGATAGATAGATAGATAGATAGATAGATAGATATCCTTATGCCCTTCAGTTCTCTGAGGCCGAAGCCGGACCTTACAGACCGAAGTTTCAGTCACGTTCAGCCCCCCCCGGCGATGCGATACTTGGGCTCAGCCCTGCCCGCCCCGGAGCGGAGAAGAGACGTTTTATCCCCCTTTCCCCGGGAGTACCCCCGTGTTTCTGTCCGTGTGACCTCGCCCGGACCCCACGCCCCGGGGCGCTCCCGCCGCGCGGGGGCAGCCGCCGGTTTCCAGAAGGGCCGGGAGAAGCGGCGGATCCCGGGATCCCAGTGTTTCCAGGGATGGGGCACCCACCACCCCTCTGGGCAAGCTGTGGCAGTTTCTCCACTCTCATTATGAAAATAAAACGCCCTTCCTTATATCTAATCTAAATCGACCCTCCTACATTTTGAATTAAAAAGTGACCTTTTCTTTTGCAAATACTACAGGAGATGAACAAAATTATCAGCGCTGTGTATCTATAGCCATTTAAAATTTTCTATTTATGGCATCTCACATTGCTGTGGGTCGTGTGATCCCCATAAGTACTGGGTAATGGAACAATCTAATCTAAATCGACCCCCCACATTTTAAAGCCATTCTCCCTTATCCTATCCTGACAGGCCCTGATAAAAAGTCCATCCCCATCTTTCCTACTAGCCCTCTTTAGGCACTGTAAGGGGGTCTGAGGTCTCCCTGGAGCCTTCTCTTCAGCAGGCTGAACAACCCCAGCTCTCTCAGTCTGGCTCCATAGCAGGTGGCCTCCTCTGGACTCGCTCCAGCAGGTCCACATCCTTCTTATGTTGGACATCCCAGAGCTGGAGGTGGAGTCTCACAAGAACAGAGCAGAGGGGCAGAATCCCCTCCCTCGCCCTGTTGCCCATGCTGCTTTGGATGCAGTCCAGGATACAACTGTCTTTCCAGGTTATAAGTTCACATGGCTGGGTCATGTCCACCCTCTCATCCACCAGCACTCCCAAATCCTTCTTGGCAGGGCTGCTCTCAGTATGATAAAGAGAGATGCCTTTCTATCAGTGCCACTCAGTATTGTCCATGAGGGCCCTTGGCTGTGCTTTGCTAGGAATGGGGATGTGTGTGGGGGTGTGTGTGACTTAGCTCCAGTCCCCGATAAGGGCGAGGTTCTGCACAAGTGGTGGGGTGTTAAGGTGGATTAGGGTTTGGTTGAGCAGACTCAGGGTTTAAGGACACTTGTGCCACTCCTGCTGAGTGCTAAAACTGGTCTCTCTTACCTCTGTCGTCTGGGATCCCTGAACAGATCTATGGGAGCTTAGTTGTACTTTCTCTCATATTTTGTGCTTCATTTTGTCCTCTCTATTTGAATATCTGATGTAGTTCAGTTCTCCTGGCTGTTAACACACTGAGCAAGTATGGCAGATTTTAGCAGCCCTTTCATTTGACTTCCTAATTACTTTTTTTTTTTTCCTTCGCAATAAGAATGTCTTAACTCTTAAGTGAGAATTCATTTCCAGTTTACTGCTGTGGACAAAGCACTACATGGTGAAGATGTGTTTCCTTTTCACACTTTGTGTTGGTTTTGGCTGCATTTCAGGTCTGACCTCTCCCTATATACCCTGTAGGTGTGCACCAGATGTTTATGCCCTGTTGTGGTTGGTGCTGGACAGAAAGCATCACTGGACGAGCAGACAGTCCTTTTTCATTTTTCCAGGGCTTTATCCTTCGCTCGGAACAGGAGGGATTTAAATCTGCTGCTATTGGTTTGATTAAGCAAACAGAACATGTTTCTTTTTTTTTTCTTTATTGGGATACTCTCAAACACTTGGAAATTGCACAATCCAGATGACAATTTAACTCACAATTGCAACAGCTCATAATTGCAACAGCCTTTTGAGTCAGCTTATGCCCAACTGCTGAAATAGTTTTATTTACTGATAGAATATTTAAAGAAGAAAGCTTACAAAACTTAAAGCCATGACTTATGCTTCAATCTGATAAACAGATGGGAAAACCACAGGGTTTGTTTCATTTCTCAGCCTAGGAGAGCCATATTCACCTCTCAGCTTTCAGCACAAAGTTCATGGCAGAGAAATGGCATTTCAGGGTTGATTTAATCTTTCTGTATTTCATTGTTACTTCCATACAGAGAACCTCAGCATTTCACAGTGACAGCAGGACTGAGGTGTGGACCTGTCTGTGCAAATCTCCCCCAGTCAGGAGCAGGTAAAGGTTTAGGGGCTGGAAAAGTCCCAGACCCACACAGAAGAAGAAAATGGGACCAGTGTGCATAAAGCAGTTCCTGGCAAACCCCTCTCAAGAGAGGTCAGTACAACCTCTTTGGTCCCAGTTTCCATAGGTGCCTGTGCAAGACTTGCACTTACACACCCAGGTGAGAAGCTGAGGAGACACCAGTCTCATATCTCACCCTGGGCCAGACTCCAGACATGTGTCAGGAGGAACTGCCTTTCTCTCTAATGGAATCTCTAACAGAAGCTGGAACATCAGGGGTGGAAACTGATAGAACTCTCCCAGCAGGTCAGTGGTCTCATTAGGTACATATTTAAAAGGAATAAATTCCAGTGCTGAGCCAAACCTCAGCATCAGAGGTGAAGTCAAAATCCCCACAAAACCCACTGTCCTCTGAGCATTGCTTTAATCTCCCACCTCCATTTGCTACTGACATTATTTCTCCATTAAATGGTTTCTGTTTACACAGGGTAACATGTCATTCTTCCCAGGACAACTAGAATTTTAGCCAGTTGCAAGTCATGGAAGAGCTTTCCCAAATGCCTCACTGTGTTGCACTGGATGACACAGGGAAAACTGTGGTTCCTGGGTGGAAGAGGAAAACCTGTGGTGCTGGCAGTCACCACCACAGCCATGCTAACAGCAGGGTAAGGCTGGTATACCAATGTCTGACTGAGACTGCTGAGGGACCTCCCCATCTTCTAAACGACTTGAGATGGAGAACATCAGCCAAAATACCAGTTACCCCTTACAAGTGTTCCTGGGGGTGCTACACTGGCATTATGTGTGTCCTGCGAAGGAATATGCATCCTCTGGCATACTTCTCCTAACAGAACTAACCAGACAAGTGGGACATGATTCTCCATGAGCAGGAAGCAAAGCCTCATTTCCTGCAAATTTGTGTCCTGTACTACCAGACTCCATTGCAAAAATAATCTTCCCGTGTCTCCCACCACACCCACAGCAAGCAGAGAGTGTGTGATGTGATGACACGCACATCAGTGAGCGGATGAGAGGCACGTGCAGCCCAGCCCAGCAGGATGGCTGTGCTCATAGTCCTCCCACCCCGACTGTCTGGAGGTCAAGTGAGGGAAGGAATTTTCAGGAGATCCATAGAAATTTCTCTTTGGCTCTAAAATGTGTCTCTCAAGTGCGGCTGGATGCAGCAACAAGCTTAAGGTGTTGTAGGAGGCACTGTCAGATCGTGCAGCACGGTGTTCCCAAAGGAAAGCGGGATGGCAGGGCTGGGCTGGGCTGAGCTGGCTGCTGTCTCACCTGGCTCCACACAGCCTCTACCTTCTGCATCTCCTGAACACCCTCTGCAAGTCCAGAGTTGCAGATGGCACTATACCAGAACAAGCTCCCGTTGGCTGGAGCCTGAGCAGTTTCTGAACTTTGCCCTTTCTGGGGTAACACAGAAATACATGCTGGCCTTAGAAAATGTGTAAATATTGAAACCAGAAGTGGGGTAACTTCTTTGTAAGAGTGAAAGAGTTGGTAAGCTCCCTCCTACAGTTCCTCTTCCTGTAGTTCCTCTAACATACCTACCCCTTGGATAGTCATTCACTCTGGCATTAATGCAGAGTAAGCCATGGGCTCTTTCTCTTCCCCTGCTGATTTTGCAGGGCATTCACTGTGTCCTGGCTTTGGAGAGAGAAACTGCCCCAGTCCAGAGCTGTGGGGGCTGTTTTGGGGTCTGTGTGCACTACCCAAATCCTTGATGCTACTGGCAGGAAGCATCTTGCACTCACTCCTCTGTCCCACTCTCCCATCCCCACTCTGTGTGCTGGCTTGTGTGCTCAGGGAACTGATCCCGCTGAAAAGTAGAGAAAAAAGGAAAAAGATGCATGAATCCATCCATCTGGCTGACGGCAAGGCCAGCTGATAAGAAGCATCTCCACAAGAGAAGGGGCTGCTTTCTCCTTGAGCAGCAGCTGATCTAAAAGCCAGCTATTAAAAAACATCTTCCATGAGCACTCCTGCTTCCCTCCAGCCTTGGCTGCTGTTTCCCAACCTGGCAGTGCCTCTGCTCTGCTCTCTGGTGGTTTTAGCCAGGGCTGAGCTGGCTGGAAGCTCCTGGTGAGTTGTCAGCTAAATTAATCCTGCCCCAGCACCCTGGGTAGCTGCGTGTCACCAAGGGTGGTGAGGACATCCGTCTTTTCCTTTAACACTACCATGGATTTGTGCCCAATTAAGATGACTATTAACTGTGGCCGTCGTTAGTAGGATTGACAATGGAAACTTTTAGTCAAGTGTTTGGCTTGAAACACTTGAAAAGTGCAAAAGGAAAAGGCAGAGGAGGGAAAGAATCACTTCTCCACTTCTCTGTTTACCACAGATAAGCTACTAAAAAAAAAAAAATCTAAAAAAAATTTCCCATGAGTAATTTGAGTGTCATATAGCTGGATTTTAAAATTCAGGATTTAGGCGTGGGAGGAAAAAAATATATTTTAAATCCCCACTTTCTCTCCCTGGACAGATGAAGTTTAGCAAGGATCAGGTTAAGGTGATGACTGTTTTCCATGTTGGTTCAGGAGTGTTTCAGCCAGAACTAAATTTTTGTGTCCCATTTGTAACAGGGCTGGAGCAGGGGAAAGGAGCTGTAATGGAAGTGCTGACACCACTCCAGCACAGGGCAGCCCTACTAATGATGCCCATGGAGCTGGAGGAGCTGACTTGGCAGCTCATACTGGGACAAGCCTGACAGAAAGGCTCTTTGGAAATAATTTACTGCTCCAAAAATAAATGCAAAAAGCCCAAACTTCTTCACATGGAATGGCTGGCAAAATTGCTCTTTGGAGTCCCAGGACATTGTCCAGGACTTCCCCGGCCAGTGCCGCCATGGGACAGGGTTAATTGCTTGAGGTGTGATGGGAATTGTTGGGTGTGGTTTAGTAACACTCTACATATAAAAGGAATGAGGAAAAACTAGCTAAGCCAGAATAACCCTGGCACTGTTGAGGGTGGAGGGATGTAGGGTGCAGGAGTAAAGGTGTCTTACTTGTGCTGTGTGTGTCCTTCTGTCCCCAAGGGGAGCTGCTGGCCACCATGTGTCCTCCCAGCCCCACAGCCCATCCACCCAAGTCTGTGCCAGGCTGCTGTGGTCCTGCTCTCAGCTTCCTCACACATTTTCCATGACTCTGATCCCTTTTGCCTGTGCAGAGTGGAAATACTTTCCCAGGGAGGAGGAACAAAGTCTGGGTGCTTTAAGCCACCATGCTGTGGGCTTCAGGGAGTTTCTGATGGTGTTTTCCCTTTTCTCCTGTTGGAATGCACATTGTGCCACAAACCACAGGGCAAAGAGGCAGCAGAGCAAACCTACTGCAGGTGTGGGCACAGGAGAGCTGGTGGTACAGAAAAGAAGTTGCTGTTTAATGCCATGTGAAAGTTCTTCAGCTGGGGACGCCACCATTTATGTGATTTTTCAAGAAACCAGGTCCAAAGCTGAGTTTGTAGCAGAGCTGAACTCAGCTGTTTGCAGTGGGGAGAACTGTGCAGAAATCAGGAAGTTCTGAGTGTTGTTGAAGCAGAAACTCTTGTTCAAACCACAGAATGTAAAGGGAAATTAAAGGGAGCCTGGGGCTTTCAAAAAGAAATTGTTCTTTTTATATAATGAGAGTTTCTCATAGCAATACAGAAGTTTCAGCAGGGAGGTGACACCTCGCCAGCAGGACCCAGAGCACTGTGAATGCCGGGGATGCTCAGGAGGTGGGAAAGCAACGGGGATATCAGGAGCGCTGGGAAAATGAATTCAAAATGTGTATTTCAAGTGATCTTCAGCAGTTTGTAAAGTGTGGGGGTTACTTGAAAAGCAGGCTATGAGCAGTTGTTTTAAGCTCAAGCCATGTTAAGGTGAGAAGCCCCAGCAGAGCTGGGCTCAGTGAGGGCCCTGGCGTGGTGCAGGGCATCCCTCACTGCTGTGCACTGCCTTGCTTTGGAAAATGTGTTTACTTGGTGGTAGCCAGTGCTGTGTTTACCCATTGCCCTGTGACAACAGCGTCCACTGTGTGGAAACCCACGTTGCATTAGCAAAGCTAACAAAGCCAGGGCATCTTTGCATTCCTTCCCTTCCGCGCGTTGACTGAGATCAAACCCTTTTGCTTTCTTTGCCTCAGAGCACAGCCTTGGAAATGCAGTAGAATATTCCAGTGGTTCCCTCCAGCCCAGCAGAGGCTGCCACGTGGGCAGGTCCATGCCTGACCACCGCTCCTCATGTCTTTATGTAACTCCATCCTCGGACAGAGATTAGCTTTCACCCGAATGCAGGTTTGCAGCTATTCCAGGGAGGCCCAGCAGGACGCCTTGTGTGCTGTTGAAGGGTTTCATTTCATTTCTCTGTACAGCTTGTAAAAGGCTTCTTGGAAACCAGATCTTTACATTTTGCTTGAGTTCACTTATGCCAAAAGCAGTTTCAAGTTACTCTTTCCAAGCCATATTAAATGGGTCTTTAGGTAAGAAGGAGGCAGCAACAAGTACTGCGTATCTTTGTTGAGAACTCACCGCTTCTAATTACGTTCCCCCCTTATACGCTTTAATATCAAGGACTAGAAAATGAGGTCACCCTCTATTAAATGTAATGACTTTCCCTGTGGGGCTTGTAATAAAAACAGCTTCACAACAAAGGTTTCTATTTAAGGGAGAGGAAGTTTCTGTTACAAAGAAATCCCCTGACTTGGTGCAGGGGCTTAATTTTCATTTGCTGGCTACAACAAAGTGAAAAGATTTGGGTTGAGACTTTAACCAGTGCTTATCTGAGAAAAAATGGATAGGAGAGTTAAAATATGAGGAAGAAAAAAAGCCCCGTTGCCGCAGGAGCTGACCTAGAACCAGTCTGGCAAGCAACACCTGAAATTGCTGGCAGCTTCAGAGAGGGCAGAAAGCACAGTTGCATCCCTGAACCACACCAGGGCCACCATGAGGTGTGTGCAGTGAGCAAAAAGGTAACTGCAAGAGGAGCAGCTTTGCCTTTCTCTTTTTGCTGCAGCCTGCACACAGCTGGTTCCCCGTGGGTGCCCCAAGAACAGGTGGTGTGGTTTGTTCCTGCAGGAAATGAAATGAATCTTGTAATGGATACAGGAGCTAATTTTGAACACTGCAAAGAGCACAGGTTGCTGTGCCCTCTTGCCAGGCAGCCTCCGTGGCCATGTACCCAGGGGGCAGATGATGCCCTGCCCAGCTGGTTACGCTGCACATCTCTGATGTTCAAAAGCACAGTAGCTTGAACGGGCTGTTTGGTGCTGCTCTAGCTATTCGTGTGGCTTTTTAGCTTGGTATTTAAAGCTAGGTAAGCACAATAATGTCTTAATAACTAAATTCTCTTCTACACCAGAAACTGGAGGTAAACATGGCCATAATTTCTAAAACCTGCTGTTGCTCTGATAACAGCCTAACTAGCAAAGTTTGCTCTTTCTTTAAAGGTGGGGTTTTTTTCTTCCTGCAGCCTTGCAGGCAGGAATTTGCCAGGCAGTTATTAAAACATCGCGCCTGCCAAGTGCAGGAGGATTATTTTGGCATCAGCTCTCGGCTCATATTAACTGCGCCACGCTCAGGTCGCCATGTCTGAGCTGCGTCTAAAGCAGCTCGAGAACGAGCACTGCCGATTGTTCAGCTCTGGTTGCTCTGCTCCCCCACTGTCCTTGCAGCTCAGCTCGCTGCTTTACACTTCTGATCACCGCAGAAGGCCGAAAAATCACCCAAATTCTGTTTCACTGCATTAACGCCCCGGCGTGCGGTGACACACTGCAGACCTTGTGCAGGAAACACAGAATGACCCCGGGGCGCCCTGGGAAGTAGGGCTGAGGATCAACCTTCGCCGCCAGTGGAGGTTCTCGCCCTTTAAGAAAAAGCCTGCAGTAATTTTCCATTACCCTGCACAGTCTTGTCTACGTGGCAAGAATTGTTTGTGGAGGCTGGAGCATCACGGGTGAGGCGCAAGCTCCAATCCGGCTGCCGTTGCTTGGCTACGCGCTCGGCATGCCGGCAGCACGCCAGGCTCCTGGGAAGCACCTTTGTTCCCCGAGAAGGACTTGAGTTGTGTTTTCATGCCGAAAGCTGGGGACAAATGCTGATTTTCTCAAGCAGCCTGGCAGAGCTGGGCTTTCCAAACAGCATGAGCCAGCCGAAATGTTCAGTGATAATAATAATAATAATATGCGTGGAGTCCATCTCCTGTGATGGCTTCTCTTCCTTTGCTCAAGGAAATGTAACGAGCTCATGATGCTTGTTTGCCGTTGCACTGATCCTAACCGTCACTTAATCAAGGCAGTGTCTTGAATTGGGCAGAAATACTGTCAGCAAAATCCTCGCCCAGTCTTGTTGTTTCCATGTAATAAACCTGATGGATCGCTGTTGTTCTGCAACTTGATAAGCAGATTTTTTTTTTTAATGTAAGCTCTGGAGTCCTGACAGGAGAGTCTCTGCTCGAGGCTGCTGAGGGTTGTCTGAAATATCTGAAATATTTCAAATGCCACCAGCAGAATCTGCAGCAGGACAGAGAAGCAGGTCTGTGTGCTGTTCCTGCTCGCTGGGGCTTGGTAGTGTGGCTGCAACAGGCGTTTCCATGATGTCCTGACACAGCTTCAGCTCCAGGATAGCTTATTTTATCTGTGTGAGGCTTGAAACTCCCATTAATAAGAGAGCTCTCTGTTCCTTCTAGCAGCCCATGCTGTCAAGGACTCTCCCTGCACCAGCAGCCAAACCTACACTGATAATTGTTAAGCAAATAAGTGTGTGTTCTCCCCACCCTGCTGCCATTTGCCTTCTGCAGCAGCTCCAGGAGTTTGAATAAACATGTCATTTGGGGGTGTGGAAATATGAGAATTGAAAAATTTGATATAAAGTGGAACACAGTGAGCATCAGCCTTAATTCTGCTTCATGAAGTATGAAGCCCGAGGGGAGTTTTGTGCTCGCAGTCTCACATCCTTCGTCGTACAGATGAACAAACCTCACCCAGCACAGCCCTGGCACAGCTACAGAGGGACCAGCTACCCAGCCCTGCTCCCTGGGGGGCTGCACGTGCATCTTGGCTTTGAGGTGTCTCTCCCGGGCACAGGCATAGCTCTCCCTGCAGCCCTGTCGCCCTGCAACGTGTGTCTGCTAACCGCAACCTCTCTGAGGCTTACAGTTTAAACATACTGGTTTCCTGCAGTTTCTCTCGCAAATTAGCAATGCTTTCTGGGCTCCTTTTTGGTCGTGTTTCCTCACATCCAGCCTTTCCACCACCTCCTCCTCACCCCTGGTGCTGAGGGCTCCACTGCTGCCACCCAGCAGCTCACTTGATGACCCCACCATCTGGGGACCTGCACAGTGTTCCCCACCTCCTGCAGAGCCATGCAGAAGGGTGGAGTTGGGCATGTAGCAGCCTGGCTACATGCCATCTGTCACCTGGAATATGCTTGTCCTCCGTCAGTAAAGTGTGCCTTGTGTGATGGGAATGACCGAGCAGACATTTAGGATGGTGAGTTTCCATATCCCTATGTCAGATTTTCCTGTATGGATAACTTGATGTTTAGAAACAGCATCGTATCTACATTACACAGTGGTTGGCTCTCTGTTCAGTGAACTTTTTGACTCGTCTTATCTATCTTTGGATTGTTTTATTTTTTTTAAAGTAACCTACTGCCTCTTAGCAGTCTTAGAAAACCTTGGTATCTAAGAAAAGATGAGTTTGCCTCTTGAAAACTGACTACTAGTAGTAGCCCTTTTCCTTTTCGTTGTGTTTTCAGAAGTGAAAAGCGGAACTTCTGAACCCTTTAATTTTTTCAAGTAGGCACATATAAATGCAGAGGAGTGCAAAGGAGGGTCCCTTTCCAAAATACATTTGCCCTGTGCTGTGTCTGCTGTAACACACCACCACCACAGCTTGCCTCTGCTTGGGATTTGCTCCACACAGTAAAATGCAGAGGATCCGGTCTGCCAGGAGGAGGGTTTGCCTCTCTTGTTTGCACACTTAGGAATGTGGGTGAGTCGCTGCCTTGTCTGAGGAATGAAACCTTCTATCCCAGCTCCTTATGCCTTCGTTTGTTTTTAGAACTGCAGTGTTGTTGAAGGTAACTCACGCTCCCCTGGCTCCTCTGCGGCTCAGGTTTAACATCTGGTTTCATATTTTGTATTTCCTTCTTAAAAGCAGAGATGGGACTACACCTTCCTACATGTGCTCCGAAATCCACAGGATCCCGTGGACCTTAAGAGATCAGAGCAGGCAAAAACAGGTCCGTCTCCAGCGAACAAGGCTGGTTTCCAGCTCTTATACAGCTCTTATACAGCAACTTCCCTAATTAAAGGAGTGACAATTTCCAACTACAAAATTAGAACAGTCTTTGAGGACATTTTGTTTCAAGAAGGCAAGAAAAGCAGAGAAGGAAAGAATGTGCAGGAAAGACACAAAAACCACAGCACAATTTTCTAAACTTTTTTAGCTTTCAACAATTTAAGCTTAGGGACCTGCGTCCATTTGGTGAATCAATTATCTGATTTCAAACGTTTTTAAATGCCTCAAATGATATTATTCCTACCTTTGAAAATAAACTCCTTACTTTACATAGATGCTTAAGTATGAGTTTCAGTTCTTTGTTTTGCAGATAGAAAAAAATACAAAAGACTCTTCATACATAATTTGCCATTTTTCTTGACTGCAATTTGACATCTAAACCTGATTTTTTTTTTTTTTTTTTTTTTACTCTTTTAAGTCTGCCAGTTATTTCCAAAGGCCCAGTATTTATATTTATTCCACAGCAAGCATGTGACTGGTGTGACTGAATAATTATATCAAAATGAGTTTGGGTTCCTTTTGTTGCAAAATGTTCTAGGGCTACGGATATGTTTTGAATGCATAACAAGCTCTGGGTATTGAGATTACGAGAGCAACCAACTGCAAAATCCTACGGATTAAGGTCATGCATGAGATTTGATTCTCCCTCCTGTGAGGTTCGATTGCAAGATACAGTCTGCTCCCACTAACTTCTTAAAATGAGAAAGCTTGAAAAATTGACGAGATTCTGTCAAATTTGGTTTGCTGCTAGTGGAACTGGAGGTGTTGAAGAAACAGGGAACTGTGAGGAAAGGAAGAAGCAGGGACCAGGAGGGTCAAAATCCCTGCTGGCTCACAGCTTGGGAGTGAGGAAAGACACCAAGATGACTCTTATGTTTTTTTCCCCTTCCACAATTTGATCCACCATAGAATTCATTCTGTCAGAAGGGGCAGCTCTTCCACCTCTTTGTTGCTGTGACTGCAGCAGTGTCTCAAGGCTGTGGTTGGGACCAAGGCTCTGAGCCAAAGATTGTGCCCCTGTGAGAAAAGGATGCAAAGGGAAGATGGGAGAAATGTGGAGGTCATGGGGGAACCACCTTAGTCCCGTGGAAATTCAGTGGTATAGATTTTTTTCCCCCTGAGATGGATGTATGAACAGGCAACATGCCTCAGAGACTTGATGGAAGGCAAAACAGGTTGCTCTTTGTGAGCCTGACAGTCCCCAAGGCACTGTAGACCACTGCTCACCTCCCCATCTGCCAGCTCAATTTTTATTTTCAGTTGTTGCTGTTGTTTTTGGGGGGGATATGTTTGTTTGTTTGTTTGTTTACAGAGGTGGCCATTCTTCTGCTTGAATTTGCTCCGAAATCATTGGGGTTTTTTTTCCTCATAAACTATTGAAAATCGTCTGATGGGAATAACTTCCAGTAACTGATTCTGTCATACAAATGGGGTGTATCCTTATGGAGAACAAACCACTCAATTTTTAAGTTAAATATGGATCAGCTGCATGCACTCCCTCTCCAAAAAAAGCTGTGGATGTAACAATTTCACCTGGTTGCAGACATGATTAGTCACTTCTGTCCTTCATGCTGTCTGTAACTAGGGTATTGCTGCTGCCTGTCCCACCACCTGGGTGGTGTTTGTGCAAAGGGAATTGGGCTGAGGAAGGGGTGGAGAAATGCAGCTCTCA
>JAYRBT010000018.1:6345195-6357089 GCA_036023395.1 Myiotriccus ornatus | reverse complement strand
CTGCCTGTCCCACCACCTGGGTGGTGTTTGTGCAAAGGGAATTGGGCTGAGGAAGGGGTGGAGAAATGCAGCTCTCAGCCCAGGATATATTTAGTGAATGCAGCTGTGGGAGGCAGCAGGAACAAGAGATTTCTTGTATTGCCAGAGCTCTGACAGCTCACATGCCTAAATAATCTGCTAGTTTTTTTACCATTACATTTCCACCCACGCTCCCAGTGTTTTTAATTTGAATGTAAATTTATACTTTAACGTAGTCAGAATCCTTCTTGGAGCTTAAAAGTGCGATGTGTTACAGTGTCAGTCTTGCTGTAGCCCTTCAAGTGGGGCAGCACGCAACTTCCACGGACACTGGGCTTTCTCCGCAGCAAGCAGGAAATTTGACTTCATTTTCCTCCATTAGGGAGGGTGGTGATGTTGGAATACGCCTTTCATGTGCACTGCAGTACTTGCTTGGGCTGGAAGCAGATCTGCCGCACTAGTACAGCCCCTCCCAAGCAAATAAACTCTGCTCCTTGCCAGGGCTGCTGAGCTGGGGTGCAGAGTCTGCTTTTGCTACGCTGGGCACTCCACTGTGCTGTGCAAACTTTGCTGGTTCTTCTGGCATCCCTGGGAGTCTAATCCAATATTTCCTGGTACGTCATGGGATAAAAAAGGAGGACAAAAATAGGTTTATCAACCCTCTGGGTCAAGTGGGAGCATGTTACTGTTACTGTGCATTACGACTAATTTGTCTGGGCTCTCTGGCCATATTCAGACTTGCCCCCAGAGGCAAAGATCGAGGATGGGAATTCTCTGTGTCTCTTCTTCCCTTGCTTATTCAGTGATGCACAACAAGTCATGAGCTAGGCTGCCTCAGGCATTAAAAGTTTATGACAAATTAAACTGCAGAATATAAAAAGAAGTAATTTTTTTGGTCTTGTTCTGATGCAGTTAAGGGGTTGGAAAAACAAGACTGGTGCAGGGAGGTCCAAAGCATGGCTTTGCTTCTGGATGATGGAGACGTCACATTTAGAGGGAGACAGACTCTGCTGTTGCTTTCCTAGTGTTTGTCCCACCTTAATGGTGTTTTCCCACCCACAGCAGCATTGCTGGGAGATGTTGCAGTGACACATCCACCTTTCTCTGCCAGGACAGCATCTTGACCCTTCCCACCTCCACCCTGCATTTACCATTCCTGTGGCAGGGACTTGTCCCCACCCGATATCCATATCGGAAATGCAACTCCTGTGGGTGGCTTTCACGGTTCCACCACAGCCTGGCACAGATCCTGATCCAGCCTTGAAACACTGTGTGGTATATGTGTTCTGGATATAGCTGTCCCACCTTTGCACGCTGTGACCCAAGGGAGTTTGGATGGCCAGTTTGTGTATCAAAAGCCCTTAGTATTAAATCCCATCTGTGGACAAATCTGCACGAGCTCAATGCCCTGCGTACCCACACAGGCTTTTCTGTCTCGAATCCTGCAGATTCCGTGCCTGAGACTGGATTTATTTCAGCAGCTAAGTGGTTAACTGGAGGACTAATTGGCTCTGAGAGCTCCAGTCCTTTGCAACAGATTATTGGCATGCTGGTAGGAGCAGCTCCCTTCCTTCCCTTCCCCCTTCATTATAAAAACATGAACTGTAGAGAAACCAAATACCACATGGCGCCCTGCGCCGAGCCCGTCAGTGCTCCCGGCTCGGTGTTCAGCACAAAAAGTCCCTTTATATTTGGGAAGCAGAGGGAGAAAATTCTGGAAAAGCAAGAACGTGGCGATAGCGGCTGAATCAGCACATTTATTTGTGCTGATATTTATTTATCAGTGTCCAGGCGCTCGACCCCACAGCCCCGCACAGCGTGGGGGAGAATCCAAAAGCTCTCCGTCAGGTTATGGCTTTGCAGAGGGCTCTCAGGAGTCACCGAGGGGCTGAATGTAAAGAGAGAAAAATTAAAGCTTTAGGGGGGGAAAAAACCCCACAAAAATTGCATTTCTGTTTTCCTGAGGAGCCGTGGGTGTTTTTAGGCTGCTGCCTGCAGAGGCCGTCGCCATTTCGTGAGGCGGCATTAATGCAGCGGGAGGAGACATGTTGTGGTGTTCATGGAAATTCGGATTTTAAGGTTTTTCTCCTGGGTTTGAAGTTTCTTCATCCTTCCTTCACCCTCTTCCAGTCCAAAGGCTTTCATTTTTAAACTTAAGGGGAAAAAAGTAATAACAACAAGGGAGGAAAACTACGGGGAAAAGTTCTTCTGAAGGGATTACAATGTGCAAGCAAAATCAAGTCTCTCTCCAGGAGAGAAAAAAATCTTAGAGGTGTAAATTTGCTCCAAAAATGCCCTCAAGGGCATAGGGAGGATAATCAGGATGACAGCGTGGCTGAGCACTCAGCATGGAGGGGGGGAGGCATGGCCCAGGTGTGCAGGGAAAATGCAGTTCATCAGGCAAGTTTTAAATAGAGAATTTGTTTCTGGTATAAAAAGATACCTGACTGGTCTGTGCACACACAAAACCAGCCCTTTGTGACTTGCACAGGCCGACTTGACTTACAGGTTTTGAGATACTAGTTTTGATCTAAAAGCCCAGACTATTGCTAGTGCTGCAGAACTGCTTGTTTGATCAAAGGAGAAAATAGGGATTGTGGCAGAAGCGAGGTCAGGCAGATCCCCTTTGGTGTAAAACTCCTAGAGCAAGCTGCAGCGTTTCTGTTAAGGGCCTTCTGTATTGGAGTTGACTTCTTCCACTCCGGGACCTTTCACTTGCAAAATACATTATAGGGCTCATTTGTTTAACAAGTCTCTGGGAGCTGCAAGAGAGAAAATTAATGCTGGCATTTGGAAATACAAGTGATAGTGCTGCATTTGATTTTGGTTTTATGTCATTATTTTCTGGTTTCAGAGTCAGAAAAAGCTGCTCATTTATTTTTCATGTAGCTGTATTTTTTTCCTGACTTCTTGAGGAGGCAGAGCTAATGAAATCGTGCTGTAAGGGGCCTGAAGCTTTTGATCTGATGTTCAGTTTCAACAAATTTCACTTCTGGAGTTTCTGCACTTTGGGGAGGGCTGCAGGTTATAGAAACGAATTCGTACATCTGCTAAAGGAAGAACTGCAAAATGAGTGCAAAGGGTCTCTGCTTACTTTCCTTGCTGACCCAACAATCAGCATCTTGGTGTCAGCTGACTGGTCAGTAAAGTGTAGCTCAGGAATGTCACAGCCTCTGCTGGAACGTGGTGCGGGATCAGGAATGCTGTAGCAGTGCAGCACCATTGGGTGTGTGGCTGCCTGCTCTTAGGAAAGGAGCCATCGTTATTTCAGCTGCTCACAAAAGACTTGATAACTTCCAGCCATGGATTCAAATCCCAACTAAGTTTGCAAGGAGTATTAGTCATATTTAAAACCAAGACTAAGTCAGATTCCTCCACATTAGCTGCAGTTGAATTTTGCAAGGTTTCTGATCTCCTCGCTGTGGGTGTGAAGGTGTTTCCTTTTCAAGCCTGTCACCTGCAAAGATTTCTCCGAGACAGAGATTTCTTCATGATAGAAAAGCAATGTAGAGAAACCTCTTTGCCAACTCAAGATCATTTTTTTCTTGATTGCCCTCTTGCATTCTGCTAAGGTTACATTACATCTGCAGGTCAAATGTAACCTGAATGCAGTGTGCACTGATCACATATAGCAATATTCATAGTACAGAGCTTTAGTGTGAACTTCATGCACATCCTTGGTTTGTTTAAGACTGTGTATTATACAGATAATATGAAGCATAAAATAGTTTTCATATATAAAAATTACTTTTCCAGCATGTTACTAATGTGCCTTTCATAACCTCCTAATTAGGTTATGTTTTCTCCTAAACTTAATTCCATTTTATTAATAGCAGTTGAGCAGGATTCAGCTTCATTTTTGGTTCCAATTTTCATTCTGTTCAGTGTGTGTATATATATGTATACACAAGAAGATAATCCTTTATTAATCTTTTGAGCAGAACACTTTTCATTCGTGCAGCAAAAGTCCTGTCTCTGAATGTTCATTATCAGCACCTGATATGCTAGCCTGGAGCACAATATCCTAATAATTGGAGTTTAAGGGGGAAAAAAAAGTTGGTTATTAAAGTTACAGCGTTTCATTTTTTGCATGTTATGATTCTAAATTATTCAAGCATTTGACTAGCTCCTACACATAGAAACTTATGTCTCCCATGCATTTTCAACCCCAAAGTGTTCTATGGTTTCCTTTGTCTTACACACTACGTCAGAGTATTCAAATGCACTCTGTAGTACCAGTAGCATGTGACACATTACAGGAAAATTTGAGATAGTTTCTCAGTTAAATGTATTTTGTTTTGACCCATTTCCTTCCACTTGAGTTTAACATTTGGTCTCTTCATAGTCAATATTCTGTTTTATGGAAAGGTTTTAAAATTTTATCAAAGGAGATGAATAACAGGACAACTTCAATTTTTATTATTACTTTTGCCATTATTATTAAAAATAGGAAAGAAGAAGAAATGCTGGGGAAGATACAGGGAATGCTGATGCAATTATACCTACATGTGCAAATCTACATGCTTGCTTTTACTCTTGAAATTTAAACCTCTGCTTCACGTTCTCTTTCCTTCTATAGACTTGGATAGTTAATTTCAGTTGCATTTTCCAACTACTGACATACATGTTCATTCCTAAATTCACTTCATATGCCTCCAAATCCTTAGGAAAACATTCAGTTTAGACACACCAAGAAAAATCTGGAATGATTCCACTGACCTAAATGTAGTTACTCAGTGCTGAATTAAAGACACAGGCACATAACTTAAGACCCACGTGTTTGGAGTAACAAGAAGAGATCAAAATCTCAACTTCTGTCATTAAATTCAATGTTTCTAGACCTCAGTCCAAGACACATTTGTAGAGAGAGGTCATAGCTTCTTTTTAGATGCGTTATTAAATCTTGAAGAAAATAAGTCAATTCTGGGCCTGTAGAACCCTGTTGGGGTCTTCCACTGGGTGAAACAGCCATGAAGGTGGCAGTCAGATTTTTCAGGTGGCGATTAAGTGCTGTGGATGTCTCACCCAAGTCATCTTGCATTTCCTCTGCTGCTTTAATTGCACAAAGAGCCATTGACCTCATTCTGTGACAGGACTGTACCAACAGTGTTTTCTTGGACTGCTTATGTTTTCTCCCAGCTCACTGTCTAACACTAATCTCTGGCTAAATATTAAAAAAAAAGTGAGCTGTGAGTGGTTTTAAGCTGAGACAAGATTATCACTGTTAATGGCTTGGTCAGAGAGTATTTTTTTCAGCATGTAAATCTCTTTCCTGCAACAGTTAAAGCTGCTAATTCTGGAGTTTAGGTGGCTGACATGTCCAGAGCTGCTCTAGTCCCTGGCCTGATGGGCTCTCCTAGCTGGGTAAAGCTCTGTCAGGAGCCAGTTTACAGTAGGAAGAAAATATAAAAACTCATGGGAAACATGAGCCTGACACAGGAGCTATTTCTGTTCAGGTGACATTCTAATCCAAGTGTGTGGTGCATCACTACAGCAAAAATTGATTGGACCCCACATCTAACAAGTATTGACAAATATGAAGAAGTTTGTTTTGAGTTAGTAATATAAGGGGTCTTTTATATATATGGTGCATGACAACAGGGTGATTCAGGGCTTTGTCAGACTGTCTATAAAAATAAAAAAATTATATGCTTTTAAGGTTTCAGAAGAAAAGGTCCAGTTTCTTTTCCCTGCATGTGGCAATTTGCTGAATAATGCATCATTTTGTCAACTCTTATATAGCAATCGATAAATGCCCTATGGTGCTACCTGCACACAGGAGACAAGAATGAAGATCGTTATGGAAACAGGCTTGAAACTTGCTCGAAATAAAAATCCCAGTTCTATACTTGAGGTTTTGGAGGCCTGGGCTGTTTTTCTTTTCATTCTAGAGTAGCCGTAATTCATCTTGTTCGATTTGAGTGAAATTCATCATTTTTCCAAGGCTAGTATGAAACCCTTTGCTTCCAAAACTCCAAGGAGATTTACCAAGAAAGTATAGTTGTTGTTAATCTCATCATCTAAACCTTCCAAAGTCTCCACTAGAATTCAAATGGAGAGTTGGTAAAAAATGAAAACTAGAGCTTACAGTTGGGAATTTTTTTTTTGTTCTTGATTTTGATTGTAAACACATATTTGTGCTAAGCCTGTTTTCCCTTTTCTGATCATATTCTTCAAACACTTAAGCAATCAAGCTTTACTGGCTCATGTTTGCAGCAAAAAAATTTCGAGGATGGACGGGTAAATGCCTTTGGAAAATGAGCTTTAAATGTGCACAAGGAAGTAATCATGTTAGAATTTCAAGTATCTGGGTTTAAAAATTAAATTATTAATTTCATTGTCTATATCTACTAAAAATGTAATTTCACAACTACATTTAAAATCCAAATATTCTGAAGATTTGGCTTAAAAGTTATGAAATATTCTGAGTCCTTTGGCAATAATTCTATGGCATATTGGAAAATGCGAGAACAGTATATCTTTATTTTGAAACATAAGATTGGGTATGGCTCTCTTAATCATGTCAGTGCTTTTTTGTTTGTTTTTTTTTCCTAACAGACTCTTGATAAAACAATGACCACAGAACACTCCTGTGACTCTTCAGACCGTGTTTACAGCCAGGATGGTGAGATAAAGAACACTTCTTGCAGCTTCTACCTTTTAAAGTGATTTTAAACCCTACAACTCTTACTAATCCTTCCATGTTTCCAGTCCTGCAAGTTTCCAAGCAGCGAATTTCATCAGTGCAGAGCAGTTAAAGTGTGTAAGTCAGGTCACAGCACCTGCCTTTTCATGCTGTACCTACCAGCACTCCAGTCCCTGGGAAGGTGCACTTTAGTTTCTTATTTGCTTTCAGAGGTGATTTCAATAATGAGCAAAGTTGCATCATTCTTTTTCATGTGAAGAAACACGTAATACCTTGTTAACATTTTTATCTAAGTAGGTACAGGCAAAATACTCAGTGTTTTTTCTACCACATCCCAGTCCTCTTATAAAAGTTTTTCAAGCCAAGCAGAATAGTTTGTTACCTAAAAGCTGACCTTAAAAAACCAGACCATTGCATACGAGTAGCAGGGTTTAAAAAGGGGGGGTGAAGAAACAGATTTGTTGTTCCAAGAGCAATGGTTTACATTAAGAAGCAATTAAACATATTGTTATCCAATCACCCATATTCTTTAAGTTTGAAACAGTCTGGAGTTTTAACGTCTCTGAAGATATAATCAAAATAAGGACTACTATATCTTTCTGACTTTTCGTACACCTCTAAGGCTGGCATTTAAGGCAGTAACTGTGTGTTAGAGGTTGACCAAATACAGCACAAATGCCTTGACTCAGATGGTCTCTATTTCTTACAGTTAAGATGGCAACAAGGGATAATTTGAAGGTGAGTTGTAATAACAACAAAGAACTTCAAGTTTCAAACCTCCTTAAGAAAGGTGGGCTTGATTTCCCAAGAAAAATACGTGTACATTCCTTAGTCAAGTTAATATAAAGTGTGATAATTAATGCTCTCACTAAACAACAGTTGCTGTTCTGTTATTTGTCTTATTGTACACAGGAACTCATGCAAAACTGAAACAGCAAGGTGAGTCGGTTGTTAAAGAGCTCGTAGATCTAAAATTTGAACTCAGGCCACAGGATCACATGTCCAGGAACAGAACTGATTCTTTGATGCATTGTGACCAACAAGTTAAAAATTTGCTTAGGAGAGACCATTAAATCCCACAGAATACACTGAATCCTTTTTTGACTTCCATTTAGTCATTATACTTTTTATTAAAAACTTATTTTTCTTTGAAAACAGGAATAAAAAGATCTGAATCTTGGTTAAAGTTGCTTCATTTTGAATAAACTGAAAAAAATACTGGAGTTTGGCTTAGACGGAAAGATTTTTTTCTTTATCATATGTTTATGACACTGATAAGAATTTGTTTCTAATTACTCATAGTAATAAATCTTTTTCTTGCTGCACACAAGGTTCATCATTCTGAACATGAACCCCATAAAAGTGCCAGCAAAGCTCCCACATTAACATAATCTCAGTTTCCAGTGTTAAATCCTAGGAACAAAAAGGGCATATGTAAAAGTTCTCTCTATGTGTGTAGATGTGTTTGCAATTATTCATTACTGGCTGGAGCGAAAGTCTGGATTTGAATTCCAGTTCCAGGCTCCTAGCAGAATGAACAGCACGAGTTCATTGCTAGAGCTGAGTTTTATCCTTGCTGCTGCTGGGTTTGTTGCTTGTTTTATGAGAGTAAGGAAAAGCTTTAGCTGGGATCAATACACCATAATCCTCTCCACCAGCCACACAGGGAAGGTGGTTACACGCTTAGAAGGTAAATTTGTATCTACCTGTGCAGTTACTGTGATTTTAATAGTGAGTTACTGAGGAAGGAAACATAAGGAGGAAAAAGAAGCGCAGCTTGTTTGTTTGTTTGACCAACATGTTAACACGTTACATACAAAAACTCAAAAAAGAGCTCTACATGATTTGGGACGGAGACAATTGTGAATACGCAGTTTGCAGGAAGTTAAATGCCTCCCACAAACAGCCCACTGTGCTCAAAGGGTGTTTGATGTCCTGTTTGCATAGTCTCTGTTGAAGCAATCCAAACTATTCTGTTTGGTTTAGGGCCCAGGAAATTGGCACTGATTTCTTCTGAAAAGTGAGAGTTTTGGTTGAAGAAAAGCTTGGTGACACTGCACATCTCTCAGTCTAGCTTAGACTCCTGTTTTCCACTTCAAAAGGTAGATACAATACTTAACTCTTTTGTCGAATATTTGCCTTTCTACTATATTTGTGTCTCTAGAGAGTTGTGTGCTACCTTTGCACCTTGTGTATCACAAAGATACTGAAGCTGCTTCACCAGCCTTTTGGTATCCTCTGGTACAGAGGACACGTTGGGGTAAGCAGGGAAGGGATGTTGCCCTGTGAAATCAGTGTGCCTTTGTATGTTGTGCTGCCCTGTGAAATCAGTGTGCCTTTGTATGTTGTCCCCAAGGGATAATAACATTGGGGCAGGGGAGAGAGGGAAAAAGGGTTCTAGAAGAAAATAGAATACCAGAAAGTGAGGTTGTGTGCCTCCATCTGGAATTCCAGCTGCAGATGCAACCTCAGAAAATAGTTCCCAGATTAGTAATGGAAACATTAACTTGTCTCGTTAGTATCAGACATGTGGTTCATAAAACATGGCTGAAGTATTTGGTCTAATGATACACAAAGGAAGAAAGTGTGTCATCTGAAAGAGGAGTGAACTGTATGGAGGAAATTGCAGTGTAGGAATGCTGAATTTAGAAGGAAAAGAATGGGGTAACTGCAAAGGCAGTAGGAGTGAGAATTTTATTCCACTGCTGCATTATGAAGAAGAACACAGACTGTTACTGGGAAGGAACAGCAAAGCTGTGTGAGGAGAACCATGGCTCTGCAGAGAGTGTACTTATGTTCACCTCCATACAACTCACTTGGAGCCAAGAAACAGAGGAGGTCATGGATACTCCTGTAAGGTTTTTTGGAGCTGCTTTAGGCTTTGCTGCCCCAGGAAGCAAAAGAACATAATTGAAAATATTTAACTTTTTGGTTACAGTAATTTTTTGGTTACATGTAGCAGCAATAGAGTAAGGGACTTCCAAAAATATTTCTGTCTGTAAATGTACATGGATACATTTTTTTAAAGAGAAACAGTCTCTTATACTAGACAGCCTGGTATAGTTAGAGAAAATCAGATAACAGTCTGAGCACACAGGTTAGGTCTTGTTTGGTTATAATCTTAAACTCTCCTGACTGGAATCACACTACTCTTACAAAGTGCAGTTATGTCTAGAATGCCTGATCTCTTTTCCCTCTTTCATGTGGTTATTGCAAGTGATCACACTCTAGATATTTTTCTAGAAATGTACTTCTGTTCTGTGGAGAAACAATAGAAAGGCTGGAAATTTTACATGGAATTTCAAGTCTTGGTCCGTGCTATGAAGTTGTACTATGCAGGGTCAGCTGAAAATGCTGACATAAGTAGAAATGCTGTTGCTGCACCCTGCTTTTATCTAGTTCTTGCCTTCCCCCTTTTTTTCACTGTTGGTGGTTTTCCAAGGAGGACAACATCGGGATTCTGTCCATGCAAGCACCTTTACATACAGTTACGTGTGAGCACTTCCACTGAGAGCAAGAGGATTGGCTTTTGTAGGAATCTGAATAGCAATGAAGTTGCAGAACAGGCCTCCTGCTCTCCATAGTCTCTGTAGACCAAAACTTCAACTCTTTTTCTTATGATGGGAAAAAAAAAAAGGCCTTTTGCCCTTTTTCAGTGAGAAGCTGCATCTGCTGTTTTGTTCCACCACTGATTCCTTGGCTGGAGGCTTCCATGCTGTGGTACCTTTATGTGGGCCCCCACCATCTCATCTTTGAAGATGGTAACACCTTATCCCACTGTCTACAAGCAGTAGATATCCCCTGCTATCCTACACACGAGGTCAGCTTTTCTCTGTATTTTCAAAGGAAATACATCTCTTGGCTCAAAGTCACAGTGATTGATTCTTTTCAGCTGACCACCTCCTTGAGGCTTTTCCAGGACCCAGCCCAGGAGAGAGCTGCTAAAAGTCCGACTGTGTGATTTCAAGAGCCAGACTGGCTCCTGAGACCTTCCATAATCACTTGAAACATTGTTGGTTTCATTCTGCCATAACTACTCATTGTTATTATGAAAAAAGAAGAATGGGAAAATTTCTGGGTTTAATGGAGTAAGCTGGGCAAATGAAAGAAGGCAAAGGCATGTCTATAATTTAAAGTGACTGCTGAAGTATGTAAATATTAATTCTAGTCATGTTTGCTGGGTGTATTTGTCGCACAGGAACACCATAGCTGGGGTTGGGGACAGCACTGACAGCAGCGACCAGGAATGGGGGGGATGCCCTTCCATCCTGCTGATACCTGGTTTCCATGGCTGTAGTCAAAATAGGAGACAGTGTCCCGGTGAGGTTGGCACGCCAGACAGTTTCTATGGTGTTGGCTAAAAAAACCAGGACACCTAGTTTTATTTGGGTGTCTGCGCTCTTTCTGAGCAGCGGTAACGAGGGCTGCGGCTGGTGTGGCAGAGGGGCGGGTGATGGGGTTGCTGTGGCTCCGTCCCTCAGGAGCTGAGGGTGCACAACACAGGGCGTGTACTCAGATCAGAGTAGAAGGGTTTGTGGCCCCGTTCTCTGTGGTGAGCCTGGTGGGTGAGCTGCCCCTGGGCCAGGCCATATCAAGGGCTGATGAGAACAGATGTGCTGTTTGTGGAATGGCAGCAAGCGGGGACGCGAGATGCGGGGCGCCAGCAGCCACCTCAGGGGGGGCTGAACCCCGCTGTGTATCAATGCACGCAGGCGAGGGTATGAAGACACGTCTGGAGAAGGGTCTGGCTGAGAAGGCGGCGGTCGGACCGAGCGGGGTCAGGGCTGGGCTAAGGCGAGCGGAGGTGGGCTCGGCCCGGCCCGGCCAGGTGGGACAGGGACAGGGACAGAGACGGGGACGGGGCTGCGGCCGCTCCCGCTCCCACCTCCCCCTGAGGGGCGGTGGCTGCGGCCGCGCGCGAGGAGGCGGCGGGAGCCAATGGGGAGCGGCCGAGGCGGGAAGCGCGAGCCAATAGGAGGCCGCGGCGGCGGCGCGCGCGCGCTGGGAGCGGGAGCGGCGGCGGCGGCGGCGGGAGCGGCGGGAGCGGGGCCGCCGCCGCCGGGAACATGCGGCTGCGCGTCTACAAGCGCAAGGTGCTGCTGCTGGCGGCGGCGCTGGCGCTCTGCGCGCTGGCGCTCTGGGGCACCGGCGGCGGCGGCGGCCGGCGGCGGCAGCAGCAGCAGCAGCAGCAGCAGCAGCAGCAGCAGCAGCAGCGGGGCGGTCCCGGTAG
>JAYRBT010000018.1:6285325-6337761 GCA_036023395.1 Myiotriccus ornatus | reverse complement strand
AAGAAGAATTTAAAGGACTGCACAGTGTGCTGTCACTGGATAATTTAAAGGACTGCACAGTGTGCTGTCACTGGATAGGGCCATTAATTTTTATGTATTTGAGCCTGTGTTTTAATATAAGATTCTGAGAGATCACAAGAGGAGCAGTTTGCTTACACATGTCAGGAGGATACATTTTATGGGTAATTCCACACAGTCCAAATTGAGAGTAAAAAGGAAGTTCATGAGTTGCTTCAGAGTTCTAGGTCTTGGTTTAATCTTACAACCTTTGTTTAAGGTGTCTGTGATTAAAGTTTGGTTGATGCAGATTGCCAATAAGCATTTTCAAAGTCAGGTTTTCACATTCAGACCTTGCCCATACAGGCATAATTTTGAGATACAGAGTAGATAATTTGTTCCAGATGAGTGCGTTACATTATTTGCCCTTCATTCAGCTGATACCACCTCTCAGTAAAAAAGGGTATTTTATTTTATCTTGTGAAGGGCAGGTCATTTTGCTAAAGTTCATTTTTACTTGATGCCTGCCTGATCTTTTTCAAAAAGTTAAAAAGAAAGGGTTTTTTTGGTGGTAATTTCTCGAGGGATTTGTGTACAGACTGGACCTGAATTTCTTGGGTGGTTTGCACAGGTTCTTTGATAACACATTCCCTAGTGATACTTCAAAGTTTTTATAAAAATGTCATTTGTAGCATATGCTGTGATCTGTAATGCTTGGGTTGTTTTTTTTTTTCATTCGGGGGGTAAGACTTGTGTAATATTCATAGGCTAATGCTTGATCCTTAGGATTTCTTTATTATTTTTAATTTTATTTTAAGTGTTCTCATATCCCATTTTCCCTACAGATGTGTGGAGGAATTGATTTGCTCACTGTAACCAAAATAGCTGCTCTTGGTTGAAGGACTGGTAAGTTGTTATTCCTAATAACATTTACTTTTTAGCTTTTGAAAAACCCAATCAACCAGACAAGGCTATAATGTTTAAGTGGCTGAAGCTTTCGGTTAAATACATTCTGAAGGTCATTTGTGTGTGGCTGTGTGTGCACGTGTGTTTCAGAAAGACCCCAGGATCATTCCTGCTGGGCTCTAGGAAATGGGCAATACTTGGATAGTCCTCTCACCTTGTCTCACTGCAGAACAGCCTTCACATCTGACTGTAGTTCTTTGGTCTCCTGTGATTTGACTCCATGTTTTGTTGAGAGCTTTTCTATCATAGGTTTGCTGGTTCAGAAGGGTTGGTACACAGATGAGTCTCTAGAGAGGTACTACACGCTTTGGGTAACAAATGGTGTGGAAAATGTAGCAGGAAGAACTACTCAGATGCATCTCGTTTTGCCCTTATGCTTCTGTCAGAATCAGTGAGAGTCTTTGAGCAGACATTAAATGTCTCCTGTTCTACAATTGTTCTGTTGCTGTTTTTCATTCATGAAGGTCTGGCTTTGCACAAAATGATATGTAATGCCAGTGCAGTTTTCTGTTTGTTTCTGGTTTTTTTTTTATTTAAACTGCTAGTTGATAGACTCCAAATCGTTCCTCATGTAGTCAAAACGCAAAATTGGCAGGCTTGAGTAGAAAAATTAATTCAGTTCTATACTGGCTGAATATGGGAACAGAATCTTTTCTGGTTTCCTTAACTAAAAGGAATTTGGTCTTGACCTTTTGTTGTCCCTGGCACATTTTTTGACTTTCTTGGGAGTTGCCTGTGGAAAGACACTGGTCCTTTTGTCTTTCTGTCTGCTTAAAATTCAAACGCTTGATTCTGCATTTTTAATTCGGGCATCCATTGCTTTTTGTGTACATGGATTAACCGTTTTTGTGGGAAGCTCTATTCCTGTAGCACTGTGCCTTGGAATATATGCATTTCTTTAAAAGAAGCAGTTTCTTAGAACCAGTTCTTTCAGTCTGACATGATACCTGCTTGAGCAAGGCCTTCCTTAGGCTGCACACAACTTGGGAAAATGTTCTGAGATACAAATCCTCTTATATTAGTGGATAGATGACAGTGATTTTTAGCTGTCCTATGGCTACATGTGTCAGCAGAGCCCTCCAGCAGCCACTGCCATCTATGCGGCCTCAGGTGCTGAACAGCAGCTGCTCCCTGTTTGTACTCCAAAGTCCTGTGCTTTCTCCTCATCCACTCCCATGACGTAGAGACTGATGTAGAGCTCTAGTGGAAGGGAAAAGGAGTACACTTGCTAGGCCATGTTAGTGTGGCCTGGTGCTGCCTCTGCATCCCTTGCGTTTTGGACCAATTTTACCACTGAGTTCAGTCTTGAAGCAAAATAGTGGCATTCTTGAACTTGAAAGAATTCAGGTTTTATTGCATGTACATGAGCTTAGTTTTGATGCTTTTTAGCAAGTATTTAAACTCTTCTATTACTGGGCTCTGTAAGTTTTATCACTTTGTTCCTTCAGAAGTCTTAAATTATTTTTCTCACTGCAGGTATATGTAAAACAGCATATTTCTTGCCATGTTTCTCCTTCCTCAAAACTCTTCCTATGCCATCCACTGATGCCTTTCTAGCCCCCAGTCATCTGCTAGAATCTCTAAAATATGTGACTCATGTTCCATTTTTATATTAATCTTCATATGACTCCTAAATCTTTCTGTGTGCATTTCTGTTTGTTTCCTCATTGGGTTGTAAATTAGCTGTTGTCAGATCTGGTTTCTTGTGTAAGACTTTGGCCTTTCAGTTACACACCAAGTCGTTCTTCAATCGTTTTCTGGTTTATAATCCTTAATAAAGGAAGGGGGTGAATGTGAAACCCTTAATTTATTTTGTGAAACAGTTGTCTACAAAAGAAGTTGCTTCAAAAACCAAAAAAGCATCCAAATGTGTGGATCTTGAAAGATCTAGTATTGCCCTCTCTGGTTAGCACAGACAATGTTTAGTTGAAACACTGATTTTTTCTTTTTTTCCAATTTTTTTAAGAGAAGAGGGAAGATACTTGAGAACACCGGGAGCTTTAGTCAAGTTGTCATACTTTGCTTAATGCAGTAAAGTTTATTATTTAAAAATAACACGCAGAAAAGAGTGCATCTGTGAATAAAGTCACATCTTAATGGGAATTACTCTCTAAATCTGAGAAACCTGGCAAACAGCCTTAGCTAAAAATACCCAAACCTACATGACTTGTGCTTTTCTGTTGTGCTTAGAGAACATCTAATGGAGGTAAAAGCAGAATTAGGGCTGTCCAGAGCACTTACGTTCTGTGCAGTCTCTAACAGTAACTCATTATGGACTTTACTGTCAATAAAGGACACGTCTGCTCTTTCCTCCAGTGTAGAAGTTACCGGAGATGTGTCTTGGAGATTAAAACCTTGCTTTAATGAACTTTGAAACAGAGACCTTGAGGTTTGGTTTGTTCACAACCTTGTTCTGTCCATTCAGCTTCCTCTGTTGGAGTTAATTCTGTTTCCAGGGGAGGTCACCTCAGTTTTTAAGTTGAAGCCTCAGATTTCACTCTGGAAAACTTGGTAAATGTATTGGTGTCTTATGCATGGGTGTTGTGTGTGTTGGGTTTCAGTCTCACACCTGAGGAACATAAGGTTTCAATAGACCTCAAATGGCTGAAGCCATGGGTTTGGCCATAAGGGATGTCTTTCATTGCTGTGGTCTTTTAATAGAGCAACAGACAATTGCAGCAAGAAACTGCAGAGAAAATCTTTGTAAGTTTTGTTTCAAAATTGTTGCCTTGAACCTTTAGTCAAGGTTGGGAATGGTTTCTCTCCCTTGGCAAGGAGTGTCAGTACTGTTTGTCATTACAACATGACTGCCCAGGTCCCTGATTTATCATGACCAAAATACTGTGCTTGGAAACCAAACCAGGAACTGGTAGATAACAGAATCGTGAAAAATGAGCTGATGCCTAATTGATGTAACAGAAGGAATGATTAAGACTCATGTCATCTAAGAAAAAAATTGGGCTTTTCAGTGTCTACCTCAGTGTAGGATCACTGCATATGTCTTAGTGGAGGAAGATGCTTTTTTCTTAGTAAAATGTGCCTAAATTCATAAGTAAACAACCTCTGTGAAATCTTTTAAACCAAACGTAGATTTCAAAAGTGTAGAGGTTGCTGTTAATATTTTGGCCATTCCTGTGGCATCTTTTTGATGTATGAATAACTTTGAGAACAAGAACGTGTTCTTAATTATAATACATCAGCAGGTCTGTTTACTGCTAATTATTTTACAAGATTGAGAGAAGAGTTTAAGATGAAAGTTGTGGGGTTATGTGCAAAGTTTTTTGTACAACCAGTGTAGTTGAACCTGGTAGGGAAATTTGCCCTTAAATTGGTTTTGGCAGATCTCATGAGTGACTAAGGCAGAGGCCAACCCAACTGGAAAGAGCCTTTCAAGGGTGACTAATATGTAACTAAGTTACCTTTTTGAGAGGTGGGGAAAGCTAATGTCAGTAATTAAATTTCCTAATGTTAAGCTTATTAAAAAATATAATCATTATAAATATTAAAATTATTTTAATAGTGTTATTTATGGGGTTTTCCCTGTGCTTATTTTAGTACTTCTGAGTGTTTGATTGTGACAATAATGGGCAGCTTTGTGGTAGGGTTTTTTTCATGTTTTGATACTTCGGTCAAGGCATTAACATTAAAAATCATACAAAATCATCTTCAAACACCGAAATAGATTTGAAATTACATTAATGACAAGGGGGGGCGGGGGGGGACACAGCCCAAAACCAAAGAAACACCCAAAACTGTTCATTCAGTTTATTGTGGGAGAAAAAAATATCTTCCAAAATATTTAATACCTATCTTAACTCAGGATGAATTGAATGCTTGAAACAAAGCATTTCTGTAAATTTGAATGTTTAGTTTGAGAACATGAAGATCCTGGGATTGAATACTCTTAGAGCTACGCACGTTCAAAGTGCAGAAGGAATTACCAGATCCCATATTCCACTTCTATGTGCTGTAGTATTCAATTATATTTTAAACAAGGAAGTCTGTAGAGTAGCAGAAAACAGGACTCATGGCTGGTGTGAAAGTCATACTGGGGCTTGTTGCACTGGTTCCAGTGCTCTTTGCTTTGCTGTAACTGGTCATTTTGAGATGAGACTGGGGAAACTGGGATGCCAAGGCAGAGACCACTAGATGGCCCCACTGGTTTTTGCTGGGCAGTGGGTAATTTCTGCATCACTTGTCAGAATCAGCCCACGGTTATCAGGGAACAGGGTAGTGGCGAATTTGGCTTTCAGACTAAAATGAGGTTAAACTTACACATATTCAAAATAATAAATTGATGTTGGAGTGCAGATACTCAAAATCACAAAGACATTTTGAAACCTTTTTTGCATGTCAGTTCTACAGTCAGCACTGGTTTCAAAATGATGTTTTTAACACTTAGTAACTTCCCGTTCTTGAGTTTTGCATGTGAGGAGGAGGAGTAGGGTTTTTCTTAAAGTAAATTGAACTTGTATTTCTTGGAAGATGGAAAGATGGGGATATTGGGTTTGTATTTGCCCATGTGGATGTAATTTGCTTGGTTTGGTTTCTTATTCATTTGTGGGCTTGGTTGCTGTTCTATGACAAGTAAAGTTGGAATATGGATGAGGAACCTTGCTAAAGGCAGCTGGTGTAACTTGTTACCATTTTCACCTGATTTCTGATATGTCCTTTCCCACCACTTACTAAACCAGTCATTCCATTTGTTTGTAAGTGCATTTCCTGTTGCACTGTACGTCTTTCAGGAGCTGGAAAACTGGATTAAGATGGTGGAATGTCTTCTTTCCAGTCACCATCTGTCTATAAGAAACCAATTTTTGTGCCTATTACATTGGTTTTGATGAATCTGTGTCTTTGAAGAAAGGAGTGTGGACAGTAGTTACAAATTTTGGCTTATAATAGCCTTGGTATTTTACTAAGCAATGTCAGCTTCAGGAGATGGGTCAGTGCAATGAAGATGGTTGCAAGAGCAAATATCTTGGATTTCCCAGCATCGGTGTCTCTAGTGGTTTAACACTGAAAAAATTTCAAATGGAATTTATGGAGCATGCAAAGGTTCTTGAACTTCTAATTGTTTCTCTCTTTTTTATAGTTTTGGTTAAATTTTATATTTTTGACTCTTTAACTGATGGTTTGACATTGTTCCTGATTAAAAGCAGATATTACAGGATATGTAATACGGAATGAAGCATCAGTTACATGTTTGAACTATCTTGAAGATACAGTAGTTGAATGTTTTAGTTTAAAGCTATGATGTGTATTCCAACAGCATTTTTCTTTTGATTTTCCATAAAGAATCCAATCAGATGAAGAGTATCAAAAGGAGTCTACGAATGAGACACCAAGATGGCAGTTCCACTGGTGATTGAGAGGTTGAGGAAATGGACTAATGCATGAGTGCTGTGATGTGTCTGTTCAAGAAAAGGATGTTAAAACATGGACTCTCGTGTTATTAAACCAGAGAAGATCTGGGTTGTGATCATCCTATCAAAATGGACTTTGCATTTGAATTAATCAGTGACAATCCAATGATGGATTCGTTTGAGGACTGGGTGGCAGAATTTTCCTTTCAGATTGTGTTTGCATAACAGGCAAATTAATTTGGTTGAAGATCTGTTGCCACCCCTTTGGAGAAAATGTAATTTTTAAACTTATTTTTAATAAAAGGATTTGGTTTCTTTCACACTTTGTGTTTGTCCTTTCTGGCTGAATATTTTTATTGTGTTGATATTGAAGTGGGTTACACTTTTGGTTGCTATTAAAGTGAGAAATACTTAAACTACTAAGTACTGAAGGCAAGGCAAAATTTTGTGCTATACTTGATTTCAAATGTGGTTTTCATTTGCAAATTATGCTCACTTTGCCATGACTTCCAATGAATTTTTATTTGCTGGCTTGTTCATTCAGGTGCTTAATATGAGGGGTTTTCAGTACTTGGCCTATTGTCAGGGCCCTGCTGCTGAACTTTGTGAAGTTATTTTAAGATGGAATTGATACAAATTGAAGGCTGGGAAATATGACAATAAAGGAGTACTTTAATGTTTTGTTTAACTTTTTTAGGTATGTTCTTTGGTTGTGTATGTTTCGGTTGTGGGTACAGAAACTTTTCAACATATTTCCTTGACAACATACTTCCTAAACAGTCTCTTTGGTCTTAAAATTGTTCTGTGCGAGTGTCCAACTTGCTTCCCTGCTCTTGCATGTAGCCTTAGCAGGGCAGTACTGTACTATGTGTTTGGGGAGAAAGAATGGGGATATTTTTGATATTGCTACAGATGACATGTTAACCTTTGCAAGTGAATTTTAAAAGGGTTCTAATGTTCAAAATCCTAGTTTCCTTCCAACCTTCTAGTGGATCAAGTAGTTGAACTGTAGGCACTTTTCTCTATGTATTTTACCTGAAACTCACAGTTGTCTTTGTTTTATGCTGGAGGGCCAAGATGACACACCTGGTGCTGAGATAACCTTGGTGTTCTCTTTGAAAACACAAACAAACCCTCATTCATTGTGTGTTTAGCCATTTGCCTTGCTCAGACTTCTTTGCAAATACCCATTTTTGCCATGATGAGTTGCTCGTACCTGTTCTATCCAGCCATTTTGATGGTACACACTTGCTTCAGCTTGGTTTTGCTATGTGTTGTTTTGTGGTGGAGTTGGATGCTGGGACCAACCTGAAGGGATCCCATTCAGTTGAGTGGATTTCCTCAGTGTTACCAGAAATTGCTTGGAATGGTCTTGCATTGTGGTTTTTTTTGTTTGTTTTTTGCAGTTGAGGTATGAGGGGTCTTTTTCAAATAATTGTGGAATTCTTTAAAATGGACTGTGGCAATGGAGTGTCCTAATGGAACCCTTTGTGGAAAGAGGATGGGTGCTTGGAGGATGCAAATGGCAGGTGTGTGTGGAGGAGTTGAAGGGGACTATGTTGGTTCTACTGGTCGAAGCCGATGGTTTTGGACTGTTGGGATGCTGTGCCATGGATGTCCCTGTAGGACCCCAGACTAGCCCATTACCCCTTTCCCTTGCAGTGGTGTCCCCCGTGTCTGATGGCTCTGTATTGTTGTGATGCTTTTGAATAACCAAGATGTCCTTGTGCTTTGAGGAGTTTGTTTTGCTTGTGGAAGACAAATGGTGGTCAGAATCAAGCAGTCAGGGTTGCTTGGATCACCTCCATTCCCTCAGTGTTACACCCTCTCAATTCCAGGAGGTTGTGTTGGAGATATCCATTGATTTCCAGTTCTGCAGCTTGGATGTTGTACACCTTTAAAATTAATTTGTCCTGTTAAAATCTGTTACAGACCATGAATGGGTTAAGAGAGTGCCTTAAAAGTAACTGGTTTGATGGGCTTGGACTGACTTGACCTCAGTGCCTTGGTGTAGCAGATGGAAATGGTGTGCCTGTTGCATTTGAATTGGTGTGGAAAACCACTAGGGAGGCGCTGTTGAGCTGGAGGGGAATATCGACCCTACTGGGCAGGATTGGGAGTGGGTGACGCTCCTGTACCACGCTGCCAGTGCCAGTGTTGAGGGGTGAAAGGAAGAGCTGTTGTCTGGGGATTGTGCCACTGGACTGGGGGGATGCTCCCCCTTGGGTGGGGTGACCCCCAGGGTGGGCTGTTTGGTGCCTGCATGGCTGTGAGCTCCACTCCCATGCCTTCAAAATGGCTTGTAACAGCACCACTTCCTGTCCAGGGAGGAAGTAATTTTAGCCTAGGCACTAAAATATTTAGCAAATCTTTAAAACAAAAGGCACAAATTCCATTTCTTTCTGGTTTCCAAAGGGTGCCTGAGCCACATGGGGTTAAGATGCCCCCTGAGCTGGGGTAGTTGGAAAGAGCCGGGGCTGTGGGGTAGCAGGCACCCTTTAGGTGGAGGCTCTCTTTTTTTTGGTAGAAATGAAGGGGTGGGTCTATGGTACATCACCTGAGTTGTGGGGTAAATGTAGAGAGTGTCAATCAAAGGCAGAGCTCAGAGCTGGGAAGGAGCTCTAGATGGCGGCTGTGCCTTAGAGAGAGCGCGCTCAGCTCCGTGCCTTCCCCAACACTTTACGCAACTTTCCCTAACTTTCGGGCAGCCTCAGGGGGCCCCCACAGCCCCTTGCCTCTCCTAGGCACTAATCGGGGGCTGAGTGGACCTTTTTCGGGCAGAAAAGCAGCTTTTGAGGGCTCCCTTTTCGTGCCTTGCTGGAAAGAAGAAGCCGTGGAGAGAGCCCAGGTCGTTGTTTTTCCAGCTTAGAAGCCATGGCGTACCTCCATTTTTGTGCGCTCTCCTGATGAGCTTTTTCCCCCGGACATTTTTGTACTAATTATTGCTTCTTTTGCTTTATCGGCAGCGTATTTTTGGGATTAGTATATATATTTTTTTTTTATTTTCTGAAATTTGTATTTTATCGGTATAATTTTAAGTATTTTGGATCTAATGTTTTTCCACTACCCGAAACTAATATCGACTTGGTCCTGGCGGCGGTGCACGAATCAGGTAGGTGAGCAATTAATAATAATAATTTTTAGATTTCTGCCGTTTTGTGTACTTTGATTTTCGACCGATTTCTGCTGTATTGGGATGACGCAATAAGATACAGAGATTATTTGCATCCAGTGTTACTTTGGGAAAGTTTGCAGGATGCTCCTCTACTGTGTTTATTCTCGGATTTTTCTTGTAAAAATGATTATTTGTTATAAATCTCCGTTTTGCCGTGTTGATCAGTGTTGTGTATTGTTATAACAATATCATTGCAGCGTCAGGACTTTGTTCCTGATAATGAAAGCCAGTGAAACGAACTGGGACCTTACCTTTCTTTCAACTTTTGACAGTAAATACCTGGGCACAGGACTTCAAAGCAAACAGACACCCCTGACCCCCTCTTAATATTTTAAGAATAAAAAGATGATGAGAAATAAGGACAAAAGCCAAGGAGAGGAGGGTTCAGTCCACAGCAATGCATCGAGGTATGACCTATCAACTTTCTTTTTTTTTTTTTTTTTTGTAAAACCTGTGAAGACCCTGTTTACTTTGACAGCCTTGGGTTACTGTCAGTGCTTAATAGAAAACATTTTACTGATTTTGCTTCCTTTTTAAGGAATGACCTTGAGATTGTTAGCATGCCACACCCTATTTTTTTTTGGTAGCAATTTCTGAAAGTTGTGTTGTGACTTAAGGGCCCATGTCCTAGGCAAAAGGTACTGTACCTTTATTCAGGGCAGCCCTTGCCTCTGTAGGATGTTTTTCCAGCTTTTGAATTTCAGTTTTTAGGTTTTTTGTGCTGTGAAAAATGACCTTGTCGGTTTAGCCATTGCTGCATTGCACCATTTTACATACAAGGCAAATTTTTCTTTGAAGAATCTCAGAAGTCTAAACTTTAACTGAGGGCCATACAGAAGCCTGGTGTAGTAGTAAATTATAGTAAATAGACACGAGAAAAAGTTACATGAATGAAAAAAAGCTCATTTTAAAATATAAACTGGAAAGTGCCTGTTTGTCTGATACCCCTTACTTCAAATTTTATTTGAGCTTGTAGAACTTTGATACTGTTGAGGTATTTTGGAGTATTTTTATACAATTTAACTAGACTTTGTCCAGCTGGTGATGGCATTTTGTATCATAAAATATACACTGGGACTGTTAACAAGAGGTACCAAATGCTTTGCTTGTTTTGTTTAATGTGTTTTTGCTCAGTCTTTTTATTTACTTTTGTCGAGTAATGAGATTCTTTACAGATTTTTATAAACTTAACCTTGATGTGGGAAAAGCATTGAAATACTGGAAATGTTTGTTTGCTGGGAATACACAATTACCAGATCGCTCATTTTGTATTTAAAGGGTCGGCTCTTTCAAAAATTGGAAATTAAATTATATGCATTTTTGTTGCTAGTTTGTAAATATTCCTGAGCTTTGCATTTTGTCAATTTTAATTGAATCGTGGCTTGTTTCTTTTTCTTTGGTGTTGTCTTCAGTCATTTTTAACCAACATTAATAAAAAAGAATTCTGAACTGTCTGTTGTATCACATGTGCTCTATGTGATGTTCAGGTGTTTGAATAGTATTCCTGATGTCTTGACTTAACCTACCTTTGCACACGAACTTGAAATACTGTGGGAATACATATATTATCAAATTACTTTAACATTTTAGTATAAACTTGGATGGTATTCTGGGTGTACTAAAATTACAGTCAAATTTTAAGTCCTAAAATGGATATGGGTAAGTCTGTTTATTTTGAAATTATTGTTATTAACTAAGCCTCAGAGATTGTTGAATTATTACATGTAGCACCTATGCAGAGCTTTTCTAATAATGCATTTTAAAAATACATCAGATTTTCAAACTGTGTTTTCTTTACTGCAAATGCTGCACACAAAATACTGTGTGAAAATTCACACTTTGAAAAAAACGGATGATTTGGCTTACTGAAGTTTTTATGCTTTTTTTAAAGTGCAAATTATCAAGAGCAGTAACAGGCATAACTGTTCAGGAAATAGAAAGGTATTTTTTTGTGTTAGAAATATGCTGAATAGAGGCTGAAATGGGGAGCCATGTAGCAGGAGTCCCACAGGAAGAAGGCCTCTGGGGTTTTGTCCTTAGGGGTATGGGATTTGCATAGTGTCTGGAGTGCTTTGGGGGTTTTCATTGAAAGGTTATTTATCATAATTGATCCCATTTACATGTAACACCTGTTGTGTGAGGTTATCCTTCTCCCCCTTCACATCTTTTTTTCTCAAGATAAACTTGTGGGTAACACCAACTCACCTAAGTGTGGGAACATCTGAACACGGGATATTTGCAAGTGAACCCTGTCGAGCTTATTTCTGAGCTCTGAGTCAGCTGAATGTCATAAAATGGGCTTTACTTCCTGAGGTTGACCTGAAGTTGTAGGGGAAATGATTTCTAGGAAGTAAAGCCTCTACTTTGCTGTACTGTAACCCAGAAATGCAGTGGTGTGTGCACTTCTCGTGCTGCTGAGACAGATTGACATCTGTGGAAGTTGGTGAAGTCCTGTCACCGAGTCCCTGGTGGGAGGCCTGGGTGGTGAGGAGGTGGATGTGGCAGGTGCCATTCACCTGGAGAAGCAAAAGAGCAGCACTAGAGAAGGGTGTTAAAGTGGAAGAAAATAGAATTCCTGTACACCACTGTAGTGTCCTAACCGAGGAATATGTCTGAAATTGACTCCCACCTTTCCAGTCCTAAGGAAATGCAAAGGCCTGGCTGAACAAACAAATACCTGAGGATTGTCCCAGAGCAGATGATTGTTCTTGGGTGGGAGATGGTGTTAACTCTTTGCAGTTTGTAAGCTGAGGGATGTACTGGCTTCCTTTCCAGATGAACAGCAACAACTGCCCTTTTTGCACTGACAATAAATCCAATCTTGGAACTGAGAGATTTCATACAACTTTCCCCATCTGGGGTAGAAGTTGCTGTGGGTCTGCGGCAGTTCCTGCTGACCATCACCTCTGTGCCTGGGGCTTGCATTCATTGAACCCAATCTGAGGTATTTTCTAGCGTCTTCTGTGCTGTGTTTCTGAGAGGCAGGTGGTGTGAAGGTACATCCATGGACAGCCCTCACTTGAATTGCAAAGCCAGAGGCAGGTGAAGTCTCCCTGAAGCTGAGTTTGGGAGTGGTTTTGGAGGGATAGCAAGTAACAGGCAGGGGATACATTGTTGTTTTCCTTTCCTTGGCCCGCATCTGTTGCAGTTGCTCTCCCACCTCTGCAATATCCCGTGTGGGGCTGGTTTCTGCTGCAGAAGCTGCAGGGCTTGACAACCCTTTGTGTCTATATCCAGCTCTGAGCTGCTTTAGCATAAAAACATCGTGTTGTTTGGAAAAAAAAGGTCGTGATGGGTTAGCTGTCAGCCCATTTTCTGAGCAGAGAGCTGGGGGTCTGAGGTCTGAAATGGCGTGTGTTTGCTCAGCAGCCGCCTCCCAGAGCAGGGCTGTGCAGCCTTCGCCCAGCACAACACCCTGCCTGACGTGGCAGCCATTTTATGGAGATGTCTGTACATACGAAACAGCATTTGGCGATGGGGGGAGAGCAGGGAAATTAACACGTACAGCAAAGACTGCAGTCCCTGGCTCGCGCTGGGAGCCGAGGGCACCCCTTTGTTGTTCGGGTGGCGCTCGGGGAGGGCTGCGGCGCTGTGGCGGCGGTGCGGGAGCAGCGGAGTCACAAAATGGCTGTTCTTTGTGCCGCACTGACGGACGCGCCGGAGCCGCGGGAGCCGCGCGGGGGTTCAAAGGCCGCCCCGGGCCGGCCGCGCCGCCATTGGCTGCGCGCGGGCTGCGCGCGCAGCGCTCCCGCGGGATCGGGATCGGGATCGCTGCGCCGGGAGCGCCCCCCGCTTCCTCTCCTCCGCCGGGCGTGGGGTGGCGTTCAGTGCTTCTTTCTTTTTAATGCTGCAGGCTATTTTGAGAAGGGACTTGATAAAGAGCAGGGCTATTTTTGGTGCGGCTTTTTTTTTTTCTCCTTTTTTTCTTAGTTTCAAAAGGAACTGCAGAACACCGTAGTATTCCTGGAACATGTGTTCTTTTGTTTGTTTGTTTTGTTGGTATCCTTAAATTACTAAAACTCACCGTTAGCTTTCAACGTGTATTTTTTCAACGGATTTTCTTTGAGGTGAATGGAAGCATTAAATGCAATTATTAAAATGCCTCTAACTATGGGTTTCAATTTTTTTATCCAGCTGATGGGTTATTTTATACTGCTGTGGCCATCGTGCGTGTCCCGAGGCTTTCGGTTTCATTTGCACTGCTGGATTCCTTAGCGAGGATTTTTTCCCCCTCCCCCCTTTTAAGCTTTAACCCTTTATGAAACTGTCCGGAGCCTTTTTTGAAAAGGGAAAACCCTTGATCAGTGCAGGACACAAAAGGAATAATGTGCAGGGAATTCATATGAGTCGTGATGTAATCTGTGTGCAACACAAAGGAGATTGTTCTTGTTTTGCTTTGTTACTTCTGTTTCGCATTACCCTCATGGAGAAAATGTCTCATCTAATTATGCAAGCACAATCCTGAGGCTTTCGACTCCTCTGTTCCCTGTTTTGCGATTGCTGCCAGGGATGGATACAGTATATACAGTGCTATAAAAAGGGCTCACCAACTGCAAGAAGGCTACATTTAGCTGGAATTCATTATCTTCTGGATCGTTCTTTTCTAGTTAAACATCTTAAGCTAATTAAACAAATTTTTATGTTTTCTCTAAATGCATGAGTGTTGCTGAATAAAAATGGCGAAACAGGAATCAAGAGCTCACCTGGGTGCTTCTGTAACCCCGCCCCAGTGTGTGTGTGGCACAGCGTGTGCTGGGCTGGGGCGTTGCCGCTAGCTGAGAGCACGTGTGTGCAGGCGTGTTCCCACCGCTCCTGCCCCAATCCACGTGTTCCCACCGCTCCTGCCCCAATCCGCCGCTGCCTTCAGCCAGGGGACGGTGACTTGGCTCTGATCGTAGCTGAGAGTCTGTTACACTTGCTGCTGGGTTGGTGTTTCAGCTGCTTCTGCGTGCAACACTTGCCCTTATCTGCACCTTCCCCCACTTCCTACACGAGCTGGAGCAGAGCTCTTCCATGGCTCAGGGGTGGCATTTCCAAGAAGCTGATCCCACCTGCTGTGCCTTGGGAGCAGCGAATCTGGGCTACAATAACCGCACTCGTTTCTGCATTATTAAAAAAACCCAACAAAACAAAAAAAAACCCAACCACAACCTCCCCTCAAAAAGCGTTTCCCCTGTTAGCTCTGAGAGGGCTCGAAGGGGGGGACAGGAAGGCAGCAATTTTTAGTCTCTCCAGCTCGGTATAGGGATAAACCAGTTCTATATTTTTCATGTTTCACCCCTCAGAAAGCTGTTCCATGATTAGCAGGTCCCTGAGTTGCTAAACCTGTCTTTGAGGAATTTTTATACTGGCACTTCTTGTAATTCAGACCTGTTAGTGCTAGTTTTGAGGAGCTGGCAAGGGTACCAGTGGCAGATGCAAACAAGCCATGAGCTGAAGTCCCTAGCACTGTGAGCTGGAGTGTAGGGACTGAACGGAAGCTGCTCATGCCATGGCCTGGTTGCTTTTGAACTCGAGGCAGCTAAAGTAAACCTACTTTGGGTGGAATTGCATCTGCTGATACATAACCTGAAGGTGTGTATATCCACGGTATCTTGTTTCATGTTGCACACAACAGTCCCCAGCAGGAACTGCTTTGTTAAATTACACTGTTGAGTTCTGAAGATGGAAAAGGCATCTCAATCTCCCCTTGCCCCTAGCTGAAATCCAGCACAGGAAGGGGGTGATAAGGGGGAAAGATTCTGTTCTGCTTTATCTTGTCTCCTTCAAGGAAACTAAATACAGACAGCACAGCACTGGGGGAGGGGATGGCTTGGACACCATAATTAGATATAAGCAGCCTTCTAGCAAAGAATGTGGTGTTCTACTGACATTGTCTTACATCAGTCTTTTTGATGTGTTTTTAGTGAAAGAGGTGTTGAAATGCTGCGTTAAGATGCTCTTTCAACAAGTGCTGGTGTGTGTTTAAAGCCCCACCTTTACACCCTGTAAAGGAGCCTTGAAACGAAAGCAAAAAAGCTTAGGTGAAAAATTCACTCTTAGTAACTTGCAGTGAAGCTTTTGTAGGTCTGTCAAGCTGTTAATGCCTCCTTTTCTTGGAGTAGGTACTGTCTTTTTGTTATAATCAGCCAAATGTTGCTGAGTCTTTCCAAATATGCAGCAGCTCTTACTAAATGACAGCTTGTGCAGTGCTGCTGCTAAATTACAATTTGCAATCTCCAGCTCGATTTATATTTATCTGTGGTCTGAGATAACCTACACTGTACTACGTGTGTTTTTCTGGCCTTGACTAATAAGGGTTAAAAAATAAAAAGTTCGAAGCACTGGTCTCAGATTCCCTTCTGGTGTTGTGCTGAAAGCGCTGGCTTGGTGTTTGGTCTTGGCAGGACGTCTGTGGAATGTGTCTGCCAAGCTCCACAGAAGGGGTGGGGTGGGGTGGGATGGGATGCTGAACACTTCATTGCTCACCAACCTTCACCCTGGCTATGAACAAGGATCTTGCGATGTCAAAAATGCACTGACTCCACAGCACTTGACTCCGTAGGAAAAAAGTTGTGTTGTAATTATATATGTTTCTTGCAAGTGGTATTGTTAAGTATAGATGACTTAATAGAATTGCTAGTATGTTAATTGTAGGAATTGTTGGCATCTCTTTCATGGGAAGGAATCTCTATGCTTCACTACAGAGCTGTCACCAGTTGAGCTTTGAATGTTCTGTGCTGTCTGTAAAACAGAGGCTTAATGATGAACATTAAAACTCTTGTTAAAAAAGGGAGTTTTTCACAGTCACTTGGAATAACTCCCTCAGGACAGAGCAGGCTCACCTTTTCTGAACTGCAGGTCACTTGGAACCAGAAAGTAATTTCCGCGCCTTCGTATTCCTGTTAATGGTTTTTGGGGCTTAAATTTCTACGTACACTGCATGATTTAATCTGAGGAGTTTTAAAGGAAGTTTGCAGATGTGAAGGGAGCAAAACCAACCACTCTTTCTGTACTACTTTAAACCATAATTGTGTGTGCACACTCCATCCCCCCGTGCATCTCCATGTCCTTTATCAGCGGGATGCCGCTGAGCTCCAGCCCGGTGGGGACATAGCAGGAGATGGAATTGCAGAGGGCACAGCGAGTTAACCCTGCCTGCTGTCTCATGTGAGGAAGGTGTGCACCCCCAGGCTCCTCTCACTGTGTGGGGTGAGAGGGTGGTGGGTGCTGCCAGCACCCAGCTTGGATCCTCTCACTAATGGGGGACGTGGAGCCCGGAAACGCTCCACTGCTTCCCGGGGTGGGAGAGATGGGCCCTTTCAAACCCTGAGAACCGCAATTGTTCTCCCTTTTCTGTGCAGGGAAGGGAAAGGATGCCGCTTTGGAGATTATCAATGGTGCTCCTTAATCAAGCAGACAGGTTTTGACTCCTTTTGTCTCTCTGCTGGTTTTTTTTTTTTCTTTTCTTTTTTATTTTTTCCCCACTAAACATCCCAAGCATTTTTAGCCTCTGGCTTAAAGATCAGAGAGTGAGAGAGCCAGCTTTCCCCACTATGAATGAACTGCTCCTTTTGCTTGCTTATGAAAGCACAATGCGGTGTCTTTGTAGTGGAGAAAAAAAACACCAACCCACTTTTGGAAAATCCTTGTCATTCAGCATAGCCCAGTGTGTTTTACTGAGCTGCAGCAGAGCAGTGAGGGATATATTTAGCTCAGGATTCCTTTGCCTTTGGCATTTGGGAGTGCTGTACTGGGGTAAGGAGCAGTGGCCAGAGCAGGCTCACAGCTCAGTTCAGGTGGGTGTTTTGGATGGGAGACCTGCTGGGTCCATAATCTGTCAGCTGATACAGTAGCACCATGGCCAGTTGTGCCTAGTGCTGTGTAAATGTAATTAACACCCAGCGCTGCCAGCCAAGTTTGCAGGCACGGGTTATTCTCCATGGGAACTTCTCACTTGGCTATTTATGAAAAAAAGAAAATAAGGTTGCTGGTCATAAAGTGAGGTTGGGGAAATATTTTTCTGTTTTTTGAAGGACGCGTTGGCAATCTGAGAGGGGCACCCCTGTAACCGTGGGGTTTGTTGTGCCCCTTGAAAGATGCCCCAGAGTTGGCCAGATCATACTGTGAGTATTCAGTTGTTTGAGACTTGCTCTTAAGCAGCATGAAGAGTCTGTCTGTGTTTTGGATATTCTCATTTTAGTTCCTGCTTGGAGACATCGTTATTAGAAATACTGTGCATGGGTAGGGAGAATAGAGGAGCAGAAGTATTTTTCTTCTTTCTCTTTCCCCTATTTTTATTTTTGCCTGCAGGAAATAAATTGGGAAAAGCTCTTTCACTGACTGAACCTTCACAAGGCTTATCACTCAAACTCTGCCCTGGGAGACAGGAAGCACCAATCACTTTTTAACAGACTTTCAGAATAAAATCAAGGGAACTCAAACAGCTAGGCAGGAATTTATCTTCAGTGTCACAATCTGTCCTTCACTTGGCTCTACACTGTGTGCTGTGTCTGTATGGCCTTGTCTATGATTACTATGGCATTGCTCATTTCCCTCCCCACCCTCAGACAAAGAATAGATCCCATGCAGTTCTTCTCAGTCCCCTGTGGTACCTGTGTTATCCCATCTTTATCCAGTGATCTATAGCCAGAGATCATCTTGTTTTCCTCTCCCTAGCTGGTTTAGTGGCTTGTTTGTTCATGTGGTTTGGAGCCTTTCTACAGCTACCCTGTGACTTGAGTGCACATATCAACATAGGCGGTGCTTGTTTGTATTGCAACATATGTAGATATTTCATATATGTTTGTTTAGAATCACAGAATGGGCTGGGTTGGAAGGGACCTCACTTTGTTCCAAGCCCCCTGCCATGGACAGGGATACCTTCTAGAAGATTGGGTTGCTGAGAGCCCAATCCAACCTGACCTGGAACACTTCAGGGATGGGGAGTCCTCAACCTCTCCGGGCAACCTGTGCCAGGGCCTTACCACCCTCACAGTAAGGAATTTTTTCCTAATACCTGATCTAAACCTACTTTCAGTTTGAAGCCATTTCCCCTTATGTCACTATCCCTTGAACATCACATTTATACATCAGATATTCAGAGGAAATGTTTAACAGCAGCACAGTGCCCATCTCGGTGTGTTTACATCTTCTGTGGGTTGTCACTGTGCCTGTGTGTCCCACAGTTCGTGCAGGTCACTTTAGGAAGACAGTGCCACTTAAACAGGAGTTAAATGTAATGGTTTCTGGTATTATCCAGCCCTGGAATAATGTGCCAAGGGTCTTCCTGAGCTTTCACGGGGTGGTTTTGCTGGTGCCAAATCTCTGTGGAGCTTGCGAAGCCCAGTGGAATGTTGCTGTTTGAATTCAAGCTTGTTTAGATTAAAAACATTCACAACAGTTTTCAAAACTGGGAGGAGTTCCATTTAGGTCATTAATCCTCCTTTATTCCCCTGGCTTAATTCAAGTTCTGTCCCTCAAAAGTCACATTTAAACTTTGGGGCAGAATGGTCCCAGTTAGAACTGTTCCTTTGTCAGTTTTTGGTTTCAGAAATATGTATTGGGGTCATCTTTTCAGCTGTCTCACACCTTCTAGAAACATATCTACTGTTTGTACTTGCTGAGAGCTTATAAAATGGTTTGTTTCTGTTAGCAAAGATGATACCCTATAAAATGAAGTCATTAGTGAAATATTAAATGCAAAGTCTGGAGTCTTCAGGCATGCTGTAATTGCCTTTTAAACTTAAATGCCTGATTGTAAAAGGTCTTATCACTGCTGTTCAGCTACTTATTTCTTGGAAGGAACGTGTCCTTCTTGGTAAGGAATGATTTGGTTTTTTTCCTTCAAAGTCAGGAACAAGCTCTTAATTAAAATAGAATTATAGCCTGAAGTATTTCTAAGAAACCAGGGGAATGCATTTGGCTGAGTCTTTGCAGATTTCAACTTCAGGGAGTTACCAAGGGTCCAGCTGTAGCTTTCCTGATGTTCCTGTGTGTTTCTCTGCTGAAGTTGAAGGAGGGTGGACTGGTTGAATTGTGATTTTTTTTTTTTTTTTTTGACAATCAATTATAGCTTATCCCTCACAGTTTAATTGAAAGTAGGTCTTGTTTGGATGCTAACTTAAGGTCATTAAAACAGGGCATATTCCAAAAATAACTTCTGAAAATAGGACTTGGATCTCTAGCTATGTACAGGCCTGACTTGACGTATAATGTTGCTAATATTTTATACTGTTGGCAGGTAGAAATGCTTCCTGACTGTCCCAGTGACAGTTAAAAAGGATTATTTTATGGAAATAACCTTTTCAGTTGTCTTTTTTTATTCTATTAATGTAGAAATGAAGACAAGCGCACATTCTTTTGTCTTGATAACTTTCAGGTTGTTTATTAAAAAAAATAAATTATTCACAACAGCCTTCAGAAGGACATAAGCCCTTCTCATCTACCTTTCTTTCCTTAGTAGGGCAAGCACGTGCAGATGTGTATGTCTCTAGAGAAGTCACCCTCTTTTCAGATGACACAGTTCACAGCTTGAAAAAAAAAAAGAATTAAAGTGTTCAGATAATGTTGTGGATAAAGCACATGAATTATGGCTTTGATGTGTAGAGAGCCTGTGTCCAGATGTCCTTGAAATAAAGCTTAGGGCTTTGAGGAACAAAGAGCTCTAGAGGGGGAGGAGGAGACTAATTACTGTTCTGCCTCTAAACAAATACTGCCAAAGCTGCCTGGCCTCAGTTTAGCCTGGGCTGCTACAATTCCTTCCATCCATTGCTAAGAAATCTGATGGAAGGAAAAATCCTCTTCCGTGTGTCCCTGTGGAACGTGGGACACCAACATGACTCAACCAGAGTTGCCACTTTCTGCTGTGACACTAGAGGTTTGGATGCCTCCAGATCCCATTTTTTGTGGAAGTCGAGCCTCCATCCCTGCAGGAGGCCCAGCGGGATGATGTCCTGCCGAGCCCTGCCCACGGGCCGAGTGTCCCCAGAGCTGCTGGAGTGTCATTCCCTGGAGCGGGGTGGCACAGCCGCAGGTTACGCGGGTAGCAGTGGAGGGCTGCGGCGGAGAAGAGGGGGCTGTTGTAGAGATCGCAGAATGAGGGGTGCAGCGGGATACTGTGTGTGGAGCTGTGCCTTTAGTTGTCGTGGATAGCTTCTATCCACGGACAGGGACACACACGAAGGGCTGGAATGGCCGTGGTTCAACTTGAATTTCCAGCCCTGCTTGGAGGAAGCGATGCGATGCCCCCAGGGGTGGGGTGGTGGGTTAGCGGCCGTGGGCGATGCCTCCCCCCGCTCCTTGCGGAAGGGGCTCCGTTGCTGGCCCTTCAGCCTCGGACAGCCCCGCGGTTTCCCTTCCCCCAAGGCGGTGCCAGGCGCTTCCATCTCAGTGCTGGGGAACAGCCCCGCGGTCGCAAGATGGCGGCGGAGGGGCGGCCGCGAAATGGCGGCCGCGGCGCCGCCTGAGGGCGGGAGCGGCGCGGGCGCTGCTGCCCCCTGCCCGCGGCCCGGAGCTCCCGCGGCCCGGGGGTTTGTCTTACCTGAGAGGGGAAGGTGCACTGTCGTGGTGTGAATTACCCCTGTCTGCATGGGGTGATCCCCGGGAGTAGCGGCCGGGTCTAGTGATCCGTCTCCATAGCGCGCATTAGTCCCTGTGGCTTTGTATGTGATTGTACACGTGCTCATGTTTTGGGGGGTTTTTTTGTTTGTTTGTTTGTTTTCCTTTTTTATCCTTAATTTGTGTTATTTTTTCCTTGAAACCTGAAATCTGAGCAAAGCCTTTGATGTACCTTGCTACTTTTGTACTGAAGTAAAAGAAAAATAAAAGTCTTGTTTTCCCTCTGCAAAGTTTTCCTTGCTCTTCTTTCATAATGCTCCATCTAAGTAAGTACTTAAATATCACAGAAGCATCCAGCTGCCAACGAAGAGCTGACTGGGAAGGGGATGCTCGCGGTTCCAGAAGATTGCAGGATCATTATCACCGCACTGCATTTTTGTTCGTGACATAGGGGTTTGAATGCTGCCTTGCTAGCACGTGTCTGATATGGTGTACTGAGTTTTCCGTTTCCTTTAGTGAATTTTAAATGAAAAAATAGATTTTGGAGGGATTAAGCAAAGGTATTGGAATATTTTGATCACCTAAGGTAGTTTGGCCTCTCATTGTTTTGTTGACAAGCCTTTAAGAGAATATGCTATGTGTTAACCTACTTTAATGTAAAGATTGAAAAAAAATTAGGGAAATACAACTACTTGATGTTCTGCTCTCCCATTATTGGCTTGGGAACTGCAGTCTGCGCATCACTGGTGTAATCCTTTAAACAGGAGCTACGTGATCCACAAGCCCATGTGAACTCCTTTCTGCTGTTCTATTGCTGAATTTATTCTTTTTGCAAGAAACATTATATTTAATATAATTTATGGCATTATGGGTACAGTATTTGGTACTGGCCTCTTCCAGAAATGGGATATCAGATTTTATTTTTTTTTTTGACTACTGGCTACACTAGGATGCAGTGGAGAGCTATGCTGGATCAACTGCTTATCTTTAATACAGCAAGATGGTCTCTGGATGTTCCAGCTCCCAAAATAATCTTACTCTTGCTCGCTCTAAGACAGCCAGATCCTCACATAGTACCTGTGCTGCTGGTATTACTAATGCTTTTCTCCACGGTACCACTGCTATTTTTATTTTGTTGATGAGCAGGAGACCCCGGACAAGGGTTTTTGGGGCTGCACTCTCACCCCTGTGTGCACTGCCAGTCCTGGGAAGGAATTGCCGCTGCTGCAAAATGCCATTGCAGGGTGTCTGTTCAGGACAGCATTCACACTTGCATTTAGGCTACTCCAAGCCTGTTGTTGTGGCTTGGACATGTCTCAGGTTTGCTCGCTGCATATTTCAAGGCTGTGACAGTACAGTTAAAATGTAATCTCTTCTTTCTCTGTCATTAGTCACTCGGCATCCGAAGAAGCCTCTGGCTCTGACTCTGCAAGCCAGTCTGAAAGCGAGCAGGGCAGCGAATCAAACAGCAGCTCGGAGTCCTCTGAGAGTCAGTCTGAATCCGAAAGTGAATCAACGGGTTCCAAATCCCAGCAGACCCCTCCTGAAACCAAAGAAAAACCAGCCTCTAAGAAGGAAAGGATAGCAGATGTTAAAAAGGTATTGCCCCTGCTGCCCTGCACAGGCACGTTATTGCCGTACTTGCCACGGAAAGTCAGACAGCAGGACCCCAACAAAGCTGTCTCCAGCTTCCCAGCCATGGACCAAACAGCCTCTGGCCTCTGGTGTCCCCAGGCCACTCTCTGGTTGTTTGGTCTGTGTGCTGTAGCCCTGCTGATGTCACCCTTGTGAGCAGGAGCTGGTGTGTTTGTGGAACAACTCTTTGGGTACCGCGTAGACAGTGATGGGGCTGACTGGTGAATGAGAGGCAGGCGCCTGCCATCAACATGTGATCCTGTCATTTCATCCTCTCCCTCTGTCTTTCCACTCCTGTCTCCCCTCTCCCTCAGAAGCAGTGAAGCCTCCCCAAGTGATAAATAATCAGGAGAAGGCTTGTCTAGTGTTTGGTCCACTTTTTTTTTCTTACATCACTGTCTTCCTCTGAAAAAAAAAAATAGAAAAAAAAGAGGAGGAATAAAAAAGCTATTTAACTTCTATTATTTAGTATGTCCAGAACAGTGGTTCTTTGTTGTGGGTTGGGTTTTTTTTGGTTTGGTTTGGTTTTTTTTGTTTTTTGTTTTGTTTTTTTTTTTGCAGCTTCCCAGTTATTCCCTAGCACTAGCCCCTTCAGATAGCCAGGTTTTCCTACCACTTGCTGCCCAGGAGGAAAAGGGATTTTTGGTGTTAATGCACCTGGTGTCCCTCTGCATCTCCTGTGCAGAAACTGGTACCTGCTTTGCCTGAGTGGTGGAGGCACCTGAGTAATATGGTGTAGTGTGAGGTGAGAAAGAGGAGCCCAAATACCCATTTGGAGACAGGAACTCAGTGAACTGAGTTCACTTGGAAGGAAGAAAATCAGGTTAGGTCAGTTTGCTTGTTTGTTAGAGGTGTGTAACAATCCAGCTGTCTTTAACTGTGGCTTGCACTGCACACAGATTGCTTCTGGAGAAAGTTGCTATATGTGTAAAGAAGGAAGGACAGCACTTCCAGCCTGTGCTCCCCACATACCTGCCAGGGAGAAGTGAAGGATTTTGTTACCAGTTTCTCTCTCTCACAAATCTCCAGGCTGCTGGTTCAGGTCGTGTCTAAACCCTCCAGTGTTCAGACTGGCAAGGGGGGGTACATTTCTAAAGTGGTTGTGATAATGGAATATTACAATTTCTGGTTTATTGTTGATAAGTGGGGACCAAAGGAAGTTTTCTTTTCCTTTGAGAGCTTCTAAGACCATGTCCCTAACAATAAATGTTAATATTATCCTACGAGGAAGCACATCTATACATAGGGTGATAATTAGCATGAAACATGAAAAGGTCAGGGCAGCCTCTAATAAGAAAGCCTCTCCCTTCCTAATTTCTCTGTTAATGGGTGTTTTCCTTAGCTAGGACTAACCTAGGCATGTTGATACTTGTTCCTTTTGCATAACCAATGCAATTAATTATTATATTACTGTTTATTTGATGTTTGTGTAGATACACCCATGAAGTTGAGGTCAATTTGTGTTAGGTGCTATTCAGATTTGTCATGGGAGCTGATCCCATATTCAAACCCCATGTCATGTAATAGGTGAAAAGATAAGTTCTTCAAATGGTTTGGGGAGTATTTTGATTTATTCTTTCATGTGAATTTACTTCTGTACCTGCATGCCCAGCAGATACACACTGTCGCAGTCTGTCCATTATCCCATTACTCCTTTAGCAGAGGCAGGGAAAAATTGCTGGGCTGCAGCCTTGTATATACATCGTGCTCTGATCCCAATAACTGCTGCATCTGGCAGTGTATTTTGATTTCCTTTTCCTGGTAGTGGTTTGCAGAGATATTTGAGGACTGGAGGGAGAGAGAATCAGAAAGAGAATGAATAGATTTAGAAAACTAACAGGATGAGCTGTGCTGAGGGAGAGAGGAATTCCTGTTGTAGGTGTTTGAGGGATGTGTGGTGGATTGTATCTGCCCTGTAGCTCTTCTGATGTCCTGTGTCACCAACACAGCTCTGCATTCACACCCCTTAGGGCATCCGTTCTTATCTCCAGCTCCTCTTCCTGTCCATCCACAAGAACAATTGCATGCTGCAATACGGGATGTATTAAACTGGTGAGAGCCTCATTACAGCACACAGAGCACAACCATTCCCAGCAGTCATCTCTCCACATCCACGTGTCCTGTGCTGCCAAACCATATTCTCATCAGCGCTTCAGGAGAGGAACCAGCAGCCACTGCTTCGCCTTGCCAAAGGACAGGGTGCCCTACTCAGTTTACCACCCAGGCTGGGCCACAGAGTTCCCTTTTGAGGTTGCTACTGGCAGTGTCTCCAGGTAGCTGATGGGGTTTTCCTTATGGAAAGGAATTGTGGTGGAATCTGTTAGCACAGAGTTGAGTTGCGAAGTCCATTCATTCCACATGCCTCCTTACCTTCGGCACCGTTGCTGCAGGAGGCTGGCTACCTCAACAGTTTGTCCTTCAGCCTCAGTGTGAGAGTGCTGGAGAGCTGGGCTGGCTACCTACCTCAACACTCTGTCCTTCACCATCGAGTGCTGGAAACGTGGACCACTGTAAAGATAGCACTGGGATAAAACATGCTGCTTTAGAGCCTTGCCAAATACCCCAAAATAATCATAACCTTTTTCAGCCAGTTTTTAAAGTGTCCCATCTACTGGTTGCTAATGGTTTTATGTTCATTTTTTAAAACACCATCAAACTTCTCAAAAATGTCAGAAATAATTGGGGCAAAGCAGGCCTTCTGATGGTCTGTTTATTTTGCAGATGTGGGAAGAATATCCTGATGTTTATGGGGTTAGGAGGTCAAACCGAAGCAGACAAGAACCGTCACGATTTAATATAAAAGATGAGGTAAGGAAAAAAACAAAAGGATGAGGGATTACTAAACATATAAAACCAACTAAACCCAAAGAGTGAAGGGAGGTCTCGTCTGCATTGCTTTGTATACTCTGAGTCCTAATTTGGTGTCTGGCTGTTGGAGCTCACAGTTGAGGTCCCAGTCCTGCAGCTGGATCCTCTTGGCCTGAGACCTCTGGAGTCAGCGGGACACTGCGTGGGCTGAGATCTGCATGCACTGATCTGATTGCTGGAACGGGGCATAATGCAAGTCATGCTCTGCTGTAGGAACATCCTGGAGAGAATGAATCTGTGTAATAAAAAAAAAAAAAAACAGAACAAACCAAAACACAACACAAATACAACCAGGAATAAAGGAAAGTTCCCAGAAACACCTCAGAGCAACAAAGCAGTCATTGTTGCCCATCCTGGAATGGATCCCACTAATAAATGCATTTGCGTGTCTGCAGCTTTATGAGCCATCACTTTTCTTTAATTGAATATTGGGGAGTGTTTTGTGCTTCAGCTGGAGGTGACAGTGGTCAGAGCCTGGCAGCCAAACCTTCTAATCGTTCCTTTTTCAGAACATTGTTGTTTTCTTAAGATGTAGCTGCCACCTTCATTTGCATCTGACAGGCTTTGTGCACGGAGGGCTGAATTTGCAGGTCTTCAGGAAGGTCAAGTAGTTGTAGAAGAGGGGAAAGGGAACCAGAAAGAGGCTTCCATGGAAAGCTTGAGGCTTAGGGCTAGGAATCTGAAGATAAGTAGCAGACTTTCATCAGACCAGGAGCCAAGTGGTGCTCTCTGACTCAGGCTGTTTGTGCTTCACCACCAAAACGTGCATTTGAATGCTGGAGGGGTCGGAGTCGCACAGCAGCAAACGCAGGTCTCAGTCTCCTTGCTCTGGTGTGTTATTGTTGAGCCTTGCGGCACCCGCAGTGCCACCACCTGCCCCCCCCCCCAGACTCCTGTGCTGGACGTCCCACAGAGCAGCAGGTTAGGAAGGGGCTCGGGACACACCATTGACGTAGCTTTTGTTTTCCTTTTCAAGTTCGGCAAAGGCCAGGCTCGCCTGCACTGTGCCGGCGATGTCACACCCACCTCAGACCTCCGCTGCACACCCCACTGCCCTCTTAGGGGCTCAGGTAAGTCCCATCTTTGTTTGTTTTACAATATTACGTGGTTTTGCAAATGTTGTTTTCTTTTTCGATATCTTTATTTGCTACTATTTAAGGTACGATAAAGTTAAAAAAAAATTAATCTGAGATGCAAAAACTTTGCTATACCACAAAATATTGTAAAAAACAAAAAAAACCCACCCAACCCTCCAAATGACCCCGCTGCAACTTCTGTGAAGTTGCCCCTTCCCTTCTCTCTCCCCAAAGCAACACTGACGCGTCCTCAGCAGCTCCCATCTGCAGCAGAGTCCGATGGAGGGTGTGACGTGTCAGGAGCACAGTGCTGGGGCCTCGCAGGGAGCAGGAGGACATGGAAAGTCTTGCTTTTGGAAGACCTAAACACCAAGAGGGAGGAAGTAATGTAGCTCAAGCCTGCGTGGTGCTGAGCACTCCTTGCTGCTGCTGGAGCTGGCAGAAACCCAAGGCGCTTGACCCCTCTCAAGACTGCTTTTTACCTTTGCAGGGTTAATCCTGTCGCCAGTGACCTGCTCCTGTCTGTTGCTGCTTGGGACTTCCAGCACAGTGTCTGGGAGCTTGTAATTGCCTTCTTCCCTAATACTTCTGTGCAGATAAGCAAAGAGTATTGCCCAGGCAGCGTGGCAGGCTCAGAGACCAGAGCAAGGATGAGGCATCACAGCTCCCCACGTGCCGCCCCATGACTCACCTGCGCGGGGGAGATGGCACGCAGGAGGAGGTGGTTCAGGTTTTGGGGCACTGCTCAATCACTGTGTCCTCCGAGAGCAGCACTTGGAGTAGGTTATTTGTGTGTTAGAACTGGTTACCTTCTGGGGATTTCTGGGCAGATTGTGTAGGTGCCCAAGCAGAGAGGGTGATAGCTCGTGATCAATACCCAGGCGTGGGCTGAGCCATCGGGAAACAAAAGTGCAGCTGTGCATGGGAGCACGGAGCTGCTCAGAGGACTAGAGCTGTCTCCAGGAACTAGAGCATGTGTGAGTTTTTTAGTAAAAACACTACTTCCCTGGGCATTTTCTTTGCAGTTAATAAATCCGCTTCAGGTTTCAGCCAGAGGATGTGAGGCGTGCAAAGCCAGGTGCCTTTCAGAATATTCAATCTGAAAGGGGAAACTTAATTTAGATATGAGGAACAAATTCTTTGCTGTGAGGATGGTAAGGCCCTGGCACAGGTTGCCCAGAGATGCTGTGGATGCCCCATCGCTGTAAGTGTTCAAGGACAGACTGAACAGGGCTCTGAGCAACCTGGTCTAGTGAAAGGTCCCTGCCCATGGCATGGTGGTTGGAACGAGATGGTCTGTAAGGTCTCATCCAACCCAAACCATTTTATAATTCCGTCCTTCTGGGGCAATCAGGAAATAAACGTGCCCCAAACAGTCATGATCTTTTTACCATAAAAAGGATGGTTTCAGATTGAAGTTAGTAATAAATGTCACAACTGCATCTTTTCTGTGAGAGAGAGAGGCCACAAGGCATGCACCAGAGCATTCTCAAAGTACAGCTGGTTTTATTATTGGAAAAAAAAATTCTGCTCATTTGCATTTTGGTCAATGCTTTGCCTCATATATTTGCTGAAAGTCGAAACGCTGTTGCTCTCACTAGGAAAGAAGTTCAGCAGACATAAGACTAAGCTGGTGAACTCTGAGGTTCTCCAGCTTTTCTGGAGCACTAGAGCATGACCACTGTTAAGCCTGAAATGAACAAATTCTCACTTTGACTGTAGTCTGAAATATTTCTTGCCTCTGTTTAAGCAAGCCTTTATCTCTCCTAGTAGGCAGCATGAGCTCCAGAGGCTCACCTGGGCCTCCTCTCCAGTGGTCTGGAGACTCCATTTCTCATGCTCTGTGCTAGTAATGACACTTACTGCTGGACAATCTGAAAGAATAGCACTTTAAAACTGCTGCTGCACTGCTCTGATTGGTGCTACATAAGCAGCATCATTATGTTTGTACAGTGTTGCTCCACGGCAAAATGCAGCCTAATTAATCTAGTAAGATCACATGCACTTTGTATGATGGGACAGAGAATTAATTAGATGTGAGGAGTCAGCGAGGCATGGAGAGGGAAGGCTGATCCCTTCAGCTGGAGGTGGGGAAAACAATCTGGTTTGTTTTCTACTTCCTAGTCCAGTTGGACGTAGTAGTGCAGGAATAAGTTGGGCACATTTGTAGTGTTTGGTTGGGAAGGGGGGTGGGACAAGGGAAGACAGGTCATCTTTCCCCTTGGCCATGGCAGCAGCATGCAGAGGGGCAGCTGGCACTCAGGCTCTGAGGGTGAGCAGTGTGCCCCTGGCATCTCCTGCTGGGGTGACAAAAATCCCACTGGGGACTGGGAATGGACTTTGCTGGCTTAGCTTGTGTCATTCAGGGAGGTGATGTTATTAAAATCCAAATTGCGTGTGATTTCCCAACCAGTCTGCTTCCTGATGGTGGTGTGTGGCAGCCTGAGTGCAGATGGGACCTCAGGTGCACACTCTGGACCTGGTGTGCCCCCAACTCTCTGGTTTGCGTCTGCACTTCCTTAACCAGGGAATTTGCTTCCAGGAGACAGGGTTGGTGGTAAGGGAGCAGGGAGGAGGGGCTGAGGAGCTGCAGGCACAGCACTTCCCGGCACTCTTTGCTGGGACAGGGAGGATGTGGGAGCACAAGTCAGGCAGATGACTCAGGCTGGGGACTGGCTGTGTCAGAGGAGATATTGCTGGGCTTGACACACATCCAAAACAGACAATGGTGTCTTTGAAAAATGTAACTGAAGGCGGTTGAGCTGCAGTCACAAGTTAAATTTTTCGAGGAGGAAAAGACGAGTCATTAAGAGATAGTCATCAGCTTTGTAGAGACAGTGGCAGAGCAGGGGGAGAGTACAGCATTAGGAAAATGCACACTAGAAACCTGAAAAATGGGATTTTGGCAAAGAAGTGGAGTTAGTTTCAAAGAGCCGAAGGTTGTATTTGATGTTCTCCAAATGTGATCTTCTCTGACGCAGATCAGAAGAGAAATCCACCTCTCTTTGCCTGTGGCTTGCCAAAGGACAGAAAAAAGTAAACGTGCGCTGAGGGACGGAGCTCAAAAATTGTGCCAAAGTGGAATGGCAGAGCTTCAGAAAGCAGATACAAGCTTAAAAGAGAAAAATAGGAAACTGAGGACTTTTGCTTGCCAAAACTGAAATCTGTGGAATGCTTGGCTTGTGTTGCAAGGGTAGGTAGGGCTCTCCATGGTGTTTGCCAGTCACTTGCTTCCTGGATGCTTCGTAAATGAGACAGGGATTTCATGCAGGGCTGTGAAACAAGTGGATCAACTCGTGTTTGTAGTGAGATATGGTGCAAAAGGTGTTACTGTGTCACGTGCAAATCTGACACCAAACCACAGTGAAATTCAGAGAAACTCTTGGTCTAAGGTGGCATCCAGTGTTTCAGTCTATTTTAATGGGTATGCTGGTACAAGCGAGAGAGAAATTTCCGTTGGTGGAAGGAAAGCTGGAAAATGGAAATAAAGGGTGCAGAAAGAGAACAAAGGGGTGAGCCATGGCTCTCCAGAACCTCCACTTTTTCATGTTGCAGCTCACACAGTTTGACAAAATCCTTGTGTGATCAGCTCTCGGTTGAAGCCGTGTGAGCTGTATCCAGGAGGGCAGTGGGGTATCAGGGGATGCAAACTGAGGTACCCATGGTGATGGACAGGCAGTACCTAGAGCCAAAGATGAATACAGCAGCAAAAAGCAGTTTGAAGTGGAAGATTTCCAGTGTGTGGAGAAAGCAGCCTTGGAGGCTACTTCTGTCATCTTAATACTCATTTAGAAATCTCACATGGGTTTCTTCAGTTTTGTCCCTAGCTATTTGTGTTTTCTGGGGCAATCTGTCTCATGGTTGACTAGTTTTTACGAAAATAGGGTTGTGTACAACCAGCCTAAAGACTTTTTTTTTTAGCTATCTTGGTCTGTAGGAGTTAATGACGCCCATTTAAAATAGCACAGCAAGTAGTTAGAATAGCTCTGGATATATTTAGCCAGAGAGAGTCTCACTGGTGAGACAGGAGGATTAGGAGGAGGGAAAGCAGCAGGACACGGCTCTGACCCATTCAGGTCCTCAGTGACTTTGGCTGTGGGAGAAAAAAGCCAACAGCAAAGCAAGGACACTCTTGTCATGAGAACGTTGTCTTTTTATGAGAATTTCCTTCTAGAATTCACAATCAACTTCTAGATCGTAATTCATTTGGTGGACAGATTCACCCCATGTGTTTGTAATCCGTGGGGTCTTGCACACACTGTAGGTCTGGTATGACAGCGTCTCATGGGTGCTGGGGGTTGATGCTGAGGGGTAGATGGGTCCTGAGCTCAGGCACTCCAGGATAGATGGTGTGATAGAGCTCTCCAGGCTCTCTGCAGAGAGTTTCCTCCTACACCAAGGCGGCAGTGCTGGGGAGCAGCTGCTCTGCCACAGCCCTGTCACTCAAAAGCACCTCCAGCTCTGCAGGGAAAGGGCCCAGGCTCAGCCCATGTGCACATGTTCCAGTTGCATCCTTGAGGGGTCAGTCCAGAGTGAAGCCTACAACCTGATTTTCTTTCTTTTCAATTAAAGGCAAGTAGCGAATCTGAAAATGAGAGCCCAAAAAGAAGACGTCAGAAGCAGTTGAAAAGAAAGTAAGTTTTCTAGGGAAAGGGTTTTCAGTGGTGGTACTTTGTTTTTCAGAACAGCAGCGCGCAGGATTGCTTGATGGGAGTTGCCAACATGGCGAATTTGTAAAAGAAATAATTTTAATATTTCCAGTAATAGTACTTTGGATTGCTAAAATTGAAGTATGAAAATGGATCTACAGATGGATGCAATTTCCCAACTTTTGTTTGTATTTTCCCACTATGCCTGTGATGGAATCTGAACAAGTCCGGTTCACTTTCTGTTGTCAGTCTTTCATTTCTCAATCAGCTTACTGATTCTCCTTCAGAGATACCTAAAACAATTTAATCCCTTCTCCTCCCACCTTTTTGATTATCTGAGAATAAAATGCCAAATTATTATCCTCTTCTATCTTTCATAACCCTCTATTAAAACAAAAGAAATTCCATAAAGAATGTTTTAGGTGTCTGAACACCATAACTGAGTTCGCTTACAGTTGTATTTTACTGCCTTTTCCCATCTTGTAAGTATCTTTTAGTTTTTCCAAACCCTAAAGGGAACCATGGAGCTATGAGCTGCTTGCTGGAGAAAGCTTAAACACAGCCACATGATTCTGCTCCCTTTCTCCTGCATGTTGTCTTCATTTAGCTGTACACATCGGTGCAGGGGGGAAGGTGATAAAGCACAGAGAGGACTGTGGTAGTATGGACCTCTCCTGGGCAAGGGGAATGATCCTTGTGGACTCTCCATGCCCCCTTGGACAGAGGAGGGGCTCCTTCGAAGGGCATTTTGGAGCTGCAGCTTTGCTCTGAGCTGCCTACAGAGAACATGCTTCATTCCACTGATGGTACAGCATGATTTGGCTTCGCACTTGGGAACTTTAATCCCCTGAATTTAGATGGCAAGAGACTTTTTGCTCCATTTTCTGGGCTCCAAGGAGCTCATGGAACTGTGAATGTTGTGACTCATACTTCATAAGTGATAGTGAGCACTTCAGATCTTTCCATCCCATTTCAAAAATGCAGAAGTAGAGAAAACCAATCAATTGAAGCCCTTGCCCACCCAGGTGTGAGCAGTACAGCTCTGCCACCAGCACACTGTATGTGGTAAGACCTGCTCTCACTCAGGAGATCAAGGCAATCCTGCCACTGTGTGAATCAAAACACAGGTGCCCAAGACCTCCTCCTAAAAGCAGAGGATTGCACCATCACATTCCCCCTGCATTGCACTGAACAGCCAAGGGTGCAGTCTGGAACCTCTTCTTGTAGTTATGGCCTTGATGGCTTGGATGTCTGTTCAACCAGGTATTTGTGTAGAAATATCATTGCCCTTCATGACCTACATTTCTGACTGTAGAATTAAATGGAAAAGAGAGGTCTCTGCTGGAGAGGAGGATGAAGATGGAGGGGAGCAAGGCACCAGTGGAGAGAGTGAGCCTGAACCGAAGAAAATTAAAGCAAGAAGACCTGTCCAAAGGAGGTAAGGACTGGTTGGTTCAGTCTGTTTTTCTGCCTGTGCTGGTGGAGAGAATATCTCTATTTGTCATTAAAGAATGTGGATTTTTTCCTGTAATATTACCCTGGTTTACGACCTAGTAAACCTAGGGTCTAGTTACTCCCTCATCTCCCCATCTAGTGCTCCAGTGAGTGACACGGTGGTTTCCATGATTGTTAGAGCAGACTAAATCCCTTAGGAGTCTCATATTTGAGATTCATGCATTCTTAAAGACTTACTACAGCAGATTTTTACATAAACCATGCTGTATTATGGCTTTATTAATTCTTATTTTAGAACAGTGGCCAAAACTGGTGTTAAAAAGCCCCACAAAGTCCAGCGTGGGAAGAGAAAGAAACCAGACTCATCTGAAGATGACGATGATGACGAAGATGATGAGACCCCCAAGAGACAAACTCGACGCAGAGCAGCCAAAAATGTCAGGTATGAAGAAGTGTGGGGTTGTCAATGATGAGAGCTGGGTGGGGAGGAGGGGGCACGGGGGGACTTGGACTGCCTGAGTGATCCTGCAAGAGACCCTGATCTGCCCTGCACATACCTGTGGCTGAGGTGTGGTTATTTTGACAGGTTCATGCTGTGAACATCTGAATTTACCTTGTTTTGCCACCTGTAAAGGAAGGAATATTTCCCAGTTCCTCTTAGAGAAATGTGAGGGGGTTTGTGTAACGTTTCTAAAGAACCTTCAGATGAGATTAATAATTGCAAATAATAGTTGAAAATGAGCAAAAGGGATCAGCTGTGATGGATTGGAGCAATTGTCTGAGAGTGGCTGATGGGTTATGCCTTAGGATAGAGTGTTCAGGCATGGTGGAGGTAAAGCTTTATCCATTCCCCAATGTGCCTTCTCACCTTTCAGCGCTCTTAGTTAAGGACTTGCAAAGAACCACCCAAATAATATTTTGTGGTGGTTGAACATTCGTCAGAGATGACTAGTGTAGTTCCTAGAGCAGTGTAGGCACCCAGGCAAGCTTTTGATGCTCTGAAACCTCTGTTGTTAAAAAATAGTCTTTCCCTGGATAGTGGAGACTTTCTCTGTTGATAGCCTTTCTTCTGCTGCAGCAACTGTTCCACCTCCTTGTGGAGCATCTGATGTTAGCCATGGTCAGAAAAACTTATCTGGACATGATATAGGATTTAGTCTGATAAATGTACCTATCTGGATGTCTTGGGAAAAAATACTGAGTGGATGAATTAAGACATGTGTGTGCTGAACATGCACTGAGCCCTGGGATAAATGGTGCAGAAGGTGCTCCACAGTCTGTGCTGTTCTGTGTGTGTGTGGACTGGGAGGAGTCAGGGGTTTTAAATCAGTTTGGTTTTGTTCTTATTCAGTTACAAAGAAGATGATGATTTTGAGACGGATTCTGATGACCTGATAGAGATGACTGGGGAAGGAGCTGATGAACAGCAAGACAACAGTGAAACTATTGAGAAAGTTTTGGACATCAGGCTTGGAAAAAAGGGAGGTGCGTAGTTCTGGAAAAAGCCTTTATTTCTCAATGTGCACTCATAGTTTCTTGTGAGCTGGTGCAATGCTTTTGTGACTTCAAAGAGGGGCTAAGGATTGTTCCAGTGCTTTTTACCCTCTCCTCTGTGCCTCTTATTTATGTCTTGTAGCAGCTTTGGTAACATGTAGTATTGAAAAACCTAAAATCTCTAGTTTATGTGTTCAGCAGCTTTCATTTAGCCTGCACACATTTTAAAGATGCAGTCATTGTTCTGCAATTCCTGCTTTTCTCTTCTTTGAAATATAAAATAGATCTTCCAGTAGAGTCAGTTTTCATAGCCCCATTGACAAAGCCATAATGAAAATAAAGCCAATGTTTTGTTCTCAAAGCCTTACAAAAGTGTTTTTGTAAAACTGAATGGTTGTGAACTTTTCAAGAGACCTTTGAATTATACTTAAAGAAAAGGTACTTATGACAGAGAGACTTAAAAAGATTCTGTTGTATGGAAAACTTTTGTGTGCCTGCCTTATAGGATTGCAGAATCTGTAGGATATTCTTTGTGCTGCCACAAAAGATGTATTAGAAGAGTAGCTTTCTGCTCTAATGCAGTTGAAGTGCAGGGGTTGATAAGGAAGGTACCAACTGCAGCCTGATTTCTCTTGCAGCCATTGGTGCTTCCACCACAGTTTATGCGACCGAAGCCAACGGCAACCCCAGCGCGGACTTCGATCCTGAAAAGGATGAGGGGGAAGTTCAGTACCTGATCAAGTGGAAAGGCTGGTCATACATCCACAGCACCTGGGAGAGCGAAGAGTCCTTGCAGCAGCAGAAAGTGAAGGGCCTGAAAAAGCTAGAAAACTTCAAGAAAAAAGAGGAGGAGATCAAGCAATGGTAGGCTTCACTCAACCAGTGATTTGGCCTCGGGCAAGTCATCTTTAGCCAGAGGTTTGCAGAGTCGAGACTGGAAACATTTGATTTTTTTCTTGCAAAGTGTGTTTCATGTGCACAAAACTCTGGTCTCTCTTAACCCACTTGAGGAACATCCCCTCTCATAGAGATGATATCTGTGGTGTTGATGTCTGCGAAATGGAGAGGAAGAGGCATGAAATCTACACTGCTGCCACTTCCCAGGCTTAAGAATTGTGTTAGCTGAGAACAAGTAAATGTTGCACAAATTTGCCTGGCCCAGGAGGTGCTGTGAGACCTTGCAGCCTTGTTAACCCTTGTTAATTATGGGCTTGTCCCTATGCAGGTTTTTGCATCAGTTTATGTCCAGCTGCCTCAGGAACTATAAGGGGAGCTAAGGTGTGTTTCCAAAGTGCTAAAGCTGGAGTAGCAGCTTCCATCTCGCTCTGATTCAGGTTTTGAGACCAACTTGTGCATCATAATAAGGCATCATTTAACAGGTAGACAGTCTGAACACCTGTCATATTTGCTTCTCAGTAAAGATTTATAATTATAGGAAATTTAAGAAACATGTCATGTAAGCAGTAGTCTGCTCCAATGGTTTGTCTGAATGACAGAACTATATAGGAAGGTAGATTTTCTATATGTGACATCCATGAGCATTATGACAGAAGCATTATAGTGGGTTTTTGTTTGGATTTTTTTACGTCTAGGCTGGGCAAAGTATCACCTGAAGATGTGGAATATTTCAACTGCCAACAAGAGCTGGCTTCAGAGCTGAACAAACAGTATCAAATAGTGGAGAGAGTAATTGGTAAGTGAAACCAGTGCTTTTTGTAAAGGCATGAGGTAAGATTGGGGTCTTTAATCTCTATGAAAGCAAAATGATTGTACAGTTCTCTCATATTCCCTGTCTCTCAGTGTCTCTGAATTAAAAAAAAAGTGTTAAGTGTATTCATTGTGTGAAATTCAGGAATTTGGACAGTAGGAATCCAGGTTTACAGATTTCTATTTACAGGTAACACAAATCAGTCACTCTCCCTGTCTGGAGTGTGGGATGAGTTGCTGCTGCTGAAGTTCTTTGACTTCAGCCCTTTGGATGCAAGGTATTTGTATCCTAAGCATCAGTACAGGCCTGGCTTCTGTGAGAACCACTTTCTGTGGCTGAGGATGTGGTTAGGCTGCAAGGCAGCTCCAGGTTAGATTTTCAGGATTAATTAATAAAGCCAACATTGGTAATATCACAGTCATGTCAGTCAGAGGTGCCAGTGCTCAGTTGTTTTGGGAACTGGCTTGGAGAGCTATTTAACCTGTTTCCAATAGAATTCCTGTAAAAACTTGTATTGTATGGCATTTGACAGCCTTCCCTGCTCCCTCTGCTGGCTGTTAGCACACCAACCCTCTTTTCCCGTCTCTCCCCAAACACAGCTGTGAAGACCAGCAAATCTGCCACTGGACATTCAGATTTCCCAGGTAAAGGAGCATTATTTAGTCCCTCTACACTTTTCCTACTTTGTCAAGACCTGTCTTGTGGCTATAGGGGAGGCTCAGCCCGTGCCTGTGAACTGCTCTTGTGGTTCAGCCGCTCAACCACAGGTACTGAGGTTTGGGCTTTGTTTTTGCACATTTTACAGCAAACAGTCGCAAAACGTCCTCAAATGACCCCGAATACCTGTGTAAGTGGATGGGGCTGCCCTATGCTGAGTGCAGCTGGGAAGATGAGGCTCTGATAAGCAAGAAATTTCAGCACTGCATCGACAGCTTCAACAGTCGGAACAACTCCAAAACGATTCCCACCCGGGACTGCAAGGTTTGCTGGCTTCTTTCCTCTCCTTTACTGGGTTGCTCCAGGCTAGGGGGTGATGCAAGCAGTGGGAACACGAAGTTTTGTCAGGATAGTTGTCAGGGAACATTTTCCCATCCTCCCACCTGTGTTGGAAGCGTTGTTTGCTGTTCTTGTATTGTACTTTAGGCAGAGATGTGAACCCCTTTGAGTTTCATTTACTCTGTGCACAGTGAGAACGTTATGTCCCCCCTGGGGAGTGGATCATTAATTAAGCCTTGCAAAGTGCTTCCTCCTCAGAAGGAGCTGCAGGAGTATTAATATCAGTTGGATGAAAAAAACAGCACACCTGGTAAAAGAGGAAACCTGCAAGATGCTGATACAGTGGAGGAGAGGGACAGAAATAATGGGAGAAAAATCAAAAGAGGACAAAGAAGAAAGTGGAGCTTGTTCCAACTCGTGTGCTGTATGCACAGCTTTACTGTTGCTCTTGGGGGGACTCAGAACCAGAAAACAGCAGGCAAATCACAAGAAATGCAGACACAAGAACTAGCTGGGAAAATGTGTATGGACTTGAATCAATTAAAAGAAACGCAGTCTTTGCTGAATTCATAGATATCATTGCTAAATTTTCAGCCTTTCAACCACTGACTATTTTGTCCTTCTCTTCAGTGGACTTATGGCAGCATCTTTTTCAGGTATTGAAGCAGAGACCGAGGTTTGTTGCTTTGAAGAAGCAGCCCTCGTACATTGGCGGTGAGAACCTGGAGCTGCGGGATTACCAGCTGGAGGGCCTCAACTGGCTCGCTCACTCCTGGTGCAAGTATGTACAGATGCTGTGACATCCATTTTGTGTCTCCTGGTTTTCGTCCCAGTAGAATTTGGCCCTCTTGTTTTCAAGTGAGATCTTTACCCGCCCTCCTTCTGCAGCTTGAAGGATTTCAAATGTTATCACGCCCAGCTGCATTGCAGACACTGCAAGCAGGAGCTGTCTAAAACATGAACTTTGGAAACCTTGCGTGAAAACAAAAAGCATTTCCCCTGTCTAGGCCTGTTCACATGCTGAATTTGGCTGTTGTGTGAGCCTGGTACATATCAGTCCTGGTTTTCCGTTGACTTAATGGAAAAAAAGCTTTCTGTCTTAGCACGTTTATATACTAATTGAAGTCTTTGAGAAATGTCCTTCTAAAATTAGACCACTGATTCCCCTCTCCCTTTCCCTTTGTTCTCCAGTTCAGAGTTATCATAGTTCATTTTTGCACATTATTGTGCCATGTACAGTCTGGATGTCCCTGGGATCCACTTGGAAGTGTTCAGATAACTGTTTTTGCACTGCCCCTCTCTGTTGTGGATTGCTGTTCCTGTGGAGCACACTAAATTGCTAGTGGCAGAAACATGCACTCAGGCAGCATCTTTGTTTGTTCTCCTCTTTCCCAGGAACAACAGCGTGATCCTGGCTGACGAAATGGGACTGGGCAAGACGATTCAGACAATATCATTCCTGTCATACCTGTTCCATCAGCACCAGCTGTACGGCCCTTTCCTGGTGGTCGTGCCCTTGTCCACTCTCACCTCATGGCAGAGGGAGTTTGAAGTGTGGGCACCTGAGATAAACGTGGTGGTTTACATCGGAGACCTCATGAGCAGGAACATGGTGTGTAATCAGAGAGCAAAGGGTGAGGGGTTGGGTTGAAGCACTGGGTGCAAAGCAGCAGCTTCCGTGTGACGTGTGTGACGTTCTGCTGGGGAGGCTGCTGGATATTCCTGGCAGCCCTGCAGGCAGCTGGAGCTGGTGTAACAGCTCATGGGTGTAATTCTCTGCTGTGGGGAATTTTACACCTTATTTTCCCTCTAGGATTGAGCCCAGGATTACTGGTTTTTCTCAGAGTCTAGAAACTACTACTGAGCTGAAACCATGCTGCAGTGAGGAGTCCAGCAGTGTAAAAGTGCTTGTCTCCTGTGTTTGGATATTCAGACAACAGGGTCTAGTGGTGTCCATAGTGAGGTGACGCTCATTTAGCTGATGAGGTTAAAGTTACAACAGCAAGTTGACCTTATTTTGTTACCTGTGCAAGGTTGAACGACATGGGCACTAAAACGAGCTGCTCCTTGGGCACCCTGAGCTCAGCGAATGGTACCTTTAACAGCAGGTACTTTGGACTTGGTTGGAGTCTCTGGCTGCAGCTACATTAAAATAATGATTGATAACGCTTTCTTTTTGATAACCTTGGTTGAAGCTAACATCTGTCTCCCCTCACAGATACGTGAATATGAGTGGATCCATTCTCAGTCTAAAAGATTAAAATTTAATGCACTTATCACAACATACGAGATCCTCCTCAAGGATAAGGTGAGCAATGGTCCAAGAATGTTTTTACTTAAACTTTCTCTCATTTCAAAGGGGGAAGCCAGTCTCTAGCTAGTGGGTTTCCCTTCTTCCCTCTATGGTGATGGAGAACATACAACTACTATTTCCTTTTGCTTGCCAGTAATACACAGGGAATGTGGGACACATGTTACAGTCCCTTCACTGTTGTACTGCACAATTGTTTTGTTCTTTTCACCTGTAAGGCATCTGGCAGGGCAGTAGCTGGATTTTTACCTGATTAAACTTAGGCTTGTTAAGAGGACTAAACATTACACTGAACTGACCACAGTGTTAGCAATATCTGCATTTTTACACCTGTGAGAAATCTGTCTGTTTAGGAAATACTCATCAGCCCTGTCAGTGCATCACTGATTCCTAGCAGAAAACAAAAAAAGCTTAAAAAAAAACACAAAAAAACCCCAAACCCCCAAGATAAAACAAAAACAAATGAAACCCACAAACCAACCAACGAACAAAACAAAAATAAAGAAACAACAACAACAAAAACCAAATGAACAAACAAAAAAAAACCCCCACAACTCTCAGATCAGAGAACTTTTTAGTCTTGTTCATCTCCTCTCCCGCTGCTGCTGCAGTGGCCTAGCACTACCCAAGGTCCCAAGGGCATGGAGAAAGAGGGGAATAAAGAGTTGGGGGAGGACTGTGCTTTCTGGGTAAAGCAAAGGAGGATTAAAACAGGAGTGTTTCACAGCATGGCTAATGTTCACTTTTTCATTTCTGGGGAGGCAAAACTAGTGTAGGCATCCTGGTCTCTGCATTCTGTTAGTAAGAAACTCCTGTGAGCCCAGCTCTGGCTGGGGCAGGACATCCAGGGCAGCACCACTGCAGCTTTCTGGCTGTGGAGAGAAAGGCCTGGGCAAGGTGGTGGGGCTTGTCTGACCCAGCGTCTCCTTGGCGCCTGTGTTTTTTTCCTTCTCTTCCTCCAGACTGTTTTGGGAAGTATTAACTGGGCCTTTCTAGGCGTGGATGAAGCCCATCGGTTGAAAAATGACGACTCTTTGCTGTACAAAACATTGATTGATTTCAAGTCCAACCATAGGCTGCTGATCACTGGCACCCCGCTTCAAAATTCACTGAAGGAACTCTGGTCCCTGCTGCATTTCATCATGCCAGAGAAGTGAGTCCTTCCAAGAAATATCTCTGTGTCCATTCTTGTCTGTTAAATAGGCTCAAGGGAGTGCAGAATGGCAGAAATCCCTGAATTAAATCCCTGAATTAAACTTGGTGGAGTGACAGCAACGAAAGGGAAGCAGACGTTGGTGGGGAAAATCAGAGGTTAAATAACTAACACAAGGAGTATTTCTGGCAGCAGACTGAATGGGGAAACCTGATACATGCCTTTTAAATTTGTCTGCTGTCTTCAAGCCATCTCTAAAAAGCTGAACTTGTTTTGAGCAATCAGCCATTTCTGAGGTTTCCAGTACACTGTGGTTCAGGCAACCTCGCCAACCATTTCATGGCAGGCTCTGGGAGTGTCACTCCAGGACAGTGCTGTCTAGCTGATTGTGTGTCCACAGTATAACAAATACTTTGTTTTCTTTAAAATAAAATGAGCTGTGGGCATTGCTAAGGCTAAGGCAAGCACGCCCCAAAGTTCACTAAAATCATGTTTGACTGAAAAAAGAGCTGTCCCCCAAATTCTTTTTGTTGGATCACAGAAAGAGAGAAGGATGGGTTTGGGGTCTCCCAAGCGGAGGAGAAGGAGCATATCTCCACATTTCAAAGGAGCTGTTAGAGGAAGCAGCAATCCAAAAGAGCCTTCAGAGCAGGGTAAAACTTAGCCCCGTTGTCAAAGACCTGCCTGGGGGAAGGCACTGTGGAAAGTTCAGAAACTGCTTCCATTTAAATGCCAGCAGAGCAAAATACTGGAAAACTTGGAAGTTTGGGTCCTCAAAGTCAGTGTAGAGCTCAAATAAAGAGGTTGAGAAGGCACCTGAGCCCAGAGAGCTCGTAGCTTCGCCACCAATCTGTTTAGTTAGCAAGAGCAGAGTGAACCTGTTATCTTCCATTCAGTTGATGATCTCTTGTCCTGTGCAGCAGGAGCATATCTAATAGATGCTGTGTGGTGCCATAAGACAAGACATTTTGACCTCTCCCTGCTCCTCATTTATGTTGCTAGGTTTGAGTTCTGGGAGGATTTTGAAGAGGATCACGGGAAAGGCAGAGAGAATGGCTACCAAAGCCTTCACAAAGTCCTGGAGCCTTTTCTCCTACGAAGAGTGAAGAAGGATGTGGAGAAATCTTTGCCAGCCAAAGTGGAGCAGATCCTCCGTGTGGAAATGTCTGCTCTGCAGAAACAGTATTACAAGTGAGTCATTTAATAAGTTACTGGGAGTGCCAGTAGTAATGGGCCTTGGGAATGTGTTTCAATATACTGGGATACTGTGGCCTTCAGAGTGCAATATGACAGCCATCACCTGTAGTACCAGGAGCTTCCCAGTAGGAAGCTGAGGTAGCTTTCCTTCTAAAAAGTCATCTCCAAACCACTGCAGATGCTCTTGTAGAGCAGTACAGTTCAGTTGGTCAGCTTTGCAGGACAGAGGTTATATCTTTTCTGGGGGAGTAAAGATCTTTACAAAATTGGGATGCTGTTCAATATTAAACTGTGATAATATCAATAGGAAAGTAAGGTCATGGTTTCTAGTGAGCAGTGTCCTGTAAAAGAAGTGAGGAGAGATAGAGGGAGGGAAGTAGGCTTGATGCCTGAACAAGATTATCCGGAAGGTTTTGTTCCTTCAAGACTCCAGCATGTGCACTCTGGGCTGTGAAATGATCTGGACTTTCATTTTGCTCTCTGCAGGTGGATTTTGACAAGAAACTACAAAGCTCTTTCAAAGGGAACAAGGGGAAGCACATCTGGTTTCCTGAACATTGTGATGGAATTGAAAAAATGCTGCAACCATTGCTACCTTATCAAACCTCCCGAGGAAAACGAGAGAGAGAATGGCCTTGAGACCCTCCAGGTGAGTGGTGCCTTTGGTCACCACCTTTTTTCCTTAACTTCCCTCTTTCTTCTGTCCTCCCAGCAAGATAAGATCTGTGGCTTCTCCTTTAGAAGTAGTCTGCACAACTAAGCCACTTGGACTCTCAGTGGAGAGTTCAATGGAGGCAACATTCCACTTTCAATGGAGGCAACATTTTGTGGCCATCTAGAGCAGGAGTTGCTGGCACTGTAACATACATCTTGACTGATTCATTTTGTGTGTGGCCTCTGCTGTGTAAATCCAGGTGATTTGATTAGAGATGTACAAGAGATATGTGACCCCAAAAGAAGATGATCTGTGTATGTCTGTATAATGTAAAGATTGGAAAACATCAGCTGGAGTGATGGGTTTTTTTCAGTCTCTGATCAGGAGCAGTGGAAAGCTAATTCTCTTGGACAAGCTGCTGACCAGGCTGCGGGAGAGAGGCAACAGAGTGCTGATTTTCTCCCAGATGGTGAGGATGCTGGACATCCTGGCAGAGTACCTGACTATCAAACACTACCCTTTTCAGGTGAGAAGCATCAGCATGCAAAACAGTGGGGTTCTCTTGAAAATGTGTGAAAATGCAGAGGGAACTTGAGCAGCGGGAGTCATTGAGTTTCCCAGAGACTGGTGGCTGGGATTACAGGTTGCACTTACTGCAGGGCACTGGGATGTCACTTCATTTCTGTGTGGCCATATCTCTGCAAAACTCCTTTGACAGGCCCCTTTGGCCTGTGTCCTGTGATAAACCCTGAGGAGAGGACAGTGAACACAGAGAGCCTGGCTGGGAGCCTGTAATGGGAGCTGTGGTGTCACCCGCTGTGTGAGCATCCCCCCTGTCCTTGTGACACAGCTGAGGCAGTGCAGTTATTTTTAATTGGAGGCTATTTTTAACAATCAAATGCTGCAGGCTGCAAAAGGGGCTGTAGGGCTTGCAGAACCTGAGTGCACCAGTTCCTCGGGGCTCCTTTACCTTCTTTCTTTTATCACTGATGTTGATTTTTCCAGCGCTTGGACGGCTCGATCAAGGGGGAGATCCGAAAGCAGGCGCTGGATCACTTCAACGCCGACGGCTCCGAGGTACCACAGTCCTGCCTCAGGAGGGGCCGGGTGGGCTGCCCGGGCAGTGGGTGTTGTGGCTGAGCCACAGGTTGTGACTGCCAGGAGGGGATTAGTTCAGTTCATTTGTTTTTGCAGGACCCCAGATACTTTTAAAGACACAGATACAGCAGGTTTTGCAGCTGGCCATGTTGCTTATTTTCAGTCTCCCGTGTCCAAGGAACAGGGCTGCAAGTCACACCTCCAGAAAGTCCAGAAGAGGCTGGGAAGAGCCAGAATTTAGCAATGCTCTCCCTGTGGTCTGAAGAATGAGAGATGGTTGTTAAATGATTCTGGTCTGAAGCTGGTTTTGGATATGAAAAACCAAAGGCAAAGGGAGGATTTTTAGTGTTGGCAGGCAGTGGAGTTGGGTGTTAGAGGTGAAAGTCTCCAGTGTAATAGGAGAGGGCATCTCAAACCTCTCAAACCTCTCATCCAGGATTGCTGACTCACAGTGACTGGTGCAAGGCACTTGTTTTTGTGTCAGTCAGCCCAGTCGTGAAAAATACCTTTCTTCACTCCAGAAGCCTGGGCTGGAAGGGAATTCTTGGCTGGCACAGGAGATACACAGACTTGTCATGACTGTGGGAAAGCTGACAAATAAAAATGAGAAGGAGACAGAAGTGGAAGTGGGAAAGGAGTAAGAATGCCCATAGAACCTTCCCTTTTCCCCTCTTTTGAGGGCATCTGTAGGGTCTCAGGTGTCTTGGCTCTAACCTGGGATTCTGTGCCCTTGGGCAGTAACTTGAACAGTCTGTGAGTTGCTGATCTCACTCCCAGCAGGATTCAGGCAAGAAAAAGCAGATGTTTGTCTTCTGCCTTTGTAGGAATTTAGTAGTCTGACCTCTAAAAGTGACTCCAAGGTGCCCTTGCTCTGGGCTGCTTTGTTGCTGTCCCAGATTGATACATACCTGGATTAGCACATCTTTAACCCCTGCCAGCGCTGCCTCACCATGGGTTCTGGCTTAAAGAACACTAGTGCCTAGCCTGTGTATGGGAAAGGAAATCCTTTTTCTGCTTTAAGAAGCATGAGTGCAACAGAGCCTTACATTTCCTTGTATAGCTTTTGAGTCACCAAAGCTATTTTATGTCCACAGTTACAGGCTGGCTAACTCATGGATGCTTTTTTTTCCCCTCCCTCAGGACTTCTGTTTCTTGTTGTCAACACGAGCTGGAGGGCTTGGAATTAATTTGGCCTCTGCTGATACTGTTGTTATCTTTGACTCGGACTGGAACCCCCAAAATGATCTTCAGGCTCAGGCCCGAGCTCACCGGATTGGACAAAAGAAGCAGGTCAGAAGAGCTGCCTGGGTCGTTTTGTCCGTGGCTTCAGTGTGAGCACCTAAACAGGCTCCCACTACACCAGAGCTTCTGAAAATATGGTCTTTTTGCTTCAGTCCTGACTCCAGTGAGTTCTGCCAGCCTCAGGGAATCTCACTGAATAATCACTCCAAGTTTGCCAGATGCCAAGCCTTCGTGTTGGCTTTGGGTTCTGGGACGGTTCGAAACCAAGAACCCAACCAGTTACACTTCTCAGCCTAATGAGCTTTGTTCTTTCTTGCCCAGAAAGACTTAGCAAGTAGAGCATCACCTTTACTGGGGGTTTATTAGATATGTGAAAAGTTTGGTGCTAGTTTGAATTTAGCATGATTGTTTCGAAAGAAAATTTACTCTGTGCTTAGACACACTACAAGATGTGTGTTAACCATCCTGATTTTAACTGGGTCCCCTGAGGTGTAAAGAGAATGTGCTTGTTTTTCTCCTGTAAAACCACATCTGTATGTGAATAGACAATGTCAGCAGACCAGCCTCCTGTGAAACAGCTGAGGGTTGCATTGCTGTGTCAGCAGAGCATGTTCAGGTCCAGGAAACAGCTCTGTTCTCTTTTTGCCCCTCAGGTGAATATTTACCGCCTGGTCACAAAGGGGACAGTGGAGGAGGAGATCATTGAGAGAGCCAAGAAGAAAATGGTGCTGGATCATTTGGTTATCCAGCGTATGGACACCACTGGCCGGACTGTTCTGGACAACAACTCTGGGAGATCCAAGTATGTGACTGTGTCAGGAGGCAGAGATGTCTGGAACAGCGTGTGACATAACCAGCCTCACCTGCTGGTTTTTCCCAATATTTATTGGATAGGGTATAGGGCAGAAGGCTAATAAATAATGGCAGCTTCCACTGGTTTGGCTTATACAGCCATTAATTTGGACACGTAGGATAAAGATGATCAGAAATTAAAACCTAGTTTTAATGCATTACTTGTTTATCCTTCTGCCTTCCACGCAGAGATCACCCTGGTCTGAGGGTACATGGTAGTGGTTGTGGAAAAGCTGCACCTTGGCAGTGACCTCAGACTCTCCCCATTTCCCCCCCCCAGTAGATGAAAGTGGTTCCCTTTATAGTCATTATCCTTGTTAGAGTAGGAAAGAGATTAATAAAAAAACTTTTTAAAGCTGGATAGAAAACTTACTCCTTGCTTCAATTAGGAATAATTTTGGTGTGGTTTTGTGCTGTAGCAGTGCTGACTTAACAACTCAAAGCAACTTTTCCTTCTCGCTTGGTCTTGCAGCTCAAATCCTTTCAACAAAGAGGAGCTGACAGCTATTCTGAAGTTTGGAGCTGAAGATCTCTTCAAGGAGCTTGAAGGGGAAGAGTCAGAGCCTCAGGTAGTTTGAAATTGAAATCTCATAGCAGTTTGTTGTTGTCTGCAGGTCTGCATGAAGGACTGTGTGTGGTTGCCCCCACTTTGTACTTGTCCTGTGCATGAGAGCAGGTCAGTGAATAGGACACGTGTGAGTCTGGAGAAGCTGGAGGAAGAGTCTGGTATTGGAGGATCAGGGGGTTGAGGAAAGCCTTGCTGTTGGGGATTAAATAGTAAAGGTCACCAAGGGAGTCCCTTGTCTGCTGAGGATTCATTAGCTGGTTATAGCACAGCCTGCTGAAAGCTGCTCTCCCTGCCTTTTCTGAGCACTTGTTGTCAGCATCCTTTTTTGGTTGATCTCCGAGAGGCAGGAGTCAGCACAGTGAAATGAAGTGAATAAGTCGCTTTCTTCTGCCTCAGTGCAGCATTGCTTGACAATTTAGTATTGAGTGCTTTGACCGATTCTCTAAATGGCCCAAGCAGCAGAGCTTCTCCTGAGGAAGACTGTCCACAGTTCATACATCTCACTGCCTGGAAATTTTCCCGACTGTTCAGCCTCGATAGTCCTTTTCTTCTGTCCCGTCACCTTATTTGTACTCTGTTGTACCGCCTGAGATCGTTCATCCCAGTCCTCGAGGATGGCACCCTGCAGATATTTGCACTTTATTTAGCGCATATCAGCACAGGAGTCTGTTCTCAAAGCCTCTTATTTCCCGCTGTGCTCGGTATCCTCTGCTTTATCCCTCCTTCTCCCTGACTGGTAGGAGATGGACATCGATGAGATTCTGCGTCTGGCTGAAACACGGGAGAATGAAGTGTCCACCAGTGCCACCGACGAGCTCCTCTCGCAGTTCAAGGTATGGACCCCCAGGCTCTGTAGTGGGGTGTGGGAATGTGGCTCCCCACATCCTGCCATGGGGGTAAGGTCAGTAACAGGCAGGAACACCTCGGAGAGATCACAGAAGCACAGAATGGTTTGGGTTGGAAAGGACCTTATCTAGTTCCAACCCCCCCCCCGATGTATGTATTAATTTGGAGTAAGTGGTTCTGAAGGCTGTGAATAAATGCAGAATTTACCAAATTTGGAAACAAAGCCAATAATTAACAAAGGCTCAGCAGTACTTCTTAAACTGCACGTACTTCCTCAAAAGCTGTAAGTCCAAAAATGTGGCAGGGAACCAGGAATGTAGTGACATAGGAATTAATTATGAAGTAGTTTATGGAAGTGTTGGCAGAATTCCTATGGGGCAGGAGTTGAGGCTTAGCAGACAGCTCAGGAGTGTTCCTGCCAGGGGAGGGAATTGCTAAAACTTTTCCTGTGCTTGTGAAAGGTCGCCAACTTTGCAACCATGGAGGAGGAAGAGACAGAGCTGGATGAGCGGTCCCAGAAGGACTGGGATGATATCATTCCAGAGGAACAGAGGAAGAAGGTGGAGGAGGAAGAAAGGCAGAAAGAGTTGGAGGAAATCTACATGCTGCCTCGAATCCGGAGCTCAACTAAAAAGGTACAGCCCATCTCGAGGAGCTGAGAGGCAGGAGGCAAGAGCTGGCAAAGGCAATACTCAGGGGAAGCCCCCTTGCCATCTGGGCTTATTTTCCTCCTCCCAGGTTGGTTGGGAATAAAGCACAGAGGCAGTACATTGACCTCTTGTTGGCATCATGCATTGGGCCCATGGTTTGGGATGCAGTGTGAGGGCCCAGACTAGATTTGGTGCGACTCATCTTAGCAAACAAAATCAAAGAGAACCTGTAGTGACCACAAGGCAAAGTATCCAACTGTACTGGATTTTACTGCAGATTTTGCCATTTTCTGGCTCTTTGTTTTCCTTGGACTCTCTAGCTCCCTGGGCTGCTGTTGCCTAAATGTGGGTTTTAAGGGGCAGAGGAGATGGTGTCTTCCCAAGTTCTTCTTTAGGTCATGGGATCTACCCAAGTCCAAAAGAAAGCTGGCTGTGCAAGGAGGTTCTTCTGGGATATGGGACTTAAATAGATTATGAATTGTTCTCCACATGAGCTGGCAAAAAACACAGAGAGAAGGATAACTTGTATTGGATGAATCCAGATTAATTTCTATGGAGTCCTGGTTTTCAAAACAGTCGAAGGGACTGTGGCACAAACCCATGGAAATCAGTGTGTTTTAATATCTCATAACCTTAGTAAATCAAAATACAGTTGTGAAACTGCTGGCTGTACAGGGAGGATGACCACCAGAGCCTTTGCCAGCTGAGAGACTGCAAGGGTGTGCAGCCTTTCTGGGGTGGTTACATGGGCTCTTGCATCTTTAGGAATGAATGCCAAGGTGTTTTACAGCCTGTGCATTAAACAGTGCTAGCGCAGGAGGGACAGAAAAGGTTGTTAGCTGATTAGATTAGCAGTTGTTAACTGTGCTGCTGTTCTTCTGGTGCATACAGGCTCAGACAAATGACAGTGAATCAGATGCAGAAACTAAGAGAAGGCTGCAGAGATCATCTGGATCAGAGAGCGAGACTGACGACACCGATGACGAGAAGAGACCAAAGCGCAGGGGACGTCCTCGGAGTGTTAGAAAAGACACTGTGGAAGGATTTACTGATGCTGAAATCAGGAGGTCAGTGCTGAGCACAAGAGACAGTTCAGAAAACAAATATGGAAGTGCCACGCAGGTGGAGAAAATCCCAGATTAATCCAGGAAGTGTTCACCTGTAAGCACGTCAATGGTTGGGTGGAGCTGGTTCATTGAGACAGCTTCTGCACCTTTATATAGTTCAGTTTGCTCCCAGCTGACCTTAACATCCAGGTCAGTGAAAAATGGACTGGATTGTCATTAGTCAGGCTACAGTGAAGCTGGTACCTTCCTAAAATTAATCCTTGTTGTAACTGCTTTTCCTGGGCCAAGGGGATTGAGCTAATTCCATGTAACATGTGAGGTCTTAGGTGCCATGAGATACAGAGCTGGAGAAGCCAAGGGCTCTGACCTTCCTGACATTTTTCTGGCACTTATCCTGCTGCTTTAAGCTCTAAGTGAAAGGCAGGCTCTGGCAAAGTGACCCCATGAGAAGCACTGGTCCCGTTGATCCCAGCAGTTGTGTGTCAGTCCTTGGAGGCAGCTGGGGGCTGAATTCCAGGGTATTGTTTTCTTCTTTTATCTTCTAATTCTTGAATCTTTCCCAAAAATCTTTGTCTTACAGCTCTGCCTAGATGTTCAGCCAAAGATGGAAAAGAGAGGGTTATGAGTTTTCCTTGACTCTCTCCATATCTGAGTTGGTGTATTTTTGGGCAGGAGATACCAGATTTTCTGGACTGTGGTAGCTGCCCCATGTCCATCTTGAAACCATGGAGCAGGAAGGATATGTTACAATATGAAATACAGCAGCCATTTAGGTTATTGTGATGTAACAGAAAGAGGCTGAAAAAGCAGAAGAAAAAAAGAAGGCAAAAAATAATTAATTTAAAAAACAGCCTGTAGCTGTAACCACTGGGTCTACTCCCAGCACAAGGCTGGGAACAACGTTTGATTCTTGCTTTAAAGTTGTGTTAGCCATAGCAGGGATTTTCACAATAAAAATAAGACATAGAAATAAATAACAATCCTTGTCTGCAAAAATCTGTGATGGATTGAACCACACTTGGCTCTTCTGTGATGAGTTGCTACATTTACAGCCTGAGCCTTAAAATTACTAATGACATTGATTTAATGCCTCTTTTCTTCGTGGAAAAACGAAGTTAATAATTACCAACATGATGTGAGCCAGTGCTTTCTTCTATTTTATTTTTTTTTTACACTACAGTTATGGCTCTCCTTTTTTTTTTTTTTTCATCTGTCAAACACTCAACATTCATAATAATGTTGTGTTCTTCTCTAGCCAAGGTCACAGAACTCTGTGTGGGGGCTAATGGGTGAAGCTTCCCAGTGCTGATGGATGCTGAGCTAACCAGTGGGGAATGCAAGGGTGATAATGTGGCAAACTGTAATTAATATATTCAAGTGTATTTGTGATACTGGACCTTCTTTTTATGGCAGTTAGTTTAGTCTTTTTATTTTTTTTTTCCTTAGGTTTATCAAGGCTTACAAGAAGTTTGGATTGCCTCTTGAAAGGTGAGTCCCACCCTGGCCCTGCTCCAGAGGGGAATCACGGAGGGACATTGTATTTCTGAGCAGAGCCAGACACACACATTGCTGTGGGTGTTTGAACCTTGCTGTCATGTCATCAGGAACACAAGCACTGCTGTGCAGTCCCTCGTGTCTCAGTTGATGGGCACTGGTGAGTGCTGGCCAAAAGCATCTCGAGCAGTTGTGGCGCCGGGCTGTAACAGCATCGTCCTGCTGGCAGAGTCTGGCCCTTGGGGCATTCCCACTCAGCCTAGAAAAGAGAGGGAGCAGCTGTTGGAACAGCAAATACTACCCAAAATGCTTGCCAAGCTTCTCTCTGCACGTTAGCCTCAAAACTGAATTTGGAGAATCTTTCCGTGCTCTGTCCCTCTTGAAGGGAAACGAGGAGAGGCACACACCATCCTTGGGCGTGGGTCAGCAGAGCCCTAACTGAGTGCTGGGACCAGCATGAATGAGGGGGGAAGGGAGATGCCGTATGTGCTGGGGCTAGAAAGCCCCTGCTGAGGTCTCAGGGCTGAGGCAGAGTTCCCTGCATGTACTGTATGAGAATTACAGTGTTTTTTCAGCTGGTTGTACTCTTCTGTTGTGAAACACAAGGCTTGCGTGTGAGTCTTCAGGCAGGCAGAAAGGACAGCAGATGGCAGCTTTGGACCATCAGATGGAGTTAATATGGAACTGGGAAAGCCTGAGGGAACACTGGGCAGTCACAGAGGGTCCTTGTTGTCCCCAAAACAGACAGTTCTCACCTTTGGTTTAGTACTAAAAAATCCAAAGGACTGGATCACTTATTCTACATCTGAACTGCAGCTGTTAGACCTAAAAAAAGACTAAACACTGAGTTGTTTCCTGCACAAACTGAACTCCTGCATGTTTCATGCATTCATATATGTACAGTATTGAGTACTAAAAGTTGTGAAACAGTTGACTGGGAGATGACTGAGAGGAGATATTCTTTATCAAATACAAAACTCTTTCCCCCTTTCCCAGGTTGGAGTGTATTGCCCGAGATGCTGAGCTGGTGGATAAATCTGTGGCTGATCTGAAACGTTTAGGGGAGCTCATCCACAACAGCTGTGTGTCAGCAATGCAAGAATACGAGGAGCAGCTGAAGGAAAATCCAGGGGAAGGTAGGCAAGAGGGTTGTGTGCAACTGTTATGATATTTTTGGGATTGTTCCACGGAGCTGGAAAGGAAGCTGTTCCCATGCTGGATGGGGAGGTGTGCCACACTGTGACTTAGAAGCAATAAAACAAGCGCACACTTAAACCATTCCATCTCTGCCAGGCAGCTCTCACCAATGGAGAGAAACTCCTGAGCTTTCTGCTCAGACTGGAAAGTGCCACTTGGGTCTCTTGGCTTCTGCTGGACATGTGTTTTCATGGGGGGAGACTGAAGGGATCAGCTTATTTAATGCTGGGCCACAGAGCCCAAATTTTAACTGCTCGTGGGACTGGGAAGCAAGCTGGTGCTGTGTACTCCATGGTGAAGCTGGATCCAAGTTAGCACTTCCCAGAGCTGGAATCATCATCCATTGTCTGTATGGCTGTTCTGTGCTGTTGGTTTAGAGATAAAGGGTCAGGGCTGGATTTCCTGCTGGGTCTGTTGCAGCTGAACAAAACTGCTGAAGCAACAGCTCCCAGCACACTTAGATGTGTTTTTAAGAAAATGATGCTGGGAGGTGTTTGGATTGCAGATCTAAGTGAGTTAGTGTAAGAAAACTTACATTTTGGGCCTTATGTTTAGATAAGAGGTTGAGGCAAGGTCTTGATCACTGTCTGTGAAGCTATTTTTACAGAGGCACTTCTTTCTGTAAGAGGTCTCTTAGTTGCTGTGTTTTATTGTTGAGCAGGGAAAGGACCTGGAAAAAGACGAGGCCCTACTATCAAGATTTCTGGTGTCCAAGTCAACGTGAAATCCATCATCCAGCATGAAGAGGAGTTTGAAATGCTGCATAAATCCATTCCCGCAGACCCAGAGGAAAGGAAGAAGTGAGTTTGGCTAAAGCAGGCAATGCAGAAAGAGGCTCGGGGAATTTGGATTTTGTAGTGGAGAGTGAATAGCCTGGATATGTAGATTTGCTTTGTCCTCCACAGCATTAAAAGTAGCTCGTGTTTGAAATACCTTTAGGTACCGCCTGACGTGCCGTGTCAAAGCTGCTCATTTTGATGTAGACTGGGGAGTGGAGGAGGATTCTCGCTTGTTAGTGGGAATTTACGAGCATGGTTATGGAAACTGGGAGCTGATTAAAACAGATCCGGAATTGAAGTTATCCGATAAGGTAGGTTGCTTTGCTTGCTGCTTCCATTGGGTCCATTGCAGTGCTCATAGAGAAAATGGTTCATTTACTCCAGAAACAGATGTTTGTGTTTATAAC
>JAYRBT010000018.1:6214676-6285225 GCA_036023395.1 Myiotriccus ornatus | reverse complement strand
AAAGCAGAGCTGTGTTATTTGGTGGGCAGTACATTTTCCCTGAGCAGTACCACATGAACCACACTGAAGTGATGCAGGAAGAAAATGGCAATGCTGACATGTGTGGCTACATGCACAGGACAGAAGAGGCTGCATTGCGTAATCATGACTTGATGTTTCCTTGTGCATCTCACAAGAAGCTGAGTCTGAATTTCTGTGTGGAAGTTATTTTTCACGGATTTGACACTGCTTATGTCAAGACTGGTCTGTGTTAGCTTTGAGGGCATAGTTACATGACTGGTGATGGCAGCGCAGCCAGCTGGAAAGCCTCCATATAGTTCCTCTGTTCCTCAGTCATGCCCACAAGAACAGTTTACGGGGACCATGTTGAAGTGATCTGGGTTAAAAATAAGCCTCCATGCTTTGTGTCAGTGCAGTGGAAAGAGCAAACTGCAGCACAAGGCTGAGGAGCATCAGGAATCTCCACACCAGCTTTGATGCCAATACGTGACATCCCCATGATATCCCTGGTAGTGCTTTTAGCAAAGATCATGCTGTGGCTGAGAGCCCTTAATGTGTGGAGTTCAGAAAGGCATCTTACAGTGGAAACATACCTGAGACACACCACCCAATTTCCAATGAAGTATGAAACTAACCTAGTTGATGAGTTGAGATGCTTCCCACAAAGTGGCCACTTGGAGCCTTGTTTTCCACTAAAAATTCTGTATCTGTACCACTGCTGTGGCAATGTCTCAGGTTACCAGAGGGACCAGCCTGCTGTGACAAGGCTACCACAAACAAATCAGTTTTGCAACACAAGGTCCCAAATACAATTTGTAAAGTTGTTTCTTTTTCTTGAAGAAAAGATCGCTTTTCTTCAAGAAAGATCACAGAGAACCTAGAGAGCTGCCTTGGGGTCCTTCAGCTTCTGCAGAAGTCTAAGGGGAGGGATGCCTGTTTGCTATGAGCTTCACTTTTAGCCAGACAGAGAGAGTCTCTGTGAGAGGGGGAAGGAATTCTTGAGCCTGCTTGTTCCCCCAGAAGGTGCAGCATCTCCAGCCCTTTGCTGGGCCTGGAAGGACTGGTGGTAGTGTGTATCTCTTCTGTCAAGCTTTATGCATGTAGGTATATTTTTTTTTTCTGCTTTATCAAAGATCCTACCTGTTGAGACAGATAAGAAGCCTCAGGGAAAACAGCTCCAGACCCGAGTTGATTATCTACTGAAACTGCTGAAGAAAGACCTGGACAAGAAAGAAAACATGAAAGATGGGGAAGAGGTGAGATGTGGCTGCCTGGTTCTGGGGATTTCAAGAGGAGTGGTTGGCTGATGGCAGGGGGACAGCCTGTGTTTCCAGGTCACTGAACATCATCTCCGTGAGGAATATGGGCTCGTCTGTTGTCTGATTGCATTGTGATATTGAAATGATAATTAGTGAGGGGCAGGTAATTATTACACTTACTGGGGCTCATCAGGCTTCCTGCCATCCTGCAGGGCCTGCAACTGTTTGCAAGGTGTTCGGGAGATATGATATGTCCCCAGGAAGTAGCTATTTGCTTACCCTGACTACTTCTATGTTTTCACCAGGGTAAGCTAAAGAAGAGGAAACCACGAGTAAAGAAAGAGAACAAGGCTCCCAAAGTCAAAGATGAGCATGGGAATGAACTCTCCTCTCCTCGGCACTCAGACAACCAGTCAGAAGAAGGTGAAGTCAAGGTGAGTCAACCTGGTGGATAGTGGCTTTTCCAGGTTTCCTTGAGCTGTGCCCAAACTCACCTTGAGAAGCACCCTCAGCAAAGCCCTGGAGAGTCAGGGCGCACTACAGTCCCACAGGACTGGCAAACTTACAAAAACATACATACAGCTGTCAGGGTGAAAGAAGGACCTTTCCCACCTACTCTTTTAGATCAGTGCTTTAAGTGTTTTGGGGCATCCTAGAATGGCCACACACATCCACATATTGACTTGGAGGAAAGGTTGTCTTAGGACAAAGCCTGCTGCCCTTATAAAGGAGAGAAAGAAGAATTGTTTCTCTCTCCTTTTGGGCACGTCAGCCAGTGGTGGAGTTTACCAAGGTCATGCTGTTGCTTAGAAAACGTTCTGTCTTTGAGTGGTTTGGCTTGTAGTCTAAGGCTTTTTGTTCATGTGCTGATCAGTATCTACCTCAGGGGCTGAGCGTTCTGGAGCACAGCTGGCACAGGAGAGCAGTGCAGATCTGCAGCTTGCCAGCTTGTCACAGACTGGGGCTCCTCTGTTTTTTATACCCTTTTGTCGAGTTTGGGTGGATGGCAGCTGCTTAAGCAGGGCTTGCTGTCTGGTTAAAGAGGTGCGAGGGCAAATTTGGATGTACCTCAAAAGCTGCCTGCGTTTTAAGGATGTAAGTTTTATTGGAAGAAAGTGTACATGAGGTGAGGACTCCAACTTTGTGCTGTGACTGGTTTTCTAGGAGGATGGCTTGGACAAGAGCCCGGTGAAAAAGAAACAGAAGAAGAAAGAGAACAAAGAGAACAAGGAAAAACAGACATCCTCTAAGAAAGAAAAGGAAAGTGATAAAGAGAAAAAGAAAACAAAAGACAAGAAAGAGAAGGTATGTGGTACTCTCAGGAGCAGTTTGATAGGAAAGTCCCTGAGCAGGACAAACTGAGACTTAGGATTCATGAAAGGCCATGTGTGAGGAGACATCAATGAAGCTCTGGGGGTGAGGTGGTATCCTGTTTTTAGCCCTTCTTGCCATAAAAAGCAGAAAAGGCAGTATGTCCTAAAGGTTGATGGAACATAAGCAAAAAGGAAGAATTTTTGTCAGACTGCCTTTAAAGTACAGCTGTCCCTGTGACAGTGATATGGCCACAGAGCTGGTGTTAAGGAAGAACAGGGAAAGAACCTGGAGCACCCAGATCAAGGTTCTGTTCAGCTGTGATTTATTACAGAGTTGGCAGCTCCTTGTCTTTATTCCCCTTTAATTTAAACTCACCCAAATGACCTAACTGCCCACACCATCAAGACTGAAAAGTTGTTATTGTCACTGTTCAGGACTAAACCAGAATGAGTGTTTCAACATCCCTGGTATGTTGGAAACTAAAATGTCTCTTGAATCTTGGGTACAACTGCCCTGAGGCTGGGTTCAAATTGGAAGGGGGATAAAAACTCCCATAATAATGACCTGAAGTACCTGTCCAAGGAACAGGTATGTGCTGCGTGCCCAGTGTGCTTTGACACTGAGGTCGTAAGAGCAAACCAAGTTTTGTTGTATACGTAGAGGAAAGTTTGCTTTCCAGTGATTTTTGGTATGGCTTTGACTGCAGATAAGTGATGTAAGTAAAATTTTACATAAACAGGCCATGATTTGAAAACTAGTGACATCACATGAAGTTGCAGATCCTTGTAGACGTGAGACTGCCCTGAGCTCTGTCCTTTGCAAGGGAGGGATATTCTTTCACTTAAACTCTCTTCCAGGTCTTCAGCACTTGGTTTTCTCTCCATGAGTGTGAATATCATATTCATGTCCAAACTGTTGGCTCTGACTTCTCTCTGCTCCCTTAGGGGTGATGTAAAGCCAAATAGAGCCATTGCAGCTCGACAGTTTTTGATTCTGGGAGGAAAGTTGTAGGAGCAGTGCCCAGGGTTTAACAACTGCCAGTAACAATAGTGCAGAGGCTGTTAGTTGGATCACTTGGGATCCTGCAGTCTGGCTCATCGTGTGATGTGTGTAATTTGTCCTTGTAAAGCCTAAAGGTGGTGAGGCCAAATCTGGGAGCAAAGGGAAGAGATCGCAAGGTCCCGTCCACATTACTGCAGGGAGTGAACCGATCCCCATTGGCGAAGATGAGGATGATGATCTGGACCAAGAAACATTCAGCATAGTGAGTATTTTCCTCGGGAGATGGGAGGGCAGTGGCAGAGAGCCCAGCAAGGCAGTTGGGGTTTGCTTAGGTGCTATTGAAGGACGTGTTGTAGGTGTCAGGGTGTGAACCCTCTCCCAGCACCTCACAGGGATTTCCTCTGGCCAATCTGAGAGCAGGGCAGGACAATCCTGGACAAGATCTGACCACCAACCTCTGTGCTACCCACTGGCAGCATGTTAGCAGAGCCAGCAGAGCAAGCACAGGGGCTCTCTGCTTCAGCTGGTAAGTTCCCACTCTCATGTGGCAACCCTGGGTTACAGAAGACCCTGCAGCCTTATGTGGCAATCCCTTCCGTGTAGAAGCCAAGGAACCATTGGGCCTCTTCCAGGCAGGGAAATAGAGTCGAGAGGGTGACCTTGTATGGCTCTGGGAGGTACAGAGCTGTGTAAATGCTCTCACAGAGAACGTGCCCACAAGGCTTGTTGTAAAAATAACCTTTTAGTAAAAGTTGTCATGGCAGATTCTCCTTGGATGAAATACCACTTCTTAAAAACAGTTTTCTCAATGGAGAGCTGTATATTCACCTCAGGTCTTTGTTATTTTTTGTCTTTTTCTATAACTTTTCCTCTGTGATACGTGGAAGGTCCAGTCAGGCAGTAGAAACCTGTCTGATTTCCTGTCTGTGCCCAGTGTTGATGTGCACAGCTGAAAAAGACGCTTTCATCTCATGCCTGCCAGTTTTGGTAAAAGGGAGCATTAAAATGACTGCAGATGGGGATGAACAGTGTGGTTCACTGGTGGTTCAGTGTGTGGATACTTGGATATGCTTCTCTACCTGCTGTGGGATCTGTGTGGGAGCAGACCCTGTGTGGTTACAGCTTGCAAGGCAAATTGTTCCCCTCGAAAAGGCAGAGGCAGTGGAGGTGGGGAGACTCTTGTCTTTTCCTGATTATTATCTGCAGCATGTCCAACAAATTGCTATTTTATAGCCGATTTCTCCTTGTCTAATGGTCAGATAAAGCTAATATCTTGTTCTAATGAACTTCTTGCAGCTCTGTCTGATTAACAGGGGAACAGTGTAGAGACCTGTGCCAAATTAATCACTTTCTCCTCTCTATTGCTCTTTCAAGTGCAAGGAAAGGATGAGACCAGTCAAAAAAGCACTGAAGCAGCTTGATAAGCCTGATAAGGGACTGACAGTTCAAGAACAGCTGGAGCACACACGCAACTGCCTCCTAAAAATTGGTGATCGCATCTCTGAGTGCCTTAAAGCCTACACTGACCAGGATCACATCAAGCTATGGAGAAGGTGAGGGATCATTTTGTTTTCCTTGGCTGGTCTAGGACATTTTGAAATGGTAGTTAGAGGCTGCTGAGTTTTATGTGAGTGAATGTGCCATTTGCCTGTTATTTAGCCAGTGAAATCTTGTGTTCTCTAGCCCACTCAGTCCGTAGAATCACAGAATTATGAAATGTTTTGGGATGGGAGGGACCTTAAGGATTATCTATTTCCAACCCCCCTGCCATGAGCAGGGACATCTTGCAGAACACCAGGTTGCTCAGAGCCCCATCCAACCTGGCCTTGAACACTTCCAGGGATGGTTTTTCATGACCAGTCCCAGGTGAGGGTTTCTTCTGCAAGTGTTGGTTTCATTTACCTGTATTTCAAAGGTAGTTTAGATAAACCAGTGCAAACCTCTTTATTTTACTTTGATGGAACTTGGTTCAAGCCCTCCTGAGCATCCTGTCCTGTGCTGGGTTGAGACTGTTTTCCAGAGAGTGTCAAATTGATTTGGTGCTGGTTTGGAAGCAGTTGGCAGTTTAACTGCTGATGTAGCAATTAACAGAAAACGTTGATGTCCTTCTAGGAACCTATGGATATTTGTGTCAAAATTCACAGAATTTGATGCCAGAAAACTACACAAGCTCTACAAGATGGCGCATAAGAAAAGATCACAGGAAGAGGAGGTGAGAGCTGAAGTGCCTTCCCTTTGATTGCTGTCTTTAAATGTTGCTGCACTTGAAATGCCAATACTTTCCGCCTCTTACCGTGGGTGTTATTAGTTGTTGTTGGTAATCTGTGATTTTCTGAACATCTAAACAGTCTGGCTGCATTTCCCTTCTCTTTCATGTGGCATTTCTGGTCACTTTGTCCTGGCTGCTCTGACCAAGAAAAAGCATTGTTTGGTGTGGCACATGGTGCTGAGTTGCCCTTTAGAGTGAAAAGCCTGGCATGCTGCCCTGTAGAGATAAATGTAGAAGCAAGAGCTGCAAAACTGTGCCTGTCCTCCAGCACGTTTGCTCGGGCACAGTTGGTTCACCAAGTCTTCAAAGAGGCAGGAAAATCCAGAGCCTGACAGATGAGGCCATTCTGCCAGAGTCCAAATCTTTTGATGGAAGACCAGCTGAGCTATATCCCTCTCTTCCACCTTGCAGGAGCAGAAAAAGAAGGAGGACACGTCCAGCATGAAGAAGCCGTTCCGCCCAGAGCCTTCAGGCTCCAGCCGCGATTCCGTGATGTCCCAGTCTCACGTGCCTCACAATCCTCATTCCCAGAAGATCCATATGCCCCCTTCCCACACCCAGCAGCAGATGCACGGGCACCCACGTGACAACTATGGCCACCCAAACAAGAGACACTTCAGCAACACAGGTGAGTGCTGGCAAGCCAGGAGAAACCACCCCTTCTAACCTCATGCTCCTGGACACTAATCCTTCTGGGAACTGTGACTGGTCATGTTTAAAGGTGATGGGATAGAAAAAATTTTACCATTGTACTTATTGCTGGACTAGAAAACATGATGATGTAGTGAGGAAAAGAACATAAGAATGGGACATGATAAGATTTGTCAGAATAATGATAAAGAAATTCAAAGAAGAAAATTGGGCCCACGTAGTTTAGGGAGGAGAAAGTTAAAGGGGCACCAATAGTTGCAATTTCTGTGAGAATTCAGCAAAGCAATGGGCTTAAACTAAAGTATGAAAGAGACTTAGAGATGCTCTTTCCTCGTGGCAGACCGAGGAGACTGGCAGAGGGATCGAAAGTTCAACTATGGTGGCAACAGCAACCAGATGTGGGGTGGGGAGAGGCACCACCAGTACGAGCAGCACTGGTACAAGGACCACCACTACGGGGACCGGCGGTCACGGGGAGATCCCCACCGGAGCTCCGGGAACTACAGACCAAACAACCTCTCCCGCAAGAGGCCGTACGAGCAGTACAACAGCGACCGAGACCACAGGGGCCACCGAGACTATTATGACAGGTAATTAACTCCCTTTCACCTCAGGCAGGCTGGGAGGGGTTTGAAAGGATGCACCGTGTTGGCCGGGCTCGCCTTGGGAAACTGATCTCCATCTGTTTGTTTTCCCTCCGCAGGCACCACCACGAGTCCAAACGTCGACGATCCGATGACTTCCGGCCCCAGAACTACCACCAGCAGGATTTCCGACGGATGTCTGATCACAGGCCACCCATGGGATACCATGGCCAAGGACCTTCGGACCACTACAGGTCCTTCCACACAGACAAACTGGGAGATTACAAACAGCCCCTCCCTCCATCTCACCCTGCAGTGTCGGACCCTCGCTCGCCCCCCTCTCAGAAATCCCCCCACGATTCCAAGTCACCTCTCGATCACAGGTCACCTCTGGATAGGTCATTGGAACAGAAAAACAATCCAGACTATAACTGGAACATTCGGAAAGCATGAAGTGGCTGAGAGGGGAAAGTGCGCGTCTGAAATACTCGGATCGGTGTGGCGGTGGCTGCTTTCTCCAAGCCAGCAACGAGAAATTCTGAACATGCTGCTATCATCTGGCTGGGTCAAGGAGGATTATGGGGGAGTGGGTGGAGGAAGATTTTCCCTAATTCTTGATTCTGGTTTGGATTCCCATTCCCTTTCCCCTTTTTTACCATTGAACTGTTCTATCATGGAACCAGCCTTGCTGCCTCGGTCTTTGTTTTTGTTTTCCTCAGTCCAATGGACCCAAGGGAATTTTCCCCAGCCAGTGTTTCCTCAGAAGGAGAAGGCAGATCGATGCTGCTTAGGATGGTGCAGAAGGCTTTGAGCCTGCTCCAACTTGATGTTATGTGACAGATGCTGCTTTGGGATTGAGGATAAACTGGTTTGGCAGGGATTTGTGTGTAACCGGCATGGGGCAATGGGAGGATGTGTTCAAGGAGGGACAGGAAAGACCCTCAGCAGCCAACTTAGGTTGAAAGAGGGACTTGCTGTTCCTGCAGAATGAGCTATGCTGGTGACAATCCATCACTTTCCTGGCCATGTTATCATTTCCATGTCTTTATCCATTTCAAGAAACTGGCTCTGCTCTGATTTCTGTTGCCCCTGCAACAGGAGAGCTGGGGGGGATCTTCCTCCCATCTCCAGGGCTGGAACTGGCAAATCTTGGCTCTGGGGAGGGCAGGAGTTGGGATACGTGAAAAAAAGACTGACTTCCTTAGCAAAGGCTTAGTTCACTTCTAACCAGTAGGAAAGAAATTGGAGTGAGATCAGTATTTCCTAGCGGACAGGGATCAGGAATTCATAACAAGCCTCTTCTCTTCTGGCATGGGCAGCTTGGGTGGTCCAGGAACTAACAGGTGCTGGTTGGGAGCTGCAAGATCAAAAGATGGCTCTGGGCATCTGGGGATCCTGGAAGTTACGGTCTCCCTCCCACTGAAGGGCTCTGGTCTTTGGGCAAATAGTTTCTCTCTGTGCTTCATGAAGCAGTGATCAGAAACCTTTACTGCAACTGAAGGATAAAGGATGGTAGAACAAAGAGAAATAGGAATCTACTGTTCAGGAATGGTCACCTTCCTGCCACTCTTCTGGCAGTGACTCGGAATCGTTAAAAATACCTGCACTTGATAGACCTTCTGTCGGTCTAAATTAGAAATGAGCCTGGGGACTGAGCACCTCAGTGAGCAGGGAGCGAAGAAGGAATTCAGGACTGATCCTTGGAGCAAATGTCTTAAGAGCCCAGCATGGCAGAGGGAAAAGAGGAGTCTGCAGCCCAGTTCAGTGGACTTCAGAGCAAACACTCCAAGTATTCAAGCCACAGCATTTGATGCAAACCAGCATCCAGCCTGGACTCTGTTGCTGTGGTTGCACACAGATTGCTGGCCAGATACGTAGTCTGGGTGATTATTTTTCAGGTTGGAGTTCCCTGGACACCACAAAGCTCTCCCAAAAAACAGACTGCCCAGAGCGTGGTGTCTGAGGATGCATCACCTCCCAGAGCTCAGTGTTAAAGGGAGGTGTTAAAAAGCTCAGTGTTAAAGTGTTAAACCAGGCCGTTCCAGACTCCTCTCTTTGACGGGAGACAGAAACTGGGCCCTCCTGTTAAGATGCCAGTATTTGACCCTAATAAGCTGTGATGTCCTTTCCCCAAAAGACTGAGGGCAGGTGGGTGTTCAGGGCTGGTTTCCTGACTCCGGCGAGTGCCTTGGAAGGCGCATGCAAACCGACACTAATATATCCCATGTCCCCTCCATGCAGTGTATCCCTGGAAACCTGCTGCCGTCACTCCTGAGCCCGCTGCTTTAACGGGACACATGAGAAGGGTTTTTCTTCCTTTTTGTTTTTATTTTGCAAGATTTCCACCAAATTCAGGGCAGTTTTGTTTCCTTAGGGGCACTTGCTGCCCTGAGAAAATGTTACACTTGTGTTTACCTGTGCAGGGCGAGGTGAAGGCAAGTCTTCCACAGTCCTCCTTGGAGCTGCCAGGCAGTGGGAGGTGTGGAGAGAGCACGTTTCCTCAGCTTTTCCCACTAAGCTGTGACTGCAGCCTGTGGTATTCAACAAAGAGGTCCTTTCTTTTCAGAGGTATTAGCTTTTAATGTGAAAATGGAAGAAACCTCAGAGGGGGCAAAGAGAATTGCTCTTTTTGTCCCCAGGTGGTGCTGTCGTGGTGGGAGGTTTGTGCCATACTCTTGTAGCAAAGGCAGTACTGGCCAGCCAGTGTTGGGGTTGGTGCAGGAAAACTTTGAACCCCGGCAAGAGGCATTTTCTGTGCCCAGTTGTGGGGAGTTCTGCACATCATGGGTTCCAGGTATGAGGTTGATTTGGGTTTCCTTCTTGTGCAACAGCAACAACTTTACTCATGTCCTCCAGAGGGTTGTCCCTGCTGTCACTTCATAGTGATGCTGAAGGCACATCATTTTGTCCACTCGTGATGAGTAGGTCTTTGCTGGGTTTGGTTTCAGTGAAGCTGGAGAACGAGATTTGGGAGAAAGTTCTCCCTGAGCACACACAGACACACATAGACACACACACATTTTATGTCCCCTCAGCATAGGGACCATGACCAGACACAGTCACTTGGATGTGAGTGGAAGCGGAGGGGACACGTCCACAGCCATAAACTTCCCTGTGGTGTTTGTGTCAACACCTGGTACAGCTCTTCCTTCCAAACTGGCTGCTGGATTCCCTCCAGCCTCTTTGCAGGAAAAAGTAGTAACTTGATGGAGTTTTATTTAAAAAAAAAAAAAAAAAAAAAAAAAAAAAAAAAAGTTTTTTAGCCTGACCTCTTTGGAAATGGTGTAAAGTTGTGAATTCACATTGTGGAAGTCCTGCAGACCAAAACCTGCTGTGGGGACAGGCGATGTGGTCCCAACCAAAATGGATGTGTAACAACGCACTGAAGTCCTTGCGTGAACGGTTTGTGATCCACACAAAAATACTATTCTACTTTCACCCATTTCCTCCCCACCTCTGCCTCCCCTCCAGGGAGAGAAGGACTCTTACTGTAAAAAATGCGGACTTTTAAACCTGTTGACTAAAAACAGTAATTAATATTAATTTATATTTGTGAAAGAAATGCCACTGTCCTAGTGATTTCTGATGTAAATATGTTGTTTATATAGTATGTATGAAATTTTCCTACATTGTAAAACTGCTGTACTTTTGATTCTTGTATATTAAAAAGTGTTACTGAGATTTTCAGAACGGCCCCAGCGTGGTGTCTTTGGGGGGCCCTGCAGCCCCTGGGTACAAAAGCAGCTCTGGGGGGCGAGAGCCTGACACTGGGGCTGTTTTGGGATGACAGGGCCCTTTCCTGACAGCCACAGGCAAGCCACGATGGATATTTTCACTGTGCAGGAATAAGCATGTTCTTCTTGGCTGCTTTTACATAGTTTCACAGTCTGGGGTGATAGAGACTTGGAAACACTTTTGGATGGGAATTTCCACCTGATCATGAGGAGCCAGGCATTCCCTCACCCATATCCACCAGGATTTCACTGCGATGACACCAGTGTTTATGTGTTCATCCGACCTCCAGATTTTCTGGATCTCTGGACACGTGTAAACTTATTTTTGACCCTTTCTGGGGAGAATTCCCCATTCTCCAAGAGGAGTTCTGCTCCTGCTGAGTTGGTGGAGTTCTTCACTCTGTCTCCAGCCCCTCCTGAGCAGGATGTGCCCCTTCCCAGGTGGGATGTGATGGCACCCAGCGGGCTGCTTAGGTTTGGTCGTTACCCTCCACCGCTCATGCTGAGGCCCACACGGCAGGGCAGGGAGCAGGGATTGGAGCCATTTCTCCCAAGTTACAAAAGCTCATTGTAAAAAGCACTTTTCACACCTGTAGCCACTGGGTCCGGCCCTTCCCAGCCTCTCTGCTGCTAAGCCAAGTTTCAGCCAAGAGTGAAATTTCACAGCTGAGTTATATGCTCCTGAAAAAATGGATTTCCTAATGGAAAGAGTGACTGGCTGTTAGCCATGGGGCTGTGGCAGGGAGAGGGGCTCGGCTGGAGGGAGGCACAGGGGCTGCAAGGAGCTGGTCTGGGTGTACGTGCCTGGAGCACGGGGGGTGACTCTAGCTGAGGCCAGTGATTTTTTTAACTTTTTTTTCTTTTTTTTAATTTAAGGAGGCAGGTAAGGATATGGGCACCCTGATGCTGGAGACACCATCTTCCTGGCAGAGCTCAGCCCAGCATCCCCCTGCCCACCCATCTCCACAGCACCACACTGAGAAGAGTTAAATCCCTCTCAGAGCTGATGGAAAAATGACCCCTTCCCACATCTCGCTGTCAGGCAGGTCCAGTCAGTTCCACAGAAACATATCATCCATAAGGACATGCTCCATGTATAGTGCCATGGCCATCCCAGGGTGCTGGGCAGGGCTGGGGCTCCAGCTGGAAGCACAGGATGGAGCCGTGGTCACTCCTGCTGGCTCACCTTGGCAAGGGGACCCAAGGTGTCTGGCAACGCCGGCACAGGGAGCAGGACCCCCAGTCCTGCCTTGCACCCACCTCAGTGAGGGGATGGGTAGGCTGGGAAGCCCCCCTGGTTGTGCTTTATGCCAGAGTGGACCCTCTAGAGGGCAGCCAGCTCCTGGAAAAAAGCCATTTTTTGGTGAACAGCAGCATTCTGGGGTTGTGGCTGTTCCCGGACAGCGGGGTGTGCGGAGCGGCTGCTCACCCCGAGCGCTCGGATGCAACGCTCAGACCATCCAAGGCAGCGGCCCAAGGCCGGGGGATGGGCAGGCACAGCCGCAGTGGGGCTGGAAACCCCTTCCAAACCCCAGGCAGTGGCACCTCCCCGAGGTGCCACAGGGCCACTGCTGCCACCACCGATGTCCCTGCATGGCCTGCGCCTTTCCCGCTCACCCCTTGGGGAAGCTTCGGTGCCATGTGTGGTAAATGAGGACGGGGCATCCTCATCCCTCGGCGGTCACCGTGCCCTCACATCAGCACCTTGCCCCACCAGGATGTGAGGGTGCTGCCTGCTCGCTGCCCCGGGCTGGGGAGCAGGGGACCACTGAGTGAGAGAGGCACCCCCGCCTCCCCTCCCAGTCCCTGAGCTCTGGGCACCTTTTAGATGACTTTGCAGATTTGGCTAAACCTGAGATCTGGTGAAACACGTGGCAGAGGGACTGGGTTTGGCTCCTTCCAAAAGCTTCTAGTTCTTCAAGGCTCTCTGAAGGAGTGGGAGGTCAGGTTTCAGACCTCTGGTGCTGGGTGTCATTGTATGGATTCGGCTAAATACCGTGTTTTGAGTTGGTGCTGGTATTCTGCCTGCCCTCAGAATGTCCCGGTCCCCGGCTCCTGTGACAAGAAGTCCTTCAGATTTCAAAAATGGAAAATTGAACAAAAAAAAAAAAGATGCAATTTTGCTTTTCCTCATTAGAGGGCAGCAACAAACCCAAACGGGACAGGAGCGGTGGAAAGGAGGAATTACCACATGCACGATAAGATATGCCGGGGTGAGCAGGGGAAAGGCGATGGTACCACTTGGACTCCACTGCTGCACATCTCCTTTCCAGTTAGGCAAGGCTTTAATGGTTTTTTATCTATATTTTTTCTCCCACCCCCTTTTCATTTTTCTCATTTGGCTGTAGATAAATCAAACCCAGAGCGAAATTCTCAGGAGAATTCAGGACAGAAACAACTCTTGGAGGGTTAGAGGTGAGAGAAAGCTGCTTCGGAGTGAATGCTGAAATGGGACAGCCCTCACATCCCGTGTGGGGAACAGCACCAGGCAACACACTGGGAACAAAACGAGACCCACTCATTTATTGTCAAAAAACCTCAAACTTTACTTGCGTTTCTCTCAATAAATAATTTACAGTATGTACACGTGGTGACACTCCCGAGGGTCTCACCGCAGGGAGGAGGTGGGGGGACCTTCTCGTAATGCCCCCCTTTGCCTATGTATTTTTTTTTTCTTTTGTTTCCAAGTGTCGGGTCCTTCTTGGCCACACTTCACCTTTAACCAGGACTGGGTCAAACACAACCAAAATAAAGTGCTTCACTGTTTGCTTCTAGAATAGGGATACCCCAACCACCGTATGCCAGCGGCCACCACTGGAGCACCCACCTGGACAGAGGGACCGAGCCACACCATAACCAGACTTTCCTTGGGTGGAAACTACCCCTAAACCACGGCACATTGTACCGTGGGGTGATCGTTTTACAGGAAAGGGAGGTCTTAAGGGAATTACTGACCTGCTGGCACACTGTGGCTGGGCCAGCTCAGGCAGCTTTCAAGCAGCACTGTGTCTTCAGAGGGATGCTGTGAACAGCTGCTGTTAGATATGGGGCAATGCTGCAAGAAACAAATGTTGCCTCAGACCCAGAGACAAATTTTGGCTTTTAAAACTTGAGTTTTCAATTTCTAGGGAAGATAAAAACTTGGGGTTTTTTCTTGAACAAAGGAAATAAAAAGTCCAAATCAGCCTGGTTGAACAATTAGTGCATTGGGAAGTTAAACTGTCCTGTGCCGTGGTCCAGTGGCTGCTCCCCTCAGAGTCTCCTAACTGTGATATCCTTATTTCAAAATCTCCCTAAACAGAATATCTGGGGCACCAGCAAACAAAGGAAGGAGCAAAGTAGTAAACACATCTTTTTGTTTCTTTTCTTTCCTTAAACATTTAAAAACCAGTTACATCTCTTCATCTGTACAGTCACACAAGATCAATGCCAGGGCTCTATATATTAAAGAGACAATATAAATTACATCCATTGACACAAGTTTGCATTTCTCTGCTGCTTTACAAATGGAGCTCTAGAGCTGTTAGGACACAATGAATAGTCACGCTGAGTATTTACACCAGGCTGCCTCTTGGCACCAGTTCAGACTGCCAAACCTAGCCTGTTCCCACCTCTTTTGGTGCTATAGCTTGTCTTATCATGCCCAGAGACCTCCCTTGAGAGCAAAGAGGGGCCCCCAAGTGTTACACATGTTTTGGGGCTTGTTTCTGGGAACTTCCCCCTGAGGAAAGGAGGGGAAACCCACCAGGGGGGTCTCAAAGGCGCAGACCAAAAGTGGTCTTGATTTGTTCAGTGAGCAATGGGGTGAACCACAGAGGAACGTGGAGAGGAGGAGATGGGCAGTATACGTGGTGGGGAAGGAGACTATTGATGGTTTTGAGACAGGGAACAGACATTTGGAGGCAGCTGGGGGGGTCCTCTGCTGCGTCCCGTCTCCTGGCTGGATTTCTAACATTGCCCCATTTCTGATTCAAGCCCAGAAGGGCTTAAGGTGCAACTGGTCTGCAATGGGGTTGCAAGCTGCGGCCCCAGGATGGGGAGCAGAGCAGAGACCTAGCAGCAAAAAAGGAGTGCCACACTCCTGCTCCACCCCAGGGCCAGGATGAGCCGGTGAGGAGGTGGAGGGACGTGTGGATTGGGTCTCCCACTGAGCAGCTGCCCCACTGCCAGCTTTAGGGGACCAGAGAGCAAATGCTGTGAGAAACTCATCCAACGCTGGGCAGAAGTTGCAGGAACCACTTGAATACTGGCCAGGTTTCTCCCATTGCCATCAAGAGTCCACGGTGGGTCCGGGCAGAGACAAGGGAGACAGGAATTAAACTACTGAGTGAATCAGCTGGATGAACTGGCTGGAACAGGAGATGCCCTTTGTACCACAGCAAATGCAGGCCAAGGCTTGAGGAACACATCCTCCTTCCACCCTGAAGATGCCTGGCACTAGCAGCCAAGCAAGCGTGGGATCATCCCCCACCATTCTGGCCCTCTGCATCACTTTCTGCAACAACAGGGCTGTGGGCAGGACGTGCCCAAAAAGCAGAGCCCGGCCATGGTGATCAGGACGTCCAGCCCTGCTGTGCTGGCCAGGCTTGGCCCTGTCTTGCTGCTCTGTGCCCTCCTCATGGGCTCTGGCCTCCGAAGACAAAGCCATGTCCGTGCACGTCAGTGTCACAGTCACCACGTGCATTTTTGGGACCTGGGGGAGCGCTTACGAGGAGAGGAGCTACAAGGGTTCCTCAGCACCCACTCTGCTGGGAGCAGGAGGAAGGGGGGAGGTTAGGAAGGTCCAGACAAGGTACAGTCCAGCAAAAACTCCTGGCTGGTCCCATTGGCAGCATGTTCCTCCCAGGCAAGAGCTGGGAAGGTGGAGGACTTGCGGCCAAGAGACAGACTGAGGTCTGAGGACAACCTATGCGGCTCTTGATATCCAACCTCCTGTTTTCCAGCACCTCCGTCTCATCCCTGGTTCCCTCCTGCTCCTCTTTCCCTGCTCTCAATGGTGTGAAGGAGCAAACCTCTATAACAAGCACAACCAACTCAAACACAGCAGTGCTACCCAGAGGGTGGGATGTGTTCCTGTGGGAGCCATGTTGCCCGGGGCCAGCTCCCGTGTCCTTTCATAGAGGTGCAGCTTGTCTTTGTTGGAGTGAAGCACCTTCACATCCTCAAAGGCATAGTAAGCAGCCAGCATGAAGTTGACGTCCCCCGTGGTGAGGAGGTCGAAGACGCAGGACTGGAAGTAGAGATCCTCCACGGGCAGCTTTTCCCTGCACTTGGCCGTGGCCGTTTCGTAGGTGAAGGCCTCGGGGGGCGCCGGCAGGCTGGGCCCCTTCCTGCGAGCACGGCCCTCCGTGGCCTGAGCCGAGCGGATGGTCTGGAAGTCAATCTGCTGGTTGAGTGGACAGCCACGGAGGCACAGGTAGAGGCCCTGACTGTCCCGGTCCTCCACGGCGTTCACCACCTCCTCCGGCATGCGCACGGCGAAGGTGAGGTACCGCCCCACCTGCCTCACCACGATGGTGGTGCCGATGTACTTGGCCTGGATCTCGATGTGTTGGCCCGACACCTTCTCGGTGATCTTCAGGCTGTTGGCTCCGTGCTTGTCCCCGCCGTTCTTGGAGCCGTCGACGAAGGCAGCAGGGAGCTCGTCCATCTCTGCCTGGTACACTTTCTGATCCACGCACTCCTGGAAGCTCTTGAAGATGATGGTGAGCTGTGGGGGAGGAAAGGGACAGGGTTACCACCAGCGATGACCACCTGACAGGACACAGCTGCCACCAGAAGCAGTGTGGAAGGTGGAAGAGCTGGATGCTCGGTCTGGATGGGAGAGCAACCTTCAGCTCATGGGCAGATGCTTCAGGCTTAGAAGCCCCAACTTTTAGCCACACAAACATGGTCATCCTGCTCCAGCAAAGGGGTATGGACAGAGTGTATGGAGTTAAGACCCAAAGGCTGAACTGAACGTACCACCTGGATCTGCGCTGTTATCTCCAGGCCCAACACAGGATCTTCCTTGCAGCTGGAGCTGGGTGGAGTATCCCTACTCCCAGGCCTGTGGTGGCATGCCTGTGCATGCAGCACTGCCTTGCCTCCAGGGCTGACAGATGGCAGCGGGGGATGAGCCCTGACTCCCTTAGAGGCAGTGGAGCTTCTTCTCTCACTCCCATGACATTTACATCCCAAGGACTGGACCTTTTCCTTTCCCTGGCCACTCACAGACCAACCGAGTCTTCCCCTGTGGGCCTCAGAACATGTCATGCTCCACCTCAACCACGCAGAACCACACAGGTACACGTGTTCAGTGTGTTCCCATGGGATGGCCCTTCTAGGGGTGATTTTGTGGTGGCCTTGGAAGTGCTGGGTTGGACTCAGTGAACTCAGAGGTCTTTTCAAACCTTAATTCTCTGATTCTGTGATACAAACTGAGCACAACCTCACCACTGGCTGAGGCCCCTTGCCAGAGGAAGGACCTCACAGCACTTGCTCTTCCCTTGCTGAACTGACTTTATGGGGCAGACTTGAGGAGAAGGATCACTAGAGTTTGCATGGGAAGAAGAGCAACTTGCTCTTCTTTCCCATACAAATGACACTTCCACCTCTTGCAGAGCTGCTCTTCTTGCACCTCTGCCTGTGAGGGCGAAGTGGTAAACGGGACCTCCTTCCTTGTGGTTCCTTGGAGGGGCAGGCTGAGACCTGGCCAGAGCGGGGCAGGGCTGGAGAAGTGAGCAGAGAACACAAAGAGCCCTACGGACCGAGTGCTCCCAGCCTTTCCAAGAGCACACAGGCCCCCAGCCATGGCACAGCAGTGCTTCCCCACAGCTCATGCTGCAGATCTCATGACTAATCTCTCCTCACCACAAGCCCGTGAGGCAGATAAGGAGAGAAAAGGCTCAATTAAGATGGTGATCCTTCGATCCCAGCAGGTCCTTAAGGACCACTTTCCTCAAGCCAGACTTGCAAGCTTCAGCAGGTTTCGATGTCTTTTAGAGAGTAAGGAGTTCAGAGTATCTTTTAGGAGGCTTATCAGGGACAGGTCAAAACCTCAGTGCAAGCTCCAGCTCAGGACAGAGATCACATTCAAAGCTGAGAAGCAGCCCATCCTACACGTTTCTCTCCCCAGCACACAGGGAGAAGACATGGAACTCCCAGACGTGGCAGAACAGGACATTTTCCAAAAGCAAGAAGATGCCTCCTGCTGAGCCTCCTTTTTTTTTTGGCACAAAAAGTGCCCTGTTAGCTTTAGAGCTTGTGCACCATGGGGCAGCACACCAGTTCCTCAGCTCCAGGTCTCTCCTGAAGCTGAGGCCATGCCACACAAGTCCTGCTATATGACAGCAGCACATTTTCAGTTGGGTTTTCTCAGTGTTTGCCTCGTACCTTCAGGATGTTGATTTAGGCTGTCAAAGCACCTCCAGAACAGTCTGTTCCCCACAAAATGCCTTGACTTGGCTGCAAACCACAGAGACAATTACAAGCCTGGGCAAAGGGGAAGGCAGTGTGAGGAGCTCAGCTCCTTCCAGGCTTTTCCCTGCAAGCTGTACCCTCTCTGGAGGGCAGTCCTGGGTTTGCCTGGGCCTTAGGTGTCCCCCAAGAAGTGCTACCATAATTCCTGGTCTGGCTGTTCAGCAGTCTGGAGTTCCAAGGTGGGAGCCCTCCTAATTTGCAATCCCCCACTCAGCCATGATGGCCCCCTGAGCTGCAGCACCCTCAGCCTGCTCACCATGATGGGGCGTGATGTGCTCAAGAAGAAACCAAAGGCCATTTAAGTGAAGGCTGGGGATAAAAGAACGGACGTCTCATATTTAGGGTCAAACATTCTAATTCAGAAGAGCTCATGCTCCATCTTACCCTCCCCCTAGGAGAAGTGCAAGTGGGTGAAGAGATGGAGGACAGAAAAGCTGTTCAGAAGCCCCTCTGTCCTTGCCCCTGGGGACATGCCCAAGGCTCACCTTGCTGGTGGCGGTGGCCGAGGAGCCGGGCAGCACCGGCGTGTTGGTGACCTGGACGTTCAGGTAGTTATTGTCTATGAGCGGCCAAGCCCCTTGCACCTTGCAGGTCTGGAAAGTGTCTGTGAAAGTCCTGAGGTGGGGGTCCCCGAAGAGCCCGCAGTGGGTGTAGTTGGGGGTGGCCGAGTGCTTGTGAAAGCTCTTCTCGTAGTGGCAGATCTCGGGGCTGTCGGAGCGCTCCTGGCTGTCCCCGGGGGGCAATGTCCGGAGGCGGGGCTGGGACGTGGGGCCATCCTTGGAGCAGTTGTGCTGCACCATGAGATCGTCTATGCCATGCACGGCGGAGTGGTAGGCCAGGTCGCCCCTGCAGGTGCGGGCGGTGCGGCGGGTGCAGTGCGCGTATGCGCGCAGCGCCGTGCAGAACTCGGGCGCCTCCTCCGCGCCCAGGTGGTGGGACCCCGACGTGGCCGCCCAGAACTCAGAGTTGCACTTGAGGATCTTGCATGGAGACGTCACTGCAGGAGAGGGGAGGGAAACACACAAAGGTGGTCAGTGCTCGCCTGCAGGACACCCGGGCTCTACCCCCAGCGAGAGGCTGCGCCCTCCTGGCGCGGCCCGAACTCATGACACTGGCTCTACCGCGTGATGGGGCCTCGCTCACCAGATGTGACCCTCTCACATGACCCAACCCTCATGCATCAAAGCCAAAGAAACCAACAGGATCTGCCCCAATTTAAGCCAAAAAGGGAAAGAGCACCCAGCCTTTAGATGAATGCTCCTGGGGGAAAACCATGGTGTGGAAGAATGGGACATATTCATAGGCAGCGATAAGGGAGGATCATTAATGTGGTGTGAAGATGCAATGGGGTTTTTAATGCCTTTTTAGGGTTTGACATTCAAAGTCTGTGCTGCATGAGGTTCTGGGTGCTGTGTCCAGACTGAGGTCTACCAGCACGAAAATGTGCCTGCCTTCCTTATCCTCCTTCATGGGCACGGGCAAACCCAGCGCTGGCAAACATGCCAGGTTAGAGCAGGACCGTGACCCACCCTGCAGCACAGCCAGAGGCCACCCCACCATCCCCATGGCTGCAGCAGTGACGGGTGCAATACCTGCCCGCGTTCCTGCACCTCCAGAAAGAAGCAGGAGCCAAAAAAACCTCTTTCTTGGCTGCTGTGAGGCTCTGCCCAGCCCCGGGAGCCCGTTCCCCACCACTGAGAGAGAACAAGAGGTGGAGGAGAAAAACCGGCGTGGCAGGTGCAGGGATGCCAGTGAGCCCCCGCCTCCCCTTCCCACCCGCCGCGCATCGCCCAGGTGGAGGCGAAGCCAGAGGCTGCAGGGCCTTTGCTGGGCTCAGCTGGAGCCCCGGTGCTTCCTGGCAGGGAGGAGGAAGGCAAAGAAAATTCAGATCCTGTTTTTTCCCCCCTGCAATGTCTGCTCCCTGGGGCAGTGTGGCTTCCCTGGAGCAGCCTGGAAAGCAGCTGTGCAAAAAAAAAGCACCTTGGCCATCGCTGAACTGTCGCAGACATTGCTCTGCCCCTGCCAATTTGGAGTCTTGCTGGGTGAACCCAGGCTCACACCACTTAAAATTCATGGCATTTTCCTTCCTCTCCTCTTAACCGACCCCCTTGGAGTGCTTGGAAACAGGATGGGCTCAGGCACAAAAGGCAGCAGGAGGAGGAGAAGACAAGCCCCACCATTTCCAGATGCTTTTGTGGTGCCTCTCACAGGCGTACCCATATATTCCTGTCTCGGGGTTTGTTTAGAATGAGCCTGGCAAGGCATATGTGCCAAAAGCATTTCAGATTTGTTTAGAAAGAAAGTTACAAAACCCAGTATTGTTTCAGGGAAAACAGTATGTTTTAGTTTTAAACATCACAGTGCTGGAAACCTAAACAGAGTGGGTGCTGGAAAATCAGAAATGGAGACTGAGACTATAAAACACTAAGCAATTCGGCTGTGAGAAACAAGCCTGTCTCCTCTCTGTTTCCAAGAAGAGTGAAGTGCAAATAGGAAATGGTGACAGGTTCCTCAGAGTTTTAAAATTCATGTTTAATAAACTCAGATGCTAGCAACAGCACCGAGTACCCAGGAGCTGTTTGGTCTTGGCAGCATCCCATTTAAATCTGCAAGAAGTATTGTGGAAAGTCTTTAACTCATCACTGACCAGAGGTGACTCAACAACAAGGTTCTGACCTGGGACATAGCCTTACATTGCTGCTAAGTCTTCTGCATGCATGGGAAACATTTAAAAATGTTTATTATTTCATATCCCTCTCTCATTCATTCCAGGACTGTGGTTTTCCAGAACTATCATGGTGGAAGGCAGGAGTCAAAACAGCACAAAGGAGTGTGGCCAGTGCCACCACTGCTGGTTATCCCAAACCCTTGTGGCATCAGGCAATTAAAGTCATTGCTCCCTAGTAGTTATGCTAATGTACAGGTTGAGGATGCCTCGAGGTTGCATGTGGCAGAAGGCGCTGTCACTGCAGACAGACTTGCCAGCACAGCCCCAGGAAGAGCTGGAGGACACATCCCTGGACACACAGGACCCATACACCTCACAGCGTGGTAAGGCACCAGGATGCACCACACAAAGCATCCCCCCCTGAGAGAAGAGTCCAGGCTGCAGTAGTACTCTGGCTGCTCCAGCCCTTCAGCTGCTGTGTAGAATGGAATTTTTTAGCAGGAACAAAGCCACAGCCCCTTGTTCTTTCAGGACCTGCTTCATTCTCCTGGATGAGGAGATTCAGGCATGAGCTGCAGCATGCCTACGTTTCGCCTATCCGCAAAACAGCCCCCCCACACCCAGTGCAAAACACAGCCCAGTGCTGAGCATCCCTCACTGCCACTCTGCCCAGGGTCACACATGACTTTATAAGGTACTGAATTAAAAAATCCCAACAAAACGGAGGGCAGGGAAGCGCATCTCCTTCCTCCCTGGGCCTGAAGGGGGAGCGTTCTGCTCTGAGATGTTATCGCTCCAGTTTTGGCACCCGTCCCCTTCTGGCTGTTTCGCTCAGGGCCCCATATAAGGCCCGATCTCCAAGGCCAGGTGCTGCGGGCAGCGCAGGGGCCGCGCACGCTCCCCGTCCACTCACTCCTGGCCTTTCCCATGGACATTTCTCCAACCTCACCACCAGGTTTGGCGATTCCCTCACACTGCTGGGCAGGGACCATGGCCAGCAAAGGCTGTGGAGGAGAGCAAACACGACCCTTACCCCTCCCGACAAGCCATGCCTCTCCCCTCTGGCAGCAGCTTTGGCACAGCGGCGCAGGCTCATTTGTACCCGGGCCAAGAAACGATGTTTATTCAATTTCGCATAATCTATTTTCCATCGACTCACAATGGATCTGTTTTTCAACCACAGATGACTTAGCACGGAAACAAATCCCTCTCAGGCAGGAACCCAGCAAGGCTTTCCTGAGATCTGTGAGACATCCCCAGGTCTGGGTGAATTCTCGTCCATGGCAAAGGGTCCTTCATCCCATAGACAGGTGACTTCAACTCCTCCAGCCACCTTCCAAACTCCCCATCATCTCCTTTCAAGACCTTGGTGGCACTCAACCCAGGGACAAAACTTCCTTTGTTACCTTGAAACCAACGGTTTAGGAAAGTTTAAAGCTAAAGCCAGAAGAAATCACAAAACCACCTGGACTAGGCCCCCCCCCGTGTAGCCCAGTGTCCCCCGTTTGTTCAGGTACACCTCCCATGAGGATTCCTGTGGTCTGCGCAGACTGAAAAGCTGCCCCATTCCTCGGCGGGCTGTTTCAGGACTTTATCACCTTTACAAAACACGGGTCTTGGTTCTAAGTGGATTTTATCTGACTTCATTGTAAGGACATAAAAAGAACCAGCGATTTTTCTCCAAAGCAGTAAAAGGTCCGTTAGTAACCAGTGTGTTTCCCACAAAGATATTTACACACTGCAATCAAGTCCCTTGTCAATCCTCCAGATAAGCTAAACGGTTTGCACTTTTAAGTTCTCACTAGAAGGTGTTTGCCCAGCCCCACCATCAGACCTCCTTCCAGCAGCCTTGTTTCCTGCACAACCTACCACCCCGACAGGCGATACGGATAAAGGACACGCTCACAGCTCTCCCGAGGTTACCCCTTTCACCGGGACACTGAATTTAGCAGGCACTGAGATGTGACCCTTTCCAGAGCTCCTGGTTTGGAGAGAACTGGTCCTCCACTGAGCAAGCATCCCATGGACCACCAAAAACACACTCAGGTGTTTGGCGTATCACACGAAAGCAGTCCTGTTGCTCGGTACATTATATTATTCACTGTCAAATTAAGTGTTCAAACATAATACATGCACACATCTAACTTTAACAGCACTTAATTACCAGTGCCCCTCTATTTTGCCTTAAGCTGGTGTCAGGTAACCTGGATTTTGTTTACCCAAATCACACGTTTTCAGAAAACTAGCACAAAATCAACATTTCATCTGTTCTCCTGTAATTTCTCTCACAAAGAGAATTATTGGAAATTAATTTCAGTAAGCAAAAGCAAATTCTTTTAAGGCTCTTGATTGCATTTTAACCAGACCTGTTAATTTTAAAGTGTTCACTGCTAAAAGATGTTGTTTAATATCCTCTTGGTTACTAACGGGCTGGAAAGTATTTCATCACCCACATGTGATGCAAATACATCACCCCGCGTTTTTCCAAATACATGGATTGAAGTGTAGATGTGCAAGCCTCACACATGCAGTAAAAGACTTTTTCAGAGAACACAGTAAAACGTAATTACCTTTGGCCTCAGATCTGAGCACCTAGACTTAGGTTCCTAAACACATATTTATTTAAGTAATCTAAATAAACATATTTATGCTGACACCTCAATAGGAAAGGCACGATTCTCTGAGGTGCTAAATACCAGCAACATTTGCCAGGAGATGTGGGCTGCTCTGCTCACAGGCGGACAGCAGTCACTACCAACACCAAAATGATCCCAAAGGAGTTAGAAAAAAATAAATCATACTGCTGCTTAAAACATGGCTGAAGGGATCCCTTCCAGCAAGGTTTCAGAAGTCCAAAGCAAAAACTGAGGGAATGAACATCAGCCCCTTGCTGGAAGTCTACACGAGCCAGCCCAATGGTGGCCACGCTGGTCTCACATCTTGATGCCCAGGAGGGTTGTCAGATCAGACATAAAGAAGAAACTTTTCACAATTAGCGTGCTGAAACACTGGCACAGGTTGCCCAGAGAGGTGGTGAGTGCCCCATCTCAGGAAACATTCAAGCGGTTCCTGCCAATGGCAGGGGGGTTGGACAAGGTGACTTTTAAAGGTTCTTACCAACCCAAACCATTCTGTGAGTCTATTTTATGACACGGATCAACCGGCGCCTTGTCACACCAGGGAGAGAAACGAGCCCATCGGTGCCATCAGCAGCCCTGGGGGATGATGGATGCGGTGTCGTGGGCAGGGGCAGCTCTCCCGAAGCCCCTCAGGGCACCCCGGGGCGAGGAAGACCCAAGGGCCACCTGACCCAAGCTTGGTGAAAGGATTTGTGCGGGAAGGCAGTGCCGGGCTCTTCCAGCGACCTCCTTTGAACTGTTAATCAAGCACAATCTTGCAGAATAATAGCCTGGTTATTATTGCCTTGTTTGCATAACAAAGAGGCCCAATAAAACTGATTTGACTGTGCTCAGAGGGGGTGTGAAAGATCAGCCCTGAGAAAAGAGCTGCAGGAATGCAGCAAACTGCTCCAAAGCCTCAACCCAGGAAGAAAGACAATGCAATTTGCCATCAAGAAAAGCCCAATAGACCAATAAATTACCCATGTGCAAAGGGATTAGATCAGGTTTCAGTTGCACTGAAGTGGGGGGAGGACCGGGAGGAGGGAACTGAAGGAGAAAAATAAACCTGACTCTTAAAGAGCTCGAGCTCATATTTTGCAAGGGTGTGCGTGGGGAGGTTGGCTCGGTGGGGCCACCTTCCACGCTGGGGCCGGGGTTTTGTGCTCCTTTCCACTGGCAAAAACAGCATATGCATTAAATCCAGGCAAAGGCTGTACTTGTGTAGGGTAGAGTAACTTCGGATGTACCAGAGAGCACACCTCAATCGACACAGCCTCGTTTAACCCAGTCCTTGTCTTGCTCAAGAGGATGCTGGGGAAAGGAAGAAACCAATTCCTTTAAGTCAAAAGAAGGACACAAGAAGGAGTTCTCTCGTTTCAACCTGTGTCAATTACTAAAGCATCCGGAGGACCTGTCACGGCCAACTCCCTTTTGTCCTCAGCGCCGAGTTCACGGCCCCCCATCTCTCCTCTCCAGGCGTCGCAGAGACACGGGGCAAGTACAGGCAGGAAACAAGCAGAGTCAGTGTCTTCACCGGCTACAGCACAAACTCTTGGATGCTGCCGAAGGAGCCCTTGATGGCTCCTGTCACTTAGTCAGCTCTTTTGGCTCGGAGAGTCAGCTTACTGCTGACCCGGCATGCTCAGCGGGAGCAAATGCATCTCTCCCCAGCACCCCTCCCGGACAGCCCTGCTCCTCTTCCAGCCTCACCTCGACATCCCCAATGCAGGGAGAAGAGCGAGCAGACACCATTGGAGAGGGCACCAGCCACGGACGTGGCAGCCAGGGCCGTGCTGCTCTGAGAACGACTGGAAAATCTTGGGAAGCTCAGTAGGCACAACGGGCTGAGAGGAGGAATCAGACAATGCAGCAATGGGGCCGCAGACTTTGCTCCTAAATCTTCCTCCTGGGATTGAGGCCTGAGCGCTGCCTTTGCCACAACCACTGAGCTTTCACCTGCTCAGAGGAAGCAGCACCGGTGGACAGTTCAGAGGATGCAGGTTTTGCTCCACCATGAGCTGGTGGGTGGAGGACAAGGAAGGAGGGAAGCTATAGGGAAGTGATCTCCTCTGACTCTCCATCTGCAGAAGGGCACTAAAAGTGCTGGCTCTGCACCACAGTGTGCTGCAGGCTGGGAAGCTGTTGTGAAGCTGCACACCTGACTTTCCCCGTTGGAAAGCACCCCAGCGTTTTCACCAACAGTTCCCAAGAGCCAGTAAAACTCCTTGGGGGAGTAGTCCATTTTACAGATGAGGACACTGAGGATGTGAAGGGTTTCACCAAAGATGCGCCCAGGGGGAAGAGAGGTGGATTTGCACTCTCATCCCTGCACAGTACATCACCCTCAGCTTCCTTCCCCAGCCAGCACCACCCATGTCCCCCTCCCTCTGAAGCAGCGGTACTTGGATAAGGTCACCTCTGCCAGCCACCCCCACTGCTGAGTGTTTCAGGTTTCCAGCAGACATCACTCTCCCCACACCGAAGCTGTTTTCCCAGGGTGCCTTTGAAGGCACAGCTGCCACCCACCAGCGCCCGGGGCCCCCAGGTGTGGCAGTGGGTCCCTCACCCTCCTCCCCCTCGCCCAGGCCGTGACGGGGCTGGCAGGGAAATGCTTTCTGCTCACAGGTGTGGATTCCCTCTAGGAATAATCATCCCCGCCGTGCTCTTGTGAAATTTCAACCCTTCAAACGCAGAGGTAAATGAGATACAAAACGAGGAGATGGAGAAAAGCCCGGAGCACATAAATCTGGATGAGGCAAATTTATACAATTAAACGCCTGCCAAAAAATTGCGGCATCTCAATCGGAGGCGTTGGTTTTGTGCAGGGCGTGGGGTGGCAGCTGCCCGGCTGGAAGGCAGCAGCCCCATGAGCCCATCAAAAATCTATGTGGACACCTGACTGATGCTGGAGCCACACCCAGGGATGCAGGGGATCTTCCTGCAGGCTGGACTCCCACCCAGAACGAGACTCCCTCCCCATCACTCATGCTCCATGGACGCCTCAGTATCTGTCTGTCCTTCACAGCCACAGACCTTCAGAGGTTTATTCATTTTTCAATGCATTCGATTGCTGCTCCTCCTGGGGCTCAGGTTTTAATTTTAAGAGAAAAAGTAACTTTCTAACTGAATCCACACCCCCAGTCCCGCTGCTCCCCCATTCCCATCCCCAGCACAGTAATACTCCCATCACTGTGAGCTGGAAAAGTCCAGAGTCATGATCCATTCCTAAAATGTCCTGCCACATGTCCCTGTCATCTCAGAAAGGGCCAGCTGGAGTGTGTCACACAGCAAGAGAAAAAGGTAGCTTGTCCAAAACCCAAACCGCCATAGATCACTACTAGGGCTTTGGGGACCAAAGTCAACAGCTGTCCAGGAAGGAGAGGAAACCGAGGGAGGAGAAAATTCTTTGGGCTCAAGTGAAGCTTGCTCTCTGCCTGACCCATAAAAAACACCGTATGTCAGGGATAGCTCTGCTTGCTGGGAACTGAATGGCCAAACTCCCATAGATGCTCATGCAGCAGAAAGGTGGGACTCAACCCCCTTTTGTAGAACCTGCTGTCCCCGCAGCTGTGGGACACGAGCCCCCGGCCACCCCACACAGCACAGTCAGACAGAGCGGCTCAGTCTGTGCCTACCAGGGCTGTGTGTGTGTCAGAGCCAGCTTGCTCTCCGCAGTGAGAGCCCGATGACTTCATCAAGGGGATGGCATCTGGTTTTGCAGTTGGCCATAATTCAATTCTCCCCCTTGCTGCAGGAATTTCAGCTGGTGGAGCAGTGATTTACTCAGCCGGGCTGCACTTGAGTGCAAAGCAATCTTGAGGCTACAATCGAACGCCCTGTTATTTTGAGAGCTCACGGACAAGGGAATAAATATCCTCTTCTTTTCATCCCAATAGCTGCCAAGTGCAGGCTACAGAGCTTTTTAAAGGCATTTAGGAGCTCTCCTCTAACAACTGTGCTCTGGATGCTGCGCACAGCCAAGCAGGGCCCTGCCTGCACAGCTTTCTCCTGATCAGGACGGGATTTGCCAGGACAGCCAGAAAAAGGCCAGGGCATCCCTTCACCTGCCCCACTACAGCTGCACCTTCCAGCATTCCCCGTGCTCTCCAAAAACCCTTCCCTATCACTCCAGCACACATCACTTCTGGACTACAGCAGCCCTGAGTTCACCTCATCCCCCTTCAAACCACCTGGGACCCTGAGGCTTTTTTGGTCCTGGGTTCCCACACTCCCCCTTACTCCAAGTTTGGTGACTGCTCCAACAGGAAAAGCAAATCAAACCAAATCAAACTCATCCAAATGGACCACAAGCCCTCATCTTTGACCTTCTCCTCTATCCCACTAACACTCATCCCTTGAGAGCAGTAGGGCTTGGCTGTGGGATCCCCTAAGGGGCTGAGGAGGGGCTCACTTGGGCCACACACTGCCCTGCCAGAGCCTACGATGCTTTATGGGATGTGCCCATTAGGGAGCCAGAAAAGAGACCACAAAATTCACTGTCACTGGGGCCACAGCCTGGCTCTCCAGGGACAGCAGGTCGGTGCAGAGCCCGAGAAGAGCCCCCAGGTCAGGAAGTTTTTGTGGCTGCCCAGCCCTGAGAGCACTTTCATGTGCACATCCGACTCGGCACAGCTGTCCAGGCCACAGAGAAAGAAACCTCAGCTGCTCCCATGATAAACCCGAAGTCACTCTTAATATTGCCTTGTTCCCAGTAACCAAGGGCCAGGAATTTAACGATTTTTTTGTGGAAAAAAGCAACGTATCCACCTCATCTACTTTAAAAACAAGGTGCCTCCTTCCAGCCCCACAACAAGCCTTTCTGGCAATGGCAAAGAACTCACTGTACCAGATGAGCTCCGAGCAAGCAACAGAACAGGGAAGCCAAAATATTTCCAGGTTTACGTTTGGATCCCTCCCTTCTTCTCTGCCCTGACAACATCCCGCACCGGAGCCTCCTCCTCTGCCGCCACCTTCGCCAGGTTGGGCTCCCCCTTCACAGCACTGTGGGGGTGTTTCCTCAGCAGCCTCTAAGCCCCCCATCTCAATTTCAGCTTAATGCTGCTATCACCTCCCTGCTACTGAGACAAAAGCCATTTATCAACCCATCCGATCCATCTCCCAGTAGGGTTGGATCCTTATCTAGAACCTACTGCGTTGCCTGGATGGACCGAGGCTAGAAATTTCTGAATTTTTCTGGAGGCAGGAGAGGCAAAGCTGGAAACAAACGGGGACAGCCAAGGCTTAGTACGATGGGGGAAAACAAAACCCGACACACCTGGAGCAAGACACCCAGGGTCTGATTTTGGAAGTACAAAAGGGCACAAAAGAATTTGCAAGAAAACTCAGCACAGCCCGTGCTGTGATGCACAGATGGGGGTCAGCTGAGCACCCCAGGAAATCAGGGTCTCAGCTGGGAGGGGACAGTGCCTGTGAGCATTCAGCACTGGGACTTGGCACAAGCTCCAAGGAGGGTTTCTGCCAGGGGAACTGTCAGCAGCGGCCTGCTCTGGCCAGACCTCCTTCCCCAGCTGCTCCATGGTCATCCTGACCCACGCCAGTGCCCTCAGCCCGAGGGCACTCACTGGTAGGGGCTGCCCAGGAGGCAGCAGGGCGAAGCCATCGGGGTGAGAGTAGCATGAGTGTGAATCCAGCCCGGGGTGTGAGTGTGGGGGGGGTTCAGTAAATAAATAAATAGGGCAGGACTCGACGAGGCACTGATCTGACACACCGAGCGCCCACCTGGGCAGCGGCCCTGCTCATCCAGAGCTCTCAGGAGGGGTGCGAAGCCTCCTCGTTGCTGGGAATCTGCTGGGAACCCACAAATTCCCAGGAAGCGCAGGGAAAAAGGGGCAAGAGATATGTCAAGGAATATATCCCCCCTTTTTTCCCCTACCTCCCCATCCCAAAAAGCTTTCGAAAAAGCCCCCAGCGTGCTCCCAGCCCTGGGCAGAGGGAGCCCCGTCTCCGCCTGCGCCCCACTCCCGCGGGCTCCGGATCGCCTCGTTCTGCCAGTTCTTTGCACCTTATTTGACTGCTGAAGGGAGAATCAAACAAAGCAGCCAGCCAGATCTCCTATCAAGTTCTTTCTTGCACCGTAAATCTCACAGCCTCGACGCTCTGCAACTCAACCGCTCCGAAAAGGGCGTTAAGCAACACATATGGGAGCAGCTCCAGAGCTTCCAGAAAAAAACAGGGGGTTCAGCTTCCAGCCCTGCTGGGAAGTCCCATAGGAGAAGTGAGGTCCAGAGGGCCAGCACTGGAAAGGTTTTCCTTTCGCCTTCCGAAGAGGGCGAAGAGGGCAAAGAGGGGAGGAAGGGCGTAAAGAATGCAGTTATTTATTTATTTCCTACATGTGTGTGCAAGACTGCTTCACCTACGGTTATGCAAAAGAAACGCAGAGGCGATTTAAAAATTAATAAATTAAAAAGAGTAAAAGGAAAGTTTTACTAAACCAAAAAAAAAAGAGACGGGGAGATTTAAGCCTTACAGCTTTTCTTTCTCCCTCCTGCTTTCTCTCCTTTTTTTTTTTCCCCCTTGCAAATGAAAAAAAAAAAAAGAAAAAGAGGTAAAGAAACTGGAGAGTTTTGGAAGGAACAAATCCGCCTCTGTGGACTGGGTTTCCCCTCCCCCAACAAAAACAAGCACTCAGGGCTTGAAGGAATTTGCAGGCAGAGATCTGCCAAAAACATTGTGAAAAACTATGGGGGATTCATTGGAAACAGATGGCGTTTTCAGCTGTAATTCTGAAATTCTCCCCTTTTCTGACACAATACAAACAGCGGGGCTGGGGCTGGAGGGGGGGCCGAGCCCCGCGGCGGGTGCGAGCGGCCGGCCCGGGGGTGCCGATGCTCGCGGGACCATTTGGTTGCCATCCCGCCCTCGGACAGCACACAACAGTTCCCGGCCCGGCCGGGGCAAGATTTCCAACCAAATAAAGATGCCGAGCCCCCCCAAACCCCCGGCAGGGGCCGCGGGGAGAAGCGGCGCCCGCTCGGAGCGCCCGCGCATCCTCCGCCCGCCGGCCCAGGTGAGCGCCGGGGCCGCGCTCCCCCCTCCGCGGGGCCCCGCGACCCCCCGCACACCCCACCTTCCCCAGAGCACAAAGCAACGACCCCTCCGAACCCCTCCGCAACCGCTCCCTGGCTCTGCCCTTCCCGGGGGGGGGCTCCGAGAGGGGACCCCACTGCTCTCAAGGCAGAAATTTGGCGTCGGGGTGTTCAAGCGTGCCGCCCCCCCCCTTCCCCGCGTCCCCCTTCCTTTCACAGCACCCGGGAAGGGGAGAACAAGGTAACCTGGCGCTGTCAGGAACACCCCCCCACACACACACACACGGCTGCCTTCGCCGCTTTGATTTCCACCATCTCCTTCCTTGTGGGATGAGGAGCGGGGAGACAAAGACGATGAGGTCAACGAAAAACACCCACCGCAACTGCTTGGGGAAAGGGGAACTGGGGCGGGGGGGGGGCACGCACCAAATCTGAGCCCCACTTATTTTAAACATGTGGCAAACTGCTGCGAGGAGAGGGAAAGAGGCCCACGGACAGGGGGAACGGGGGCGGCGATCCAAGGGCTGCCAGAAACACAGGGAAGAAGTCGGCAAAATAAAGAGGCTGTTTCTTACCTGAAGGGAAGATGCAGAGAAAGACAGGGAGGATTTGGAAAAGTCCCAGGGCTGTGGATCCTGCCCCTCTCCCCATACCCATCCATCCAGCTCGAGCTTTAACCACTATCCTCTCCCTGGAAGAAGAGTTTAAAAAGAGGGGAAAAAAAAGGGGGAGGGGGGGAGAAGGGAAGAGAAAAAGAAGGGGGGGAAAAAAGGGAAAAATAAATCAATCGAAAGAAGGAACTGGGGGAAAAATGAAATCAAAAGCCCCACATGGCTCCGCGGAGCGCGGCAGGGACGGGCGGCCCCAGCTCCGGGCTCCGCACTGAAAGATTACACAGACTTTTTCTCCTTCTCCTCCTCCTCTCCGTCCCCTCCCATTACAAACCAGCCCAAACCATCAATCATCCCGCTGCCTCCCAATGCCTGCATCTTCCTCGGCGCCTCCTCCTCCGAGCGCGCCCGCCTCCCCGGCCATGCTGCGGGAAGGGGCGGGAGCGGCTGCGGCCATGGGAGGGAGGGAAGGAGGGAGAGAGCGGGGAAAAAGAGCCGGCGAGAAGCGGGCAAGGGGATTACTGCTGTGCATGGAGCCACCAAACTCTTCCGTGCCCTGTAGGAAGGGGGTGGCGGTGGTCCCACGCAAGATGGGCTGCGAGAAGGGCCCTTAGTGTCGCCCCGTCTCCTCCCGACCGGCTCGCATCGCACCTCGGTAGCAGTTTGGGAGAGGGGCTTCCTCCCATCCCGTCGGGTCTCAACACCCACTGTGCCCCCTCTCTGCCCTTCTCCCGTGGGCCTGACAAGGGCGCTTTGGTTTGCCCAAAAACTAAGCAATTTGGGGCAAAGGGGCTGTCATACAGCAGAGGGGGGAAACTGAGTCAGGGAGTCTCCAGGCAGCTGGTGCAGGGCAAGGATTGATTGTCAGAGCAATGCTGAGGCCCCCGGCCTACGGGGTATGGACTGCCCCAGCACAAGGAGCTCCTCCATGCCCTCCCAGCCCTGGCAGCATGGTAGTTGTGTGTTTCACAATCGTTCCAGGTCATTCACCTGCACTGGCACTGGCAGCGGTGAAGTAAGGCCAGGTGACTCAGAAACAGCAAGTCTCATAGATCCTTATCTTTAGACCGACACTCCTTAGATAAGGGGAAAACTGTCAGGGACCCCAAATCCAGCTGCTAGCCAAGGACTGATGGAGTGGACTAACGTGTTCCTACACTCTGAGGACCTCCACCACAATCTCATCTGCACCACAAGCCCACGTATAGAACTGGTTGTTCAGCATTGCTGGGGGAAAGTCTCACCAGATGTGTTGTAGGGTTGGCCTGAGGGTCTCACTCCATAAGCCCCCCTTAGAGACCCTTTGGGCTGCCCCCAGGCAGGCAGCAGCCCTGGGAGAACCCTACCTGCTCGTAAACCATGTGGACAGAGCAGCAGCCTGGAGCACACAGGCATTTGCCTGCTGGGCTTCAAGATCCTGCTCTTTTCCACCTCCTGCAATGCCACAGCGTGCGGAGGTGAGCAGATCGGATCTTCATCCCCACCATCCCAGGGGTCTGTTCCACCCACGAGAGGGCTAGGCCAGGAGCAAGGCATCCACTTAGCTTGGATCTCGTAAAAATTTCCCTTGAAGGATGTTTTACCCACAGCGAACTAAGACAACTTCACTTCTGAATGAGGGTGTATGCTTTAATAACTTCCCTGTTTTGGATCATTAGCCGTCCTTTGATCAAATGCCCCCTTGCCACCCCGATGTTTCACCTCCCTTCTCTTGGGCTTCTTATACAAAGAATGAAAGGAGGCTGGTTCTTTTACACAATCCTTCTTCCAACTCTGTAAGACCATGGGTCTTCTCTCCTGCAGCTTAGTATAGGCTGTAGGTCTAGGATGCTCCTTGACTTCTCTTCTAGTTGTCCTTGGAAACCTCTTTATTTTCCACCTCACAAACATCCTTAAGGATGGTTTTTGGAGTGACAGTAGCTTAAAGTCTCCAACGAGAGTTTGTGATCTCTTCCCTGTCTCAGATCAAATCTGTAATTCAGCTACAACAAATATCCCATGGAAGCAGAAAGAGGAGATGGGAATAAATATCCAAGAAGCAAAGATATCTATTAACACCTATTTCTCTGTGAGCCCCCTGCCTCCAAATGAAGGAGGAGCTTCTCTGGGGCTTTATCCAGGCTGCAACAGGAATTAAAACACTGAGGCTTTTCCATCTGGGTCCCAGATGGGATCCAAAAATCCTGTGGCCTTTCCTGCCTGACTGGAGATCTGTCTTGGTCCTGCTGGCCCTAGAGCTGCACTCAGACGGTGTCCACTAAAATCAGAAGGAGCTCTGTGTGCAGAGGAGCTGCCAGAGTGGGCAGAGCTGGGCAGGAGATGAAAGCTGGCAGGCCGGATCCAGACCTGTAGCAGAGGCAGTGTGGGAGGAACACCGACTCGAAGCACCTCTTTGTGGGGGATGTCAAACAGGGGCAAATATGTCCAAACCCTGCCAGCTGCTCCTACCACCCAAGAAGAAATGCCTGCTGATGGGATGTGTAGGCAGCTGGAGTTGGAGGGGGCCTGGGAGGCTGGAAGAAGCCCGGGGGGAGGAGAGAGAAGGTCTGTGAGCTAGGGGGAGTCCAGGAAAGGAGGAGGAGGTCCAGGGGATGGGGTTTCAGACCCCAAATTCCTTCCCCTTGCTCTCACCCTCGCCTCTTGCAATGCGACTCTTGCTTTTATTTCAAAATGAAAAACATCACTTCTGCTGTTATCCCCACTGATGGCATCTAACACGATCTATTTACTTTTAACTAAAAAAAAAATAAAAATCTGCATTATGAACTTTTAAAACCCAGCTGTTAAATAGCTGCTGCGGGGCTGTTTTGATGGTTTGACCTAAAGCACCACTTTGGTATTGCCGTTTTGGGGCAAGCTGACACATTGCAACGATAGCCTGGAATCCAGTTTGAAGCCTTATATTTAAAATAAGACCCTCGATGGAAATTCTGCCTTTGGTGTAGGGAAAACTGCACTGCCATAAAGCAACGATCGGGTGCCCCTGGCTCCAGTTTGTAAAAATTTCTCCTTGATTTTGCTCCGTTGCATCATGCATTGCAAATGGGATTGCTGTTCTTGGCACCGATCAAAGCAGCGGATTTCGCTGGAGAAAACAACAGATGTGTCCAAACCGTAACTTCAGGGAGGAAAAGGCCCCAAATAAGGTGCGTTTCTGAGATCCTGCTCCCCCTCCTATGTTTTTCACATAACCTTCGCCTTTATGATTAGCTCAACCAAAGACCTGAACTTTAAATTGCCTGCTGAATCTTGGGCTGTGTGAAATTCGTGTCTCTGCCTTGCTTAATGGGGATATCTAGGCTTGAAAACATGGAGCAACTGCATTTTCCCTCTTAAAGCCCGTCCAGGACTCCCTGTTTAGGCAGCACTGAGCCCAATGCTCTTTGCAAACAGCATGTGGGAAACCACCCACCACTAAAAACGCAACCACGGCAGAGCTCGGCCGTGCAGCGACTCAGCCCCAGGGCACAGGTACCTCCGTGGTCATCTGCACATTGATCCCCGTGTTTGCTGTCACTGCAGAGGGGTGACTTGCAAATCACAGCCTTCTCCGAGGTTTTTGGAGGATGAGCTGGAAGATTCGCAGTTCCCACGGCACACTCAGCCGGGATCACCAGCCTGAGCTTTACTTTTCTCTGCCCTGCGTCAACACTGTGCGTGGCTGTGGGATTTAGTGGGGTTGAACGAATGTGGCTGATTTGAACCCAAAGGTTTGCAGATGAGAGCTCCCCTTACAGCCTTCCTAATGGAATTATTCACTACCTGTAATTATATGGCTAAAATAGTAAACATGAGTATGTTTACTATAGATGTCAGGGCTCCTGGTCTGCTCCTGACTCTCTCATGAACTTTCTGCATGGCCACTTTTCACACCGCTATCTCCACACATGTGCCTTTGCCTGCTTTCCCCTCAGGACAAGGTGTTCATCTCATGGCCTGTCTGGGATAAGCCATGATCACCCCTGCAAAAAGCTGAAATGATCTGCAGTGATATGTGTGTGTTTAAGGGTCATCATCATGGCTAGGCTTCGCAAACCAAGATTTGAGAAGGGTTCTACCCACGCTTGCTACAAGCGCGCTGATGGCTAAAAAGGCCAATGTGAGATAGACAAGTCCGATGTGTTTAAGGGTAAGCAGCAGCAAAAAGCAAACTGCTCCTTAAAGGAGGAGGAAAGGAAGTTTGGAGTAGAAACCCCCAAGTTTTTGTCTGGAGAAGTTTGACAACTGATCCCAAAATGTTTGTGGAGGTAAACCCAAACACTTGTGCTCTGAACAGTACCCTTACTAAAGAAAAAAACTTCTGAACAAGAACCAACAAAACCCCAACACCTTTATGCAGTATCAGCCACCTCTGATGTCTTCAATAGTGGAAAATGCTGCAGTTAATTTCAAAGACCTTTCTTTTACTCATCACTCCATTTTTTTAACATTTTACACTTTCCCTGGCTGAACAAGCGGATGCTCTCCCTGAGCTGTACACCTCAAAGCTGCTGAATACGGATCTAAACCCCCTTCCCTACCAACCAGTTGCCTTGCAGGTAGAACAGCTGACAGGGAAAGTGTCCTCTCAAGGTCTCCTTAGTGCCCTGCAGTGAACTTTGGCAGCAGCTGAAAGGGGAAGGCAGAAGTGATGGCACAGAACTGGGCTCAGAATACTGACCCAGTCCTGCATAGCAAAGTGCAGAGAGGAGTTTGATGGTTTAGATAATCCCCCTCCCCACAGCTGCCCCTGTGAACAGGAGACTCACCAACCTGGCTGTGTAAAAAGAGGCCAGTGGGTTGAAGGTGGAATAAAACACAGCTTTGTACCACCAATAAATGAAATATAACAATGCTTTGTTGACCTGCATCTTTTCATCTGTATATTTGTGGATTATCAGCAGCCCCCACTGAAGTTGTGGCAACCCTCTGCTCAAAATACCTCCTCCAAGCTCACAGCCATAAAAATCACCTCTGAATGCTGAAAATCAGCCAGGCTGGACATGGGGAAGGGAAGACAGGTTGTCACCCATGACAGAAAGCAAAACAACCAGTGATATTTTCAGAGTTCATCACGTCAAGTGTTTCTTGACCAGTGAGATTCATTTGTGTCTCTCTACCCTTCCCTTGCTTGCAAAGCCTGACTCCTACACATGGGAACATGTAGCCATCCTTGTTCGCCAGTGTTTGGAGGGCTGGCTGGAATTCACTGTCTGTATATTTAGTTCTCTGCAGGGAGCTGGTTTCCTGGCCCAGTCTTCTCTTTGGGGTAAATATCAAGCAATATCTCTTTAGTATATCTTCTTCACATCTAGGCTCCCTTCTGAAAAAAAATAGAAGGTGGGCTGGGAGGTTCCCAAGAGCAAGTTCAAATGGCCAAATGTTAGGTCAGCAGAAAAGATGGATAAATCTGAACTGCCAAAAAATGCTCAGAATCACAGAATCACAGAATGGTTTGGTTTGGAAGGGACTTTAAAGATCATCTAGTTCCAGCTCCCCTGCCCTGGGCAGGGACACCAGAAGAGTTGCACAGAACTATGTGTTTATCAGCAGAGACAGAAGCCGGTCTGTGGAATGGGACAGTCTTTCTCTGATGCTTTTAAAAGCTCCTGATATATTGAGAAAGTGCAAACACAGCTCTCTAATTTCCCACCTCTGACTGACAGGTCAGCTAAGGACATCTCCTCCATCTCATTTAAAGGTTGGAGATGGCATCAAGTGTTTGCAAATCTACATCTGCAGCCCTTTGAGCAAGGGGTGTTTGAAGGATCCTATGGAAAAAGCTCTGTGAAACCCAACCACCTTTCCCAAGTCCCCTTCTGTCAAGTCCTGACAGCAGTGCCCAGAAATACAACCCAACACAGGAAACCTTTCCCGCCCTCTCGGTCACGAAACACTAAGTGACAGTGTCCTCAGCTGATTTAAAACGTCCTGAATATCTGAGAGAGAGACATTCCTTATTATAGGCGGGGGGGAAACCCAAACAACTTTTCCAACACTTCTGTAGTATTTTGGCAAACGAAACTGGGAAGTTCTGGGGAGGGGGAACATCTTGGAGGTAGCACCGGGACTGCTCCCGGGTGTGCCCGGCTCGGGGCTTGGGGTGGGGCTGGGCTGGGACTAAGGCTGGGCTGGGACTGCGGTGGACTGGGACTGAACTGGGCTGGGATTGAGGCTAGGTTGAGTTGGGGTTGGGCTGGGACTAAGGCTGGGACTGGAGCTGGAGCTGAGCTGAGCTGGGACTGGGGGGAACTGGGCTGGGACTGGGCTGGACTGGGATTGGGCTGGGCCGGGGCTGTGGCCCCGCTGGGTGGTGCTGTTATCCCTGCGCCGCCTGCGAAAGTATCCAGTTTATAAAATAAATGCAATCCAACGCCGCCTTAAACCACATGACATAACAGCAGCTTGCGAGCTCCCATTAAAATCTCAATTTGGGGAAATTGATTCTACCTCTGAGCAATTGCGATGCAATTACTCCAACAGGCAGCAATCAAGAATCACATCAAAACAACACCAAACTTTCATCTCCTGCCTCGCAACCACCACCACAACAAAAAGCACCTGTCTTGCAAACGCAGCCCGGTTTCCTTAAATATATATAATTTTTAGGAAAGGCAACGTGCATGTCCCAGAGCGGCAGTGAGCCTGGACAGAGGCTGCGCTGGCCGGTGCCTCTGAACTGTCCTGGCTGGGGGCTGTATTTTGTCCCCCGTCTCCTGGATGAGGTTTAGGGCAATTTAAGGACTCAGGGCATCAGGAACAAACTCTTTCCCCCGCTCAGCCACGCTCCGGCTGCCTATCCACAGATGTGACCATCCCTGCCATATCCCACATCTGTCCAGCTGTCACCCTCCCGACCTTCTTCCCCTCGGAGCCGGCCGACCCCCCAGCGCTGTGCAACCAGAGGAGTTCAAGGAAAGCTTTGTGCCCCCGCTCCGGTCTCGATAATCCCCGGGAAGAGCTATCCAAGGGAAAGGGGGAGATACTGGGGAGGATGTTTTCAGTTCTCATCAGTGGTCTGCAAGGAATTACTCGATTGACTTAGCGCAGCAGGGAGCAGCTTTAGTGGCAACCATCAGAAGGGAGGATAAATGAATAACCGCATGCACGCCAGCTAGCGCCGAGCCGGGCAGGGAGCGCTGGGCAGGGAAAATGGGAAGAATCGAGGTTCCTTAAAAACAAAAACGGCCGGGGGGGGGGGAGGCAGGCGGGGACCGGGAGCCTCAACAGGTCCGGAGGAGGAAGGGCCATGCAGGGAGCCGGGGACATGCGGCCGGGGGGGCCCCCAGCCCCCCGCCCCGCTTACCTTGGCGGCCGCATCAGCCTCTCCAGCCCCGCGGGGGTCGGTGCAGGCAGCGGCGGCTTTGGTTTTGGTTTTTGTTTTTGTTTTGTTTTTCCAGGAGGGTTAAATAAAACAAAAATAATAATAATAATAAAAGAAAAAACTAAATAAAAAAACCCCCAAACGAAATAAAATAATAAAAGCCCCCGAGGGTCGGAGCGGGGGTGGCGGGGGTGTGGAGGCCGAGGGGGGCGCGGGCAGCCCCCCGCCCTGCGGGCAGCCCCGGCGGGGTGCAGGCGGCCTCGCTCAGCGGGACGCGGGGAGCCGCATCGCCCTCCCGGAGCATGTGAGAGGCAGCGGAGAAGATAGAGCCAGATAGGGAGGTCCCCTCCCTCCTCCCTCCTTCCCTTCTCCCTCCTCCCTCCTTCCCTCAACACACGCTGAGCAGCGTCGCTCGCAAGAAGCGGCGGAGGGAGGGCAGGCGCAGCCCCGACCACGGGGAGGGCGGGTGGGGGGGTCCCCGCTTCAACACCCCCGCTCCCCCGTCCGACCGCCAGAACCTCCTCTCCTTGCGCAGGCAGGCAGGGCTGGGGGAGATGGAGGGGGGCTTGCAGCGTTCATCTCCTCCCGGAGGGGTGGGGATGCTCCACCTGCCGCGGGAATGAAGGGAAAGGGGGATTTGGGGGGACACCCTCTCTCCAGCCAGTGGGGCTTGTATAGGAGCAGAGAGCATCTTTATGAGGACTTTATGGGATTGTGTCCAGGACCGGGATTGGAGGAGGGAGGAGGACCCCGAGCAGGACTGTGTTCGTGAGGTGGGCAAGGGATGGAGATTCCAGTCTTCCCTATCAACCCCTTGGTGTAGCCACCCACCCCAACTGCCCCAGCTCCCTGCATTGCCTGGAGTTGGACAGCTCCCCCCGCAGCCTCCCCACCATCCCTGGGGTGAGCACCCGTCTTCCAGAGAGGTCTGGGGGTACTGATTTTGGGTACCAGGGTGCCTGCTGTGATGGGAAAGCTCTGGGTGCAAGGCTGTGCCAGCCAACGTGTCAGACACACAATTAATTACTGCAGCCCCAGAGCCACAAACACTAAATATGCTGTCGCCGTAGTGCATGGATAATAGCAGCCCTTTGCAAAGTGTTTCTTTCTCCCCCTTCCGTTTTGTTTGTTTTTTTTTTTTTCCCCCATTGCAAGAGACAGAGATTGCAGAGAGCACACAGCAGCTCGCTGCTGCTTGATTAAGTCAGCAGCGAAGACAAAATGTGCCTGTACAGCTCAGGCATAAGGAGGGATTTGAGTGTGTGCTAGGTACAAATTAGAAAATGGATGTGATTTAATCACAACAAATCTAAATGGTCCTGCTACAGAAACCCTGCCATCAAAGAGGGCTTTTTCTTAAATGTGGACACAACGGGTGTATAGTCCTGACAAAGAAACAACATGTTTGGGAATGAGTGGCTAAAGCAAGAAAAGAGAGAAGACTGGGGAAAGGCTGATGTATACCAGATAAGTTATCAGCTATAGAAGGAACGGCTTCCTTCCGTAATAATTATTTGCAAATCAGTCCAAGTTCTGGATACTGTGGTGTCTGGACACTACAGCAGAGACAGACCTGCTTCTGTCAGGTTTGGGATGCTGCACAGACAGGAAACCAGGCACAAACCCTGCCTGGGAGAAGGTAAACAGCTTGTTCGGAGGAGCCCAAGTGAATGCAGCAGACAAAGAGGAGTGGGGGAGAGGTGATGGCAAGCCCAGGCCTTCCTGCAGGTGTGCACAGTGGGTCGGGCGCGAGTCCCAGGCTGTAAAACACAGTACACTGGAGCGTTACTAATCCGAGCACTTGGGGACTGTGCCCCTGCCGTTTGTGGGGGGGCATTGCCACCGCAACCACAGCAGCTTTGGCTGTGCTGTGGAAGTGCTTCCCTAAGAAGACAAAGCACAAGACAGAAGAATGCAAATGCACGGGGCGCTGAGGTACCTTGGTAACAGCGGCAGAGCATCTCGGCGGCAGCAAACTGGTGCTGAGCCTGGTTCCTGTTGGGAACCAGGATTCCCGGAGCAGGGAGGCTCCAGCAAAGCACAGCTGCGTTCGTGGGAACTCTCAGAAGTCTCCGCTGGCCACTTCCCCCAGCTCTTATCAGCGCGCCGTTAATCTTTGGCATCACCGCAGGAGTTGGCACCTCCAGTTCCAGGTGCAAGGTGCATGTCTTTGACCTTCCCATTTCCTCCATAAACACTCGGCGAGGTGTAGAGCCGAGGTGTGAGTGTAACGGCAGCCCTTCAGGGGTGCCCTTCTGTGTGAGCTTTGCCCCCGGGGTGAGAGCAACACCCAGCCGGCAGGGCATTAGTGCAGATAACTGCAGATAACTGTGGGAGAAGAGGAGGACTCAATGGAGGATGGACTGTTGTCCTTTCAGATAGACCCCAAGAGTGCTGATGTACATTTGCTCCCGGTGTGTGAAGTACAGCCAGGTGCAAATTAAATCCAGAATATTCGGATTCCCCTTTCTTTAGCTTGTCTGTGCCAATTTAGTGCCTGTGACCAGTTTCACCTACTTGCACTGCAGGTGAATTTGCCCCTCTGCCTGCACAGGGACCTGCTTGGCCACAAAACAAGAACAGCAAATAGTGTCAATAGAGTTTGTCCTTCTAGAAATGATGAAGGCAAGACAAGTAAGGCAGTTAAAGGAGGAGTTTGGTCCTGGGAGAAGAGGAACAGTAGTTGGAGATCCATCATCAGGTGGCAGGTAGTTTTCCTGAGGAGCAGAAGGGCTCAGGTGATGTGGGGAATGTTGATGAGTTGGGACACGTTATAGAATCATAGAATGGTTTGGGTTGGAAGGGACCTTAAAGATGATCTAGTTCCAGCCCTCCTGCAATGGTTATGTGGCAGAGATCCCTCCACAGCTCACTGATGCTGACGGAAATCATCTTCAAGTGTTTGTGGGCGTCACCAGGCTGAGATGCCAGGGCAATGGAGAGTGCGAGACACACGAGCTTTTCATCTGCTATTTTCATCCATGCATAAGGGTTGCCTGAACCTATTATTTTGAAGGCATTTTCCATGCTGCAGCTATCTTCCTTGACCTCTAAAAGATTTGGCTGATTCTGATCTCAAGATGAAAGATTGCCACCTCACGGGCCGTGAACACCCGTCTGTGAGATTAGGCTCTGAATTATTAATACAATCAATGACTACGTCTTTTCATCCTGGAAGAGGCACAAAGGAAAGCTACAGGGGCCCTGAAAGGGAGGGAGGGAGGATTCTCGGGCAAGGGGGGAGAAGTCACCAGTGGAAACTGGTTTTCTTTGGGTGGAAACGCCTCCTGTGTCTTTTATTTTGGAGGCAGGAACAATGGCACCATTCAGGAGGTGACAACCCAGCTGTGTTGGTAGGGCTGTTGGTGGCACTGGGAAACCTCCCATGGGGACTGTGTGTCAGAGGAAGGACATCCTTCCCTCCAGCCCCTTTCCTTTATTCAGTGCATCATGGACCCCAAAATGGGGTCCCTAAGATCCTGAACTGCAGAGCTAAAACATGTTGAGCCATCAAGGGGAGGAAGGGCTGGGGAACAGGGAGCTGTGATCATCCCTCCAGTGCCACAAAGCTACTGACACCTACACACACGGGTGAGACCTGACCCCTGGGCAGGTGATGGAGCCTGTGTTTTGTGGTATAATTTAGCTTTGTAAGGGGTTTCTTCACCGTGGGGAGGACATGAATGTCACCAGACTGGAGTGAACCAGGGAACCAGTGAGGGATGGACTGAAAGGCTGTGCTTTTACTGAGTGGAGCATGGTAACCTCTCCTTTCCCCTCTCCCCTGTGAACCCTTCAGTGTGGAGATGCTGTCAGCATGTGCTGTGGGTCTTTGCTGATCATTACACTTTTCCTTGGCTTTAGCCTGACCTACCTATTTGGGACATTTCAGTGAAATCGGTTCCTTTCTCCTTTCCCTGTTGCATTTGGGAGGAAGGTACCATGGCCTCATCCTCACCAAGGACCAGAGAAAACTCCCCAGTTCTGAGCCCCACAGAGAAAATGAAGCCAGTTGGAAACCCAAAATACAATACCGTCTTCACTCCATTTTTCAAGAGGCTTTAAAATAAAGCTATTGTGCTAATGGAGCTATTCTTCCTGGGTAGATAATGCAAAGCATTGCTTCAAAGCTGGCCAAAATGTCTGAGAAACATTTTTTCCCTCTCTTTTTCATTAAAGATCACATTAACATTGCAAATAAGATAAGAAGTGTTCAGTTACAATTATGTAGTGCTTTGTGATCACAAACAGATTCTGTAATCCCTACTCAGGGGGTTTCAGAGCTGAATTTAGCTTATTTCAGAGCATAAAGTTGAGCTCAGCCAAGACTACTCTCCTACTCTGTTATGATCTTCATCTGCGCTCTGGTCACACGAGAGACCCATGGCAAGCCAGGCTGCACAGCCAAGCAACATCTCACAGATGTATCAGCTGCCCTGGCTGGGGACCAAACCTCCTTTTTGCCTATGCAGCTATTTATTAATATTCTTCTATTTATTAGTTTTAAATTGACGCTTGCTTTAAGCATCAAAACCTGATTCCGGTTCAGCTGCAGCCGCTAATGGGCTCATTCCCAGAGACATGAAGCTCTTCACCATGGCTGGGAGTGAGCATTTATGGGCTCTGACCTGGTCAGTGCTGTGGGGACAATGGGCAAAGGCAAGATCCTGTGCGGGTGGAAATATTCCTCCTCCCTTGCCTGTGCTTCTAAACTGTCTGACCTCAAGGTATTTGCAGCAGGCATGGGAGTAGTCCCTTGGGTTCAGCGTGGACATCCTGTGTTTAAATTTAGGAATGAGTTAGAATACCTGACTGAGGGAGGGCCATGGAATGACATTTTTAGTAGAGCAGCCCTTGTCACTTATATGGACTTAACGGAGCGATGCAATCCACAGCAAACATGAAATTCAGTGCCAGGCTGTGTGTGGATAAAGCTATAGGGACAGAGAGATGGACAGGAGTCAAGTGCATCTGGACTTTTGGAGAGCAGCCCCAGCTGCTCATGGCCTCTGCTGTCATTCTTTGACTTTATATCACAAGATGGAAAGAGCAAAGGATAGAAAGGCAGTGGCAAGAGGATGCCCTCTCTGCAAAAATAGTCCATTGCTGTGGTACAGAGCTCTACCTCCATTTCCAGGCAGCTGTTAGATAAACATTTTTACTTCATTATGTCTCCTAGAGCAATCTACAAAGAGTAGCTTAGGGAGGCATTTGGGTTTTATGTGAGTTTAGGTTGCAGTTTGCAAAAGTGCTTCGTTCTAAAACCCTTATTAGGTTTGCTGCAGACACTGGTGTGTTAGAGGCAAGTCTGGCTCAAAGGTGAGTAAAAAGTCACCTGCCAAGATTTGGAGAGCTTCAGCCTCCCCTAGGTAATTCAGTCCCATCAGATGCCTCATGCAAGACACCAGGCTGTAGAGTCTTCAGTTCAGAAGGCTGCATCTGGAGAAGTGAGTGGTGGGGGAAAGTTAAATTCAACTGGAAAGTTCAGCTAAGGATTTTGGGGTTGTTCTGAAGAGGTGGTGTTAACTTCAGTCTCAATCACTAGGAATAAAGAGTAATGAAGGTTGGAGTTCCAAAAAGCAAAGGAGCTGTGTGGAGGGGCTCACTGCCAGCAAAATGTCATGAAGACCCTGAAAAAGCATTAAATTATTAATACCGATGGCTGAAGGTGTCTGAGACCCTTCTCCCCCAAAGAGGCTGTTTCAGGCTGTGTGTTGCCCACCCCAGTGGAGAGGCTAGTGAGGCATCTCCATCCCCTTCAGCCCGGTTGGAGCCCCACCGTGCAGGGCCGATGTTCCCCTTCCCGGGACCAGCCACCCTCCCCTCGCTTCTGCCGGTGACTCGCGATCCCTGCCTGCTCCGCTCCAGCGCCTCCTCACCGGGGGAATACAAATTGGGCGGCACTGAAGCATACGCAGGGAAAGAATGCTCAGCTGTGAATTTCGGGGTTGGGTATTATACAAACCCAGCCACCAGCGCGTCACCTTTTCAAAGGCTTCAAATCCGCTACAAATTGCTTCTGAATGACAATGGGAATTTCTCGCCCTTCACAAAGCCACCCATATTAGCATCTTTATTGGAATAAACTAGCTAATTTCTGCAGTTGAAGGGCTGGTCTGGAGAATCCGTAATTCTAATTAGGTGGATATTCATCAGCACCCTGGAGCTTGTGGGGTGTCTAGTCCAGCAATGACTCACCACCTGCCCAAGTCCAGACCAGACAAAGGGAAGGGGAGTGCTGGGTCCCTGGGGCCAAGCAGCAAAGCAGGACATTTCGGGGACTGAGGGGTCCTTTTAATCCTCAATTTGTTCTCTGTGCCATTTGCTAATTCCCAGGCACAGGGTGGGGAGGGTGAACCTGCACTTGCAGGAATAATGAAAATCTGTGCCCTTCACCATCCGTCAGGTCCCTGTATGGCAAATATACCTACAGCTGAGCCAGGATGACTGACTGCATCAGGACTGAAACAGATCCTTCCGCTTATGGAGTGGAAGGAGATTCAGTCTGTCTGTCTATCCATCCTGAACAACTGTGTGGCAGCTTGTCACTAGGTTCAGCATCTATCTTGTAAAATGTTTATGGGGTTTCTCCAAACTAAGAGCTGATGCCTTGCAGTTGGCAGTGGTGAACAGGTGAAATTTCTTTTTTGTTGTTAACAATAGATTCCATAAGGAAAAAGAAAAAGAAAAAAAGAAAAAAGAAGAGATAAGCCAAAATCCACAAATATAAATATCTCAAATCTAAACCTCGATGAGTTTGCAGGTAAGCAGAGCTTATTTCTCACTGTAGATTCAAAATTACTTGGGAGGGTTTTCCTAGATGTGTGCTCCCTGGAGCATAGTTTAATTGGGCATTCACAGGGCAGCACTGGCCTGGCTCATAGCCAAGATGGCTCAGGACTGGCTCAGGACTGTCCCCACAAATTATCCTGATCTATAGCCTGGGGTACCAGCCATGCTGTAGTAACTGCAGTGTTATCAGAGGAAGTATGGGCCATGTGCCTTCTTGCCTGTAGCAGGTATCATTCATCTCTGATCTGTTTGGCCAGAAGTGGCTCAGATCAGTTGCATTCAGTGGCTCTCACTGTCAACAGGACAATATTTCCCCTTTGTTTATATGTTAAACTCTCGGATTTAACCCATGGGGCTTGGTTGTTCAGGGGCGTTGAAGTCTCCACAGTGTCATTTGAGGGGGACAGGTCCTTTGGATTTTATTCTCTTACAAGGTCAGACTCGATGGAGGAATGCTGAAAATGTCTCATCTGTGTGCTGAATAAACACAGCCTGAAGGCAAAGCGGGGCTAGTTTTGACACTGTCTGTCTAATCATTAGAACAGCGAAACCCCCACAGATGTGCAGCATCAGAGGCAAAGCTGGTGACTCCAGGGCCATTATAACTGTTTTCCCTCCACAACTGTGCTGTGAACCAGGCAAAGCAGAAAGTCCATGCCAGGTTGCTGTCTCCATGCTTCCCCCTTGGATAAATACAGGCTGAGCCTCTCCCCATGGTGTTGCCTGAGAGCAGCTCGCTGCCCTTCACGCAGAGCACCAACCACCCAGCTTGCAAACCCATTCCTTTTCTCTGCCTCCCACCTCTCTGAGGGTTAATGGAAACAGGAGATGGGCTGCCAAAATGCCAGTAAACAAGGCTCAGCTGCTGAGGGGGAGAAGGTCAAAGGACAAAAATGAGAACAAGTCTGTACGCAGCCCGCCGGCTGCTGCTGCCACCTGCCCCAGCCCCAGGATGGAAATTGCTGCTTGACTCTCCCTCCCTCCCATTGAAGGTGTCACCCTTCATCCAGGCTCTGCTTATATTTCAGTGTATTTGCCAGAGGGTTTCTTCTCCCCCAGACCAGTGGCTCATGAATGTCCTATGGATGCAAGGTGTCTCCTTCTGGTTGTCTCCTTTTCCTGAGATGGAGGCAGAAGGGTTCCTGCTGAGGAGGGGATTTGACCCAACGTGTGCACAGCAGCGTGTGTTTGCTGCCCATCACCCCAACCACCTGGCCACCTCCCTGCATGATGCAACACATTACACAGGCAGATGAAAGAGCCTGAACCATGGTGCTGGGTGATCATGGATGAACCTTGCTCCAGACTTATTTCTGCTGGAAAAATCATATTTGAGAATATCTTCACCAACCACTGATACCACTGATAGGCAGCCACTGCTGGGGTGGTATGTGGGAGCCTTGATATAGGCTTTCCTATCCCTTGTGAGTGCTCCTATCCCAAATATCAACCATCTTTCAGCAGTGCTCTGGTGATGGGATTAACGTGCATTAGGAGGTTTTGTTCTCATCTCTCCCAGGGAGGATCAGATGCAGTGAAATATCTCATTTTGCTGGTTGCTTTTTGAAAAATGTGTGGTATGTGTTAATGTTAGAAAGGCAAGGTCAAAGAAACAGGACTTTAGCACACAGGGCTGGAAAAACCCTTTTAGGACAAGAGTTTGGTCCATGTTATCGTAGCCCTGTTTGCACTGTTTTAGAAGCAGTGCAGTTGTTTACCCTCAGCACATGTGCTGCAGGGCTGTTCCTGGATCCCAACTGTTTTCTGTGAAGAAATGTGGAAGAAAAGCTGCAGATCTTGTGTCACTTGTCCTTCAACAAGAGACCAAACACTGTGCCAACTTACAGCAAGCTCCGTCTGCTGCACCCACAGGCATTATCCTGCCTTAGAATGTTTCTGCTCTACCCAAGGAACACAAGTTGTTACTGATATTTATCCCAGAGCTTTACATTGGTCATTCTGGCTGGAGGAGTGTGAAGTTGAGTTTGAGCTGTTTCAGCAGAAATCAGCACTGAAGAGAGACTTAATTCAGACTGTAGGAGACAACTATGGAATGATTTAGTAAGGATGTTGAGAGTATCAAATCCAGCTTAAGGCAGCATCAGTGCAGGCAGGTTAAAACACCAAAAGCCATTTAGCCAGCATTGATACATTGCTACTGGCAGCAGGTACAGCTGTTAACTAAGTCCTTTGGTGGACAGAGGGTCCCATGTGACATCCCTACCAAATACCTCCTGCATGCTTGGATTCCCTGCTGATCTGTGACCCATTTCTCTTGTAGGGCCAATGCCCCCAGCCCGACCTGCTTGAGCTCAGTCATCTCAGCCTGAAACTGTTCCTCGTGTGGAAGCAGAAGTGGTTTTAAGTCAACTGCTTGGGAATAATTTATACCTCTAGTTGTTACTAGAAGTATAGAAGTATCCTTCTCTACTCCTAGGTACTTCTAGCTTGGTAGGTATAGTACTAAGAGCTCTGAGAACTCCCATTGTAATGATGCCTCACATATTGGTTTTCTCAGCTTTTCTCTCCTGAAGTTAATCATCCTTCCTGGATCACACTAGTCTCATTGTCTCATTGGATCAGTGTCCAAAGAGGGTTGTACCTTTCTCCAAGCAGATGTGACACAGCAACAACCAGAGGTGATCACTGAGTGGATCTGGGTCATGCACCTGCCATATGGCTTGAAATGAGTCCCACAGTGAGTGCTGGAAATAGGAGGAATATAAACCCTTTCAGAAAAGAGATTTACAAAGACAAGAGTTGTTTCCCAAGCAGCAGAGTGAAATTAGTGGTAGCAATGGCACAAACATTGTTTTTGTGGTGAGGAAAACATTGTGTGGCCAATGCCAATACAGCACAACCAGCTTCCTGGAGGAGTCTTTGGGCAATTTGTTTCCCTTTGGCTGTAGGCACCATCTCCCAAATATATTCTGTTCCCTAGGGATTTTAGCTGAGGTGGTGAGTTTTCAAAAGTTAGGTCTCCAAACCCAGTGTTGTTGTTGAATCAGAGGTACATTTTCTAGAAAGGCCTGGACTCAAACCTGACTGTGAGCTTTCCCCAAACTGTCTTGGACCAGAGTTGTTGTCCTAGCCAAGTCATGGATGGAATGGATGATGTGGTGTTGTGGTATTGACCCATATCTTGGCTGCCAGGTTGGAGTGGGAAGACACAGGTTGTGCTTTAGGAGGAGTGTGTCTTCTCTCACCATGCCATGAGTATTGTTGGCTCCAGCTCTCTTATGTTGAAAGTTTTAAATGTTTTATTGCACATAAAATATTAGAATAGCCTGAACTGTAAGGGACCCACAAGGCTCATTGAGTCCAACTCCTGGGACACTGGATACTTGACAGGCACCCCTGGGCATGGACATTGAACAGACCCTTCTCCAACATTGCTTAAAACAAGGATGCATTCTGTGTATCTTTTATGCTCTTCGTGCTCACAGAGCCCCAGCTACATAGTGGGATCAAAAGTAACTGGGGTGGACGGTTCTTGAGGTGATGTGACTGGATCTGGGATGTCCCAGAAAACCACAGAGTGCTTTAGGGAATGAAAAGGAGCTGATGTTATTGTGGGGGTAAAGTACAGATCCCTGCCCCCACCCCCAAGCTCCCAAGCCCCTGAAGGCAGATGAGGCACTAAAAGGAAACTACTCACACCATCATTTGTCAGAATTTTGTGATTAGCAGCCATGACTCTGCTCGTGGGAGATTTCCATTTAAAAAGTTAATAATGCACTGTCAGGAGGGAGCAGGGAACCAAAAGCTGGATTCTTCAACTGACGGGGTTCAGGGTCCCATTGCATTTATGCTGGATTTTCCCACTGCTGTGTTTTAGTTTCATTACAGTTGTGTTTGTTAGGATAGAGTAATAGATTTGGGTTGGAAGGGACCTCAAAGACCATCTAGTTTCTACCTCACTGCCATTGGCAGGGACACCTTTCACTAGATCAGGTTGCTCAGGATATTGCTGGGATGAGCACAGATGAGCACGGAGAGAATTTCCCCTGCAGAACATGCTTTTTATTTCCCAAACAGACAGTTCATGCATAGCTTGTTCATAGCAGCATATTTCTGGAAGACAAGTAATTTTCTTCCCTTTAAAAGGACTTGGGGAAAAAAGGACCATCATTTCCAGGCAGAAATTTTTCTGAGGAGAATATTTTTGTGCCTGGCTGAGGAGAGACACAAAAAAGGTCACAGCTAATTAAAATCACATGCTCAGAACATTTTGGGGCAGGTGTTTTTCCTAAGCCAGAATTCCGCCTTTGGAGGGTGTATCCCAGGATTTATGCTCCTCCTAGCATTTCATCTGTTGCACTAGTACTACTGGAGGGGTGAATGATTTCATACCCCCAGCAGCCTGGTTTCTCTGGACCCAGCCCAATAACATTGCTTTAAAACATTGCAATTTCTGCAGTGAGAGCAAAGCCTTCAGACAAGCGCTCGGGCCTGGCTGCTCATCGCTGCATTTCACTTGGCATGTAGGCTACGGAAGAGGAATGCACAGAATTTCCTTTTCTACCCCATCAGATCCTCTGTCTCGAGCCTGGCCCAGCCCCAAGAGCACAACGGATGCAGCTGGAGAAGGGCAGGTCCAATCTTGCTGCTAAGCCCCAGTGACACTTAACCTCCTCTGCTGTGCAATCCTCCAGCAGCTGGAGGTGGATGCTAATAAGTGGCCGAGCATCAGCTGCTGCCTGTTGAAATGGGCCGTTTGTGAGGGAAGAGGAGTTTATTTCCCAGGCTGGAGGAGGTGATGGAGCTCAGGGCTCTTATGGGAGAAGAAAGAGCTGGCCTTGAATCTGAATGAAGGTGTTTTCTTGATTTTGCATCTTGATTTTTTCCATTGGTGTTGAGCTACTTGAGCGGGTAAGGGGACTGCAGGCTGTCCCTCTGCCCTCTAAGGATTGCTGCCAGCAGCCTTCTCCCATTGTGAAAGCTGACTGCAACTAATTGTAATTCCTTAGTGTCAGCAGTAGGTGGGAATCAGTAGGGAGCTTTGAGCTATCAAATAGTGAGAACAGTTAATCCCTTTTGTTGCTCCAGGAAAGGTGTTCAGGAGGAACGTTAAGCCCTTTGGGGCAAATTGTCTTCTCCGTGACACCTATGCTCTGTGACATAGTGAAGCTTTCCCACAGGTTTGTTAGTTTGGCCTTGGTTGCAGTGGGGGCTGTAAACACAGGATCAGATCATTTCTTATCTCATCCCTAAAGATTATTTTTCTTGGCCCGGAATGGAACATGAACTGGCTTCTTTCCTAAAGCAGCTGTACACCAAAGATGGGATTGAATGAACCTCTTTCCCTTGAGCTTAGGAACAACTCAAGATGGGTAGAAAGCTGCTATTGCGTCACTGGTACAGAAATAACTATAATTCACACCATGTATAAAGGTACTAGAGTCTGATTACTAACAGCGATGGCTGTACTGGTCACAACTACCTTTATTGAATCAGGAAACCAAGTTATATTCCAAGGATGCTGCTGAGAAATAGAGAAGGGGTTCTGGTTTTGTTTGTTTTTTTCTTTTATTTTTCTTTTTTTTGTTCCTTTTTTTTTTTTCTTTCCCCAGTGGAATCATCCCAGCAAACAGTGTGTGAATTGCTGGAAGAAAGTCAGACTTCAAAAGACATTAGAAAATATTCCTCTTCCTCCCCAGACTATAGATTTCCTTTATTGGAAGAACAGTGCCTTGAAAATAGCCCGTAATAAAATTTGCTGTTTAATTAGTCTTCATTTAATTTATGTATTTAATTTTGCTGGAATGGTTAAAGACTGCTGAGGTTGAGGGAAATTCCTTTTTCTTTTTCCTATGTGTTTCCTTATCTTAGAGTTTTTAGGACTGTCAAATGTTCTCTTCTGGTTTTGCTAGGAGGTCTTCCTTAGCTGTGTAGAGGCAAGTTTGCCTAATAATGTTTATTAACTTAATCAAAATATTAACAAAGACCTCTTTTAAACAAAGTGCTGGCTATGCACTGGAATGAAATAACTGTTAACAAAACCTACGAGTTTAAACTAGAAAGGAACTTTCCGCAATCATTCAGCTTTGTGTTCCTAATGGTGTCATTATTTTGCTATTCAGTAACCAGATAGAGCTCAACCCTCACTTGAATTTCTCACACCAGAAATCAAAGAGAAATGAAAAGTGATTTCTACAGAGAAGTTTTTCAGGATTCTCTCTCCAGCAAAAAGGAATCTGATCTTAATCCTACGTATTGCTGTCCCTGGCCTCTTGGCCAATTGGGTTGGGTTTAGTTTAACCCAAAGCAATTGCCAGGTCATGGTAACTCTGGAAACATTTTTTTTTTAAACAGAACTATTTTGTTCTTGTCTCTTCCCTCCAGTTGTTATAAAGCAAAAAGCTTCAGTTGTCTTTTATCCAGAGAGATCTGCAGAAGCAGAACAAGTGTCATGCTAATGAAATCCTGTCTTGGTTTAATCTAAGCAGGGATTTGGGTTAAGCTCTGTTTGTTCGGTGACCCCCCAGCACAGAAGTGCCGTGGGGATGGCTCAGGCTGTGGGACAGTCCTGTGGAGAGGGAGGGGGGGGCTGAACCCAAGTTGTGGTATCCCAGTGCTGATGTTATCCCCAGCTCCTCATGCTTTGCTGGCTATGACAGGGATAGAGTGGAGGGGGGAAAAGTAACTGGTCTCCTCTGTATCATCGGGAATAGCTTTGTAAGGTGATCAGCCACCACAGTGATGCCTTGTCACCCTTCTCCCCAGGTGGTGGGAAGGAGGAAGGTTGCTGCCATATGCTGCTCAGCAAAGCATCCCCAGACTCCATGCAGCTGGCACAGGTTGTACGTGCTGTACCACCTCATCTGCAGCAGGCAGGTAAGAGCACAGCCCCACCTTACCAGTGTATGGTGTGGAAAATTCCCTCCCATCCTCTGAAGCATATTACAATGATGCAGGATGTAGAAAATGGACAGCATTTGAAGTGTTTCCTTATAGGATAATCAGAGGAAGTCATTGTATTAAATATCCATTTATGTCATTAGCCTTTTATTTGGTGCTTTGTCCAGACATCCTGTTTGCTTCCCCTTTGAAGTAATGAATATATTTCCCGTGTGCCAGGTCCGATCCAAAGCTCTCATGTAAGAGCAAAGTGAGCCGAGTACTCAGTGGGGAAGGATGTCTCCAGACTCACCTCATGTGAGGATTGTGGGATAAATATAGAACAGTGCTTATTGGTTGCCCTTAAAACCACAGTCCTTGGGCTGCCCTGCCTAGATGTTATAGCTACCTGCTCCCTGTGTTACAGGGAAGAGGTTTCTGGCATTTGAGACCTCACACTATTGTGGTGGGGCATTACAGCAACATCACTAGGTCTTCCTGACTGCTCCAGAGATCTTCACTGGCTCCCAGTGACAGAGTGAATGCTGTTCCCTAATTCTGTATTTTAAGAGGTATCAGGTGCAAGAATCAGGACCCCTCAGCCTTTAAACCTGGGAATTTACAAAACTGCTCTGCATCTCTCTTCCTTCCTCCTTCCAGTTCTTGCTGAGGAAGCTCCCGCTGCCTTTCATGCAGAAAGGATCCCTGTCCATCTACTTGTCTGCAGTAATTGCTTCATGCCAGCTGCTTTAGTTGTCCTTGGGATTGAATCTGGGATCTCCACACTGACAGCAAAAGCCACTATTACTAAATCTGTATCTGGGAAAAGAGATAGAGGTTTTGTATATGGGGCCTGGGGGTGGGGGCATGACATGCTTATGAGTACATTACAGCCACATCCAAGGTGCACATTAAATACCAGGAGGAATGCTGTGCCAGCATATGGTATCCTGCTCAACAAACAGCTGGAGGAGCTGAATAACCCCTTTGAATTCCTCTTCACTGTTGACTGGAGTGGGGAGGGCAAGAAGGAGGGAAACCAACTATTTGTGTCTATCAAACTAATGCAAGCCTCTTTTGCTGCCAGGTTGGGAAGGGTTAATCAGGGAAGCATAGCCCCTAAGGACCCAGACTGTTGTTCTATGCAGATTGGCTTGTTCTTGTTTCTTCTATTGATCGCAATCACTCAGAGCTGTGCCTGTAACAAACTGCCTTAAATCATTGCAATCATAATAAGCACACCTTGGTAAATAATGCATGAGATGTCCGTAAGCCTATATTCATTAGAAGGAAGGTGCATATAGACCTTGGTGATCATCAGGGCTTGAGAGGGGGCTTGACTGGTTGAATTGAGATGCAGTAGCTGTTAGGGATGAGCCCTGAACTGAGTTGCGTTTCAGGAAGACTCCCCAGCCCCTCAAGACGTTGGAAATACAGACAGGCTCCCTTTCAAGTTCATGAATTTTGCACGAGATGTTTAAAATGCCTCCAAGGTTCGCAGCATAATACAGGTTGGGCGGAAGCGGGCTTGTGGCAAGTCTCCAAATAGCGTAATAGCAAGGCATCGCAATTAATAGTGTTTAATATATCTTTGTGACAGCAAAGCACATAGTGGGTAACAAGTTTTGCTGTGAAAGCCTCATAGCCAAGTTAATGGCCTGGATATTAGAAGCCTTTGTTTTAAAATGCAAATTAAAAATGCTTAGTTTTCCATTTGTCTTCAGGTGTGGTGTTAAATTGTGGGGCGGCTTTAGGGCAACTTTGCTCGGGCTGGGGGTTGGTGTAGTCCTTGGCCAGACCCCACAGCAGGGCAGGCTCGGGTGCTGTAGCCTTCATTAGAGGGTTCCCAGGGCAATTTGCAGGAAAAATGAGTTATGTGGTAATTGTCATTCTAGGAAAATTATTTTTTTAGTTTGTCTGTTGTTAAATGGCAATGATAAGTTTGGCTTTTGTATGATTAGAAGAGATGGAGGAGGAGGAGGCAGAAATATTCCTGGTTGTATCAGACAGCTGCGGATGGTGATGGGTCATTTCACTCCATTATGGTTTCTGGCAAGTGAGTATTAAAGGGGGTGTGAGGGCATCGTTTCTCAGCGATGACTTCATTTGGCTGTCTAAACAAACAGCCGTTTCTCACCAGGTGCAAAAGGCCTTGTATTTGTTTTTTCCCCTCCATGAAGGGAAGAGAAATACCTAAAGTGAAAATAGCACCAGTGGGTCATGTCTGCTTGATGGTGGTCTCTGCCTCCTGCAAAACAGCAGTGATGTGAGCAGGGAAAATTCACTCGTCCATGCTCAGCCCCAGTGGACTGCCTTCATGGGCAGATGGGTGGGTTCAAAAGTCCAGACCCCCAGACTCAGACCTTCTGTTCACACTGGTTGACTCTAGGTTGCCTGTATCCAACATGCAGGTCAGGTCTGCTGAGGGAACCCACAATGGGCTGAGTAAAATCTGAGCTTGCACAGGGCACAAAGGTCTTGGGGAGCAGTTGCTGAGCCCCTGGAGGTTTGTGCTGGTGGGGAGGATGAGCCTGTGGTGTACTTAATCTACCTGAGACTGACTGGCTTCTCCTGAAACACAAATGTGGGAACTGATGTTGTGGATGGCGAATGAGTCTGACCTTGAGAATGGGTGAACCTGTCTGGTAATTCAGTTTGAGCCCACTTCTAGCTGTCCTCCTGCCTCCATCCTTCACTGGTGCAGCCACTTGCACAGAATCACAAAATGGTTTGGGTTGGAAGGGACCTTAAAGATCATCTTGTTCCAGAACCCCTGCCATGGGCAGGGACACCTCCCACTAGACCAGGTTGCTCAGAGCTCCATCCATCCTGGCCTTGAAAGCACCTGAGTGCTCACCTTGCCATGCATCAAATCTCAGCAAACCCACTTTTCTTTAAGTCAGGAAGCAAAAAATTTGGAAGTCCTGAGAAGTCTGCTGTCCCTGTAAGATGTCCTCTTGGACAGTGCCAGGAGATCAGCTGGTTTGGAAGAACACCTCAGGTTCACTTCTTGCTGAACCAAACCAGAGAACTTTATAGATGCAAACAATTTAAACTTATTTCAGATCCCTAAGTAGGCCACATCTCAGATAAAATTAAAACCCCATGTCTCCTGTTGGCAGGCACTTCTTAAATTTTCATTAAACTGCTCTACCTTAATCTCTAAAGCTGTATTTTTGTCCTTGATACTCTTCCCAGAAGGCTGTTGCAGAAATTCACAGCTGGTGGCTATGGTTAAATATAAGGAAGAATAGCAAAACTTTTCCCCTCTAAAAGTACATTTCTGAGTGCCAAGCTCAGCCTTATCTCCAGAAAAAGTCTGAAGAGCTTGAGATGATTTTTGGGTCCTTTTTTTTTTTTCTTTTTTTCCCCCCAGAATCAATTCTTTTGGTTCTTTCTAGTGTAATTAGACAAATAAATCCCCCAGCAGCTCAGCTCATGTAAAGCAGAGTCCCCCACAGAAACGTGATGATCCTAGCTATTTTATAGTTAAACTGTATTACTTTTTCTGTACTTTTAACTGCATCATCTCTCAGAGAGAGAATCAGAATGACAAAGAGGCAAAGAGTCAGTAAATTTTCAGCTGATACAGTTAGACTGGAAGAGAAAAGATCAGCAAACCCAAGGGAAAGACAATAAATGGGGAAATGTTTCCCAGCTGTCTTGAGTGCTGCAGGCCTTTGCACTGGTCATGAGAGACGTGGCAATTTGTAGCCATGAAACTGTCGGGCTGGTCAAGGTCCCCTGGAAGGGGGGTGTCCTGTGCAGGGTCAGGGGGTGCTGGGGCTGAGTGTGGTGTGTAACACATCTGCTGGCCTGGCTGCCTGGGAGGCAGCGTCGCCCTGCAGACACGGTCAGAGCACATCAGACTCGCTTTCTCTGGTAACCTGAGCCAGGATTTGAGCCGAGGCCTCCAGAGGTGAAAGGCTAATACGCTGACCTCCCTCCTCGCCACTGAGCCCCCTTTGCTTTGTTAAGGCGAGGCACTGACTTTGGGAAATCGCCCCTGCAACCCACAAACGAGGTGCGGGGATAACTCGCTGGCTGCTGGGCTGTTTGCTCTGTGATGGTCAGCAAACAGGCTGCAAAGAAAGCTCAGCAAGATCCTGGACAAAAGGAGAGGCCAATCAACTGGAAAACTTGCTGGGTTCAATTATGGGCTGGCTTTCCCCACCCCCAACCATTTGCCCCCCCAAGGCAAATCTGTCTCACGAGTAGGTTTCTCTAAGGTCTCAGAGCAGCATGCAGAGGTGTTAGGCTCATAAAGGGTTTCTTATTCACACAAAGTCCTGTAGATGCCGTGGAATCTTGTATAGATTGCTTCTGGGTGAGGCCACAATGCGGGAAGTGGAAGGGGCTGGGATGTTCTTGCGGCTGGGAAATCCAGACTGCAAAGAAGAGAGGGGTAGTTACAGACCATAAATAGTTCTCAATTAATGAAATTGCTAAGTGGGGAAAAGGGGAAAATAGCTCTTTTTTTAAAGCAGATGAGGCAAACATGCCTCCCAACATATTTTCTGGTCATAAAACTCAGCCTGGGTTTCTGGGTAACTAGTGGAGATACCCCAGGGAGAAGTTTCTAAGGGTTTCCCACAGTTTCCAGCTTTGAATAACTGAGTGCTGGCCATCAAGTCAATCTTGCACAGAGTGTGGCTTACCCCAGCCCACCTTTCCTGAGACTCACTTGTGTATGAAGCAAACCTAAAAGCCTGGGCGTCCTTCACATTGAGAGACCAAGTGCTGGGATCCAACACTCACCAAGTGTAAGACGAGGAAGGACCATTTTTATATGATCCAGTGCAACCTCCAGGATACATCTGCTGAAATTACAGTTTTGTTCTCTATTTCCCAGTGTTGTCCTGGCTCCTGGGACTGCCCATCCTCTCACAGAGCCATGTTCTTTGGATGGCTTGTTCACCTGTTGGATTGGGATTTAGAGTCTGATGGACATTCATAAGATACTGATCCTGCTCTGGATCCTGCTGTTTCTTTCTTTGCTTTGTTTTATTTCTAAATTGTTTTATTTCTAAGCAGCCTTTACTTTCTGGAGCTCAAATTCTCTTCTGGTCTCAGGTTCCCCTTGAGTGCTGCCTGTAGTCTTGCTGTGCTTTGTAATAAGGTAGGGAGTCAAATTAGTTATCAAAAGCACAGAGAAGTTCAGGTGTTGGGATGGTTTTTTTTCCTCCTTGCTGACCATGCTTTATTGCAACCTCACAGGACCAGGCTGCAAATAGTGAGGGTTAAGCAAGGAAAAGGGCTCCTTCCTGCCATGTGAGTGATGGAGCTGGGAGTAACCAGGGGTCCTACTGAAATTATTTTTATGAATGTTTCTCCCTGACTCTTTGAGATAGTTGGGTTTACCCCAGTTAGTATTGCACTGGAAATAAGCATTTGGATCCCAGCTAAGCCTTGGTGTGAGCTGAGGCATTACAAGGAAATCAAACTGGATGAACATTTGGTTTATGTGGGGCTTTTTACATACTGGTTCCCCACCTTTACTGGGATTCAGACCAGTTAATCCAGTGTGTGAATGATTAGCTGGAACAATGCTGCAGTGCAGATCAGGATAGGGCTCTTGCCTGTCATAAACTGAATCTTGAGTCCAGGGAAGCCTTAAATGGCAAAGCAGGGAATCCAGGTGGGTTAAATGCACTGGTGCTGCTTTGTGCACAAGGACGATTTAAATCCAAGTAACAAACTTCATGTGTTAAAAAGCAACTATAGAGAAAGCAAAGAGTCAGGTGATCATCCCTGCAATATAAGGGGGCCTCAGGATAAAGAAGATGCAGATACTTTTCCTGTGAGCAGACAAAGAGATCATTTACCCTTGTGATTTAATTTAATATTACTCATATGCCCATGCAAACTGGTGGCCACAAACTGAAGGTGCTGGGCAGTGCCTGTATCCTTCCCCTCATGGGAAGGAAGGTGAGCTGCTGATGTGTGTGGATAAGTTCAGAGCAAGGCAACAGCATGTGCTTGCTTCCAGGGGGACAACCCTGCACAGGCAGGTCTGCTGAATATGGCTGCAGTGAAATCTGGCAGTAAGTGCCTTAAAAGGGGGTGTCTTTCTGCAGATGCAGAGGTCAGGTGTGACTACAAAGGCTGAGAAAGCGCTCAGCATCTCAGGATTAATTAACACGGGCTGCTAGTCTCTGAAAACAGAAGCTGCTCTTGTGTTTGCGGAGTAGAAGGAGCTGTAAATGAAACAACAAACTGTATGGGTGACAAGTGAAGAGACTGTCATCTTAATCAAAGTCTCAAAAAGACTGTCTGGCAAGCTAGTTTCAGATCAATCTTGCCAGGCCTGGGTCTGGCCAGTCCCTGTGGCTGGCAAGGGTGTTGGGCAATCCCTCTAACTGCTCTCACCTTTCCAATGTGCCATGTGCTGTAGCTGCTCTTCTGGGTCTTGTTCCTGGTCATTTCGTCATAATGGCTAGTTTCTGCTTCCCAGCATGGCTGTCCTTGTCCCTGCTCCCTGGCAACCCGCCATTCCAGGCTGGTCTTCATTGTTGAGAGTCTGTCATTCCCTCCCAAAAGCCAGGGAGTTCACAGGATGGTCTGGTGTGACTGAGCCTATCTCTATACCTCCTCTCTCTCTAGTTCCTTGACCCTTGGCATGCCTGAGCATTCCTTTAGCACAGGCTGGCCGTGTAGTACAATGCCAGTCTACTCCAAAACCAGTTGTAGTTGGGCTCTAACCACTTAGGTATCATTTTCTGCCTTACATGATAGTTTGAAGCCCACAGGAGCCACTAATGTCTGCTGAGGTGTTTAGCAGAGGCTGACGTGTGTTGGGAGCAGAGGACTGTATGTTCTGTACATCCTTGCTGCCCTGAAGCCATTGTTTTATCCTTAGATCTATTTTATTCCCCCCACTAGACACTTTGGGAGGACAGATATAAATTAAAAGCAAATTATGCAACCTGATACCATCATTCAACAGACACCTATCTCTGCCCACGTATCCCGAATAAATGAAACCACCATTGTATCTGACTACAGACTATGGAAAAGCTGAGGGAGAGGTTTGAAGGTCAAAACACTCAGACACTGTATCCATCATGTGTTTGGGCAGATTTTGAATAGTGCTGCATCAAGCAACTGTCTCTCTCTTTGTGGTCGTGCTTGGAAGCTTTGGCAGTTTCCAGTGACAGCTACTGGATCAAAAAGGCAGAAGTGGGGGCACGAAATTCCCTTCAGAGGAAAGATGGATGGTGTGCCTTTCTGTTCACTGTACGGAGTAGTTGATGCAGTCTGGGGTCTGCTTCTGTTATGGGGAATTTTCTCTGCAGGTGCACAGACTTGTGGAGAGTGCTGACAGCCAGGTGAGGGGGTGCAGGACATCCATTCCTCCTTTATTTTGGGAAGGGGGTGCACAATATGACATTGACACCAGGTACATAACCCTCCTGCTCAGTGGGAACTCAGTTCCACCCATGCTGGAAATCAGGGTTGGCTGCATCTCATTTCCACCTTTTGACCAGCAAGAGACCTGGTGTCTCTGGATCCATCCCACACTGTGCACTCCATCCATCCACCCCCTCCTCCCAGCTGCAGTCCACCGTCACCTGTGTAAATGCTTCTCCCTGTTAAGTCCATGCTTGCAAAGCTTGAAAAGACTCCAGACACTGAAACCCAAGTGCTGAGGGCTGTGTTGCAACCAGCTGGGTTTATTGCCCCCAAAGCTCACTCTAATTGCAGGAACTGGGGAGGGCTGGGCTGCAGGCTCCTGTTTCATTGGAGGCAGCTGAGAGCAGCAGTTGCTCTCATGCTTTCTTCCACGAGGATTTTGTGTCTCGGGATGAGATACAGGTCTGACTGCTCAGGATGAGCTCACAAAGCTTGGCAAGAGCCCTCACCTCCCCTTCATCTCTGCTTGCCTTTTCCTTGTGGGTAGGGGAGAGGTAACCCTCACATCAGAGGGATGCTGTAGCCAGTGTCCATAGAAGAGGTCCCACATTTTGTGTTTCTATCCTGTTCTCTACAGAGCTGAAGAGTTAAATTTTCCTCTGCAAGCCCACTGTTCCACTGGAGAAGGGTGAGGCCAGACCTGTCCTGAAGCTGAATGCTCTCCTGTGGTGGAAGGGGAGGCATAAAATTAGGCAGTTGGAAGGGGCTAATGGAAGATGAGAGACAGCCCAGAGATTCAGCTTGAGCGGCCCATGGAGCAGAGACCTTGAAACTGGTGTCCTTGAGACTGAGGACAGCCTCTTGCGTGATCTGCTCTCCATCAGTACCTGCTAAACTTCTCCCTTCCCAGTTTGGTTGATTACACATCCAGAAGCTGTCATTTCACCATTTATGGAGGCAGCATTCCATTCCTCATGTTTGTTTCTGTGGCTGTGCAGTAGGAGCAGGAGGGTATTTCTTCTGTTTGGTTGAGAAAGTCATCCAAGCTACTTTCTCCTTTGTATGGCCAGAGAGTGCTGATGGATGTAGCGAATCAGAAATGCCCAGATTTTCTTTAAATCACCAAATTCTCTGCTCTCAGTGACATGCAGGTAGCACTGCAGTAACCATCTGTGCAATTTTGAGGCACTCTCTCTCCAGGGCTGCTGTGTTTCAGGTTGGCTGGATAACTTCCCCATTGACCATCTTGGCCCACAAGTAGGGCTTGAAGGATATTACTGCCTTTCCCGAGCACCCAGCTTTTGAAATGCCATTTCCCCTGGTATTAGGAGTTCTGGAAGCTGAAGGCAGCCAAGAAGATCAGTATCTTTCACTACAACATGAGGACTTCTTTTGGGAAAAGGCATCTGCATAAGGAATTGTCACGGGCGCATGAATGAAGTGTTGAAAATCAGCTGAGGGGTAGAGCATACAGGGGAAGGTGTGTCTCTGGGTGTGCTGAAAGGAAATGTTATCTCGAAATTGCTCATTAAAATCTTCGTTTTAATGTCCTGATTCAGATCCTGTTTATTCCAGTGCTGTCGGGAGGAGCTCTCCTGAAGCGCAGCCCGTGCTGGTGATACAGCAGTACCTGGCCAGTGCAGCAGGAGGAATGTGGGAGCGGAGTCAATCCCTGCACCTGGGACTCCTCACTGTGCTGAAGAACGCAGCAGTTATAACTCGACCTCAAAATCCACCCCATTTGAGGGAACTCTGCTGTCAGAATTGAACACAACCCCCAGCTGTTGATTCTTTGGTCTACCTGGCTTTGACCATCAGTGAGTCAGTCCTTGGTCTGCTGCTCTGGAGATCCAGTAATGCTGCGTTGGCAGATTTTTCGAGGCAGTTCACAAGTAGTCATTCAAACACTGTTCAAAGCCTTCATCTAATAAGCTAGTAGCAAGGCAGCTTCCAGAGCTGTGCTCTATTCTAGCCAGCTAGAAATTACACTATTTTCCAATTTCATTATTACCTCTGTTTTTTATTATAGCATCATTAGAGTGAGAAAACTGGAAAGGAAGTGGGGATTGTATAATGCAGGAAATAGTGAATTAATACCTCTACCGTATGATGGAACGTTGCAGAGCTGTTACTGTGTCAGGAAAATATAGAGAAAATTAAGATCAGGCTGGCTGGGTGAGGATGGGACTTTTCCACTTGCTCAGAGGAGTATTAATTTGCAAAAAGAATTATTTCTCAAAAATGCAAGATCTGCATTTTCTTTTCTTGTGCACGTGTGCTTGCTTGTGATTAAAGCCATTGCAGGGACATGGAATATGGAGAGGAAAAATAAGCTTTTATGGTGCATAGATGGGCTTTAGCACATCAGGAAAAGAAAGCTGATTTATTGCCTGAGAAATCGTGTCAGGGCATTTTAAGGAAGGGGCTATGGAATGGTAATAACAAAGAATTGTCTATTCCTTACCATGTGCTTCTCCAGTGCTAAATCCTGAGGAGTGTTTATTGGCTCTTGAGTATTTATAACTACTGGCTTTGGTGGGCTGGGGTCTCAATAGGAAAGTGCAGCTTGTGACAGCCAGGAATGTGGAGGGGGTTGTCTTTTTTATTCTGAAAGTGTAGGCAGCACTAAATAGTGCAAAACATCTTTTTTTTTTTTTTTTCCCCTTCTCTTTTATTTTTTTTCCCTGCCACTTTTCAAATGACATCTGTATTTTCAGGCTCACTGACTTTACACTGACAGACACAAATCACACAAATAACCTGCTATTTGCTGAGCCCCTCTGAAATTTCTGTGGGAACATGAAAATTCCGTTGCTATAATACATGGAAATGGCATTGTCTGCAGTTTCTGCGGGTAGTTGGCCAAAAGCCTTTGTAAAACGTATCCCTGAAAAACCCATTTTGTTTGTAGTAACAGCAGAGGGTAATTAAATACACATATGTATCATTTTGATTTTGACACTGTCTTTGGGGAAGTGAAGTTACTAGTTGGGGTAACCAGCTCTGCAGCACAAACCGTGTGTGTCTGTGGTGCAGTTGTCAGACCTCAGCAAATGTGTTTTTGCAACAGCTTGTTATTCCCTTCCCTGGGTTGCAAATAGATGCAGGTTTTAGAAACGATTTCTTATTTATATATCTTATGATCATCCCAAACGCCTGACAGCACCAGGATGGAGATGCCACTTAGCTGAGTAACTGCTTTCAAAAGAGCTGCAGGCAAACTGATAGCGAAGGGGAGAGCACAAATATCAGTTGGAAGGCATCAATGGGTGAGGAACTATGAATTTTAAAGGATAAAATCCGGATTATACATTTCTAGAGGCTCTTGAAGGTTTAAACTCTTTACAGCCTGTTGAGAGGAGAATGATCTCTGACTTCCTGCGAGGAGGCCAGCGCCGGGGTGGAGAGATGCAGCTGTGTTACCGGCGTGGAGCAGCTGGGCAAAGCTGGAAGGGACGCAAAGAGGAATTTTGCATCACCTGAAAGGGCAAGGAGGATGTGGAAGGCAGTGACCTAACCTGGGATGAGTCCCTGGAAAGGCAGTGGCCCTTGGGCACGTTCCTGCTGTGACTGCAGGCTGGGGCAACCCCCAGTGATGCTTTGAAGGTCTGCAAGTTATATGGAAAATTATGGGATGTGATATAAAATACAAGGTGATCGATGAAAAACATACGTTTATTGAGATGTAACAGTCAATTGCATGGCTGTTAAACAGCTATAACTACATATTAAATAATCAGTTCAGCTGGTATTTATTTAATATAATCGCAGCCTATTAAACCTGAATTAAGTACAGAGTTAAGTGTCTCTGGGACACACAGCTGAAAATGGTGCCAGGAACATTTTATGTTGCCTGAAACTCTTTGTGGAAAACTCCCACAACCATGGGCTTTGCAGAACTATCATTTGCTTGACAGGGAAATGCAAAATGGGATTTTTAATTTTGACCCGGACTGTGGGAGAGTTATCTGCAACTTTCACCTAGACCCAGACTTAATGTAGATGCCTAATTTCTGCAGATCAAAAATATTTGACTGACTTTTTGGAACTGCTCCTTTTCAGATTTTTGTATGGTTTATTTTGCTTTACTTGCACATCTTTGCTCCCCTGATTGCCTGATACTTATGCAGTTATTCACACCAGCACCAAGTGAGTCCAAAGTAAATGTAAAATGCTGCTAAATCAACATGGGATTTGCTCTGACCTGGCTGGGCTTATAAATGGGAGATGTGAGTAGGGAGTGACTCATCCTGGAAATGTGATGCTGGAAGACCCAAGGGAAAGTGTAGTCCCCAGCTCCCAGCAAATTCCCGTTTTACCAGCCCATGGAGGTTTGTGCCCATCTCATGAGCATGGGCCATTGGTGTGGTTTACTCAGTGACTGTTCAGGTGCTGCTCTGAAGGGTGCCGGTGCCAAACACCTCGGAGGGAGTGCACGGTAATACCTGGCTTGAAACTTATATCAGTTACTTTGTGGAATTGCTGCCATAGATGTTCTGGATTTGGGTCATTTTTTTTCTGTTTTTGATTACTTTATGCCTCTTCTTTCTCCTTTTTAGTGATGAATGAAACCAAGTGAAGACTCTTGTCTTTCAAAATAAATATCCAGACCAAATGCCACATAAACTGCATATGGTGTGCATTATAGATTTATTTTCATGAGAGCTTGCAAAGAAAAACTGCTGAAGTCAGGGCAGACCCTCACCCATTAGCCCTCGATGCCAGAGCTGTCTGTGTTATTTTATGTGCAGATAATTTGTGTTTCTTTTACAGAACTTTGTGTCTTTCCCCAGCTTCCCGAGCCGGTGTGTCGTTTCACCATTCCCGGGGTGTGGGATTGCTGTGGAGAGCTGAGGGCAATTTATTCTTTCCATCAGAGATATTCTCCACAGATAGTGGCAAATACAAGTGGGGAGGAGGCGAGTGAACCCACGCCGGCTCTGATCCTGCTTCCCAAAATCTCTCCTGTCTTGCAGCAGGGGCAGAAGCAAGCCGGGACTGCGCTAACCCGGCAGATCCCAGTTCCTGCGGAACCTGAATGTCTCTGTGTAATGAATGCTACCGCTGCAATCCCCGTTCCCCTCCCTCTGGCTAATTAGCCCATGTTTAACACCCAGACAAAACCCTGCTGCACCTGCACTGCCTTGGGAAGCACAATGCTGGGGCAGCCAACAAAGCGGCGTGGCAGGGACCCCAACACACTGAAAGCCCTGCCATCCCTTGCGAGCACTACTTAGAAAAAGGATGAGAGAAAAGGGGGGAAAAAAAAGAAAAAAGAGGAGGAGGAGATTCACTCACTTGGACTTTTTCACTTTTTCACTATTGGAGAGAAAGGGTGAAAGCCCCACAAAAGCGGTTTAATAAAGAGAAGAGGGAGAACAAGGCGAGAGGGGAAGTGCAGGGCAGGCTGAAAGGAAGGAGGGCTTTCCAGGTTGTATTGTGCTCTCCGCCCTTCAGAGATCCTTAGTCAGCGTCTCAAAAGCCGTCGATGACATCAAGTTGATTGGTTTTGCTGCAGCCCTTAAAAGTTGCCGCTGGAGAATCAATGCGGCATCTTCCACACGGGACCCACTTGTTAGGAGGACAAAACGAGTCTCATTCATGGGCACTACAAAGGGGTGAGCTCTGCTTTGATGTGGTGATAGATGGCCCCTTCACCTGTTTCTTTCCTTGGGAGGAACTGGGCGATGTATTATTGTTTGGCTCTCTGGCCAAGTTCTTCCTAGAAATTGCTACAGTGCAGAAATAGGTGTGAAATGAAACTATTCCTCTTTGAAAAAAAAGACCAAAAAATTACCTAATGAGGAGAATATAAGTAATTTTCTGCCTTCCGTTGCTCCCTGACCCAAATACTTATTAAAGGAAACCTTATGTAGAACCTGTGGGTTTTTTTACAGAGAGATTGGATGACCATTTGGCTCATTTTTAGGACATGACTTTTAGAAAATGCTGCTGACTAACCATGACTGGTTAAGTCACAGATGTGCCCCACAAGGAGATTCAGGCTCCAACAATGAAATAGGCAGCTCAGAAGAGAACAAAGTGGGGTGCATTGCTCACAGCCACCTGTGAGATGATCTGAATTCCTATGACTATTTGTGTGATAGATGAGCTGTGTCAGAGGAGGGAAACCAGAGAGGGGATGGCTAAATGTCTTTCCTGAGATTGATGATAGGGTAAGTGTTGAGGATGGCTATAGATCTCAGGAGATTCTTACTTTCAGGCCAGTGTGGCCATATCTTTAGTCACCTTTGCTTGTTATTATCTGTACAAGATTCAAAAAGTGGAGCCCCAGTAGCCCAGCTGAGATCTCAGTTCTGTTGTGCCAGGTGCTTCATTTCTCCTTGCCTGAGGAGAATCACTCCCTGATCCACAGTTTGGTGCAAAATTCCTGAGAGAGATCTTACTGGAGAGATTCTGTTCCCTATGAATGAACTCCCTGATTCACCACTGTTTGTCCTTGGACACCCTTAGCACACCCCCATCACCTTCACAACCTACCCAGGAACGCCAGGCATCATGGACACGGGTGGGTTGTGTGTCACTGACCAGTTGTGGGGTGATGCCCATGTCAATGGGATGTCTGGCATCTGGGGCTGCAGGACAGTCAAATAGGAGATTGTTCGTAACAGCAGCAGTAACAGTCATTGGGGGCTTCAGGCATAACATGACCTCGAAACATGAGCAGAATATCATCAGGCTTAAATAGGAAAGTGATCAAAAGGTTGGTCCCAACAAGAATCCCTAGGAGTCTAATATGTTGAACATAAATTAGTATCATTAGCTCAAACACCTCAAAAATGGGAAGTAAATTACTCCAGACACTCAAGACAGATGGTATCCGTGCACCAGGCAGAGCCAGAGCCCATCTCTCAGGGCAAGGCCAGTTCCTTCCTCTCCCGTGAGCTAGATTGCAGCAGGGAGATGGGACTATTGCTTGATGCTGATGTAAATTCTCTGAACCTTCTGGAAGCAGACAAGGGAAGGGGTAAAGAAAGTGATTTTTGCCTGGGAACGGATGATTTTTCTGGAAGCACTGCTTCAACTCATCCAGAACATGAGCAGCAGAGAGAAAAAGTAGTTCACTAACCCAGTCTCCTGCTGCGTCCTCCTACAGTGATATAAATATGGCTGGAAAATGTCTGCACTGTTTATTACTTTGAAGTCAAATGTGCACCGGTTATTTTCAGAAACATGGGAGAAGAAATGCTTTCTGGCTGGCTCTGAGTTGCTAGGTCATCTGACAGATTTCCCTTTCCCTGTCCCCCTGCTTTTATATACACGTGGAAATGCAGACATGGATATTTTCATGTATATATTAAAACTAGACCAAACCTTGGTGTGCTGTTTGGAGACGGGTGGCATAGAAATAAATCACGGAGGAGAGCAAGGGAGGAACATGTGCTGCTCCCTGGCAGCTTTGGTTTGCTCAAGGCTGCACAATCAAGCAAGACACAACTCCTGAACAGGCAGGTGGATGCAGATCAAACCATGTGGGCCTGTGGGTTTGACAGGGAGTTTAAAGTGTATTTAGGAAGTAGCTGAAGGGGTACAGCACAATGCTGACAGCTTTAAGTGGGGAGAAGTCTTACAGCAAAGAAGGTGGAGAGGAGGGCTGTTTTCTCTGTCCTGTGGCTACAGGGTTTAAGAGGGGCTGCAGCCTTGGGGGACTCTATGGAAGTTGTGGAGGAGAGGACATAGAGGACAACCGGGCCAGCTCCCTGCCCCACCCAACTACTTGAAAGTGTCCCAGGACATAAGCTCTAAGCAACCAACCAAAGTAAATCCAGACTTAAAAGAAAGCGCAAGGTTAAAGAAGATTATGGAGCTCTTTTGTTTCCCACGTGTCGGGTTGCTGTTATTTGCTTTCTCACCCTTGTGATTAGATAAAAGAAAAAACAAAAAGCCCTTGAAGGGTGATTTAGGTCTACCCAGGGCCATGAAAAATGGAGGTGCTGTTCTCACAAAGAATGGGATATTGGACATAGTGCATAGAGAGAGTACCATGGATTAATCCCCCCACCTGATGCTACCAAGAGCAAGGTAGCTCTGCCTGGGGGCATCCCAGATCTCCACCTTCCCCTCAGGAAGCTGGTGTTGTTCTGTCTGTGACGTGGGGGCAAGGCTAATTGCAGAGCTCCAATGCTAGAGAACAGCTCTGGTCAAAGCTCCTGAGAGCACTGCCTGCTCGTTACACTCATTATCATTATCCCTGCCTTTCCAGACAGGATGGATGGACGACCACACGGCCTCGAGAGGGTTTTGTGCACAGACCCATGCGCTGATAGAGAGGAGAGCTGAAACGGGGAGGAGGGCAGGGCCTGGGGTTGTCTTGATTGAGTGTTAATGGGTCCCAGTTGGGAGATAGGCTCAGCTGGGTGCCAATTACCCTAATTGATAAGAAGCTCTGATGGGGCCCTTGGAGGAAGCTGGTTCCTCACTGAACTTACTAAAGGAAGGCTGGAGAAGGAAATAGGTGTTGCTGGAGCGAGGGAAGGTTTTGGTTATTGGTATTTTGTTTATTTGTTGTTTTTTTGGTCATGATTTAGAGTTGTGCTATGAAAGAAACAGAAGGATTGAAAACCAAAACCAACAGAGCTGCGTTGCGGGATGAGATCATGATGAAGCAAACAAAAATACGTAGAAGAAAGTTTCCTAGGGCAGGTAGGAGAAGGGAGCCTTGGCAGAGCTTCCAGATGGGTGTCTCCTTGTTCAATTACTTGGGAGGAAAACGTAGAGCTGCATCTTTCTTCTGCTGTGGTGCTTTCCCAGCGAGTGGGTCTGGGGTGGGACTGTGGAAGCTCAGGCTGTGAGAAGATGGTGTTATGGCTCTGGTTCCCCCATTGCTTGGTCACAGCTTTGAGATGCAGAGCTTTCTGTATGGCTTGCAGGGGCTGGTGTGATAGAAGGTGGGGTCCCCAAGAACCTGCAGGAGGATATGGCTCATCCCTATTGTAGGATGAGGATGCCTGTTTGAGCTTGGGGTAGCTCTGTACTCGCTGCTGTATGATACTCCATGTCAGTGTTGTGTGGGGAAATGGGGTCAGGGAGAGCAGCTTCTTCTTGTGTGTCTCTGAGCCTGCTGGCAATACTGATGTGAATGATGGCTTTTGCCTGATGGTTTCCTTTCCCCTGGGACCTGGCTATTATAGTCAGAATAGATGGGTCTAAAGGAAATAAGAACTCCTAGGCTTTGAGTCAGAGTTAACCCTTTGTAAAGAAGAAGGAAACTGAGGCACGGAGAGGCTATGCACAAATGCAGTCCAACAAGTCTAAATTAGATCTACTCTGCCAGATAAGACTGTAAACACACGAGCACATCTGGTGGTAGAGACTCTTTGCTGTTTATTTTGCTTTTGGTTTGCTGAGATTACTAGAAATTTTTCCTTTGCCTGCCAAATTGCTCCATGGCCCTGACCCTCTACTGAGAGGTGGTACCTTATGTGTCTCAGTCAGAGCCCTTTAAATCCTTCCCACAAAGGGTTTTCCTTTCCTGTAGGAGGAAGAAGTGCAGCAGGCGTTGTACACCCTTGCTGCAGTGCCAGGCACTGTTAATAACCTCGTTAGAGGATCCCGTCTTCCTCTCTCTTTCTCTCTAGGACCATAAAGCACTTGCAGATGTGAAGGCAGCTTCCAAGCATGTCTCACCTGCTCTTTGCAGTGCTTGGTCTTGATGCAGCTCAAGGGAGCTCTTTAGAAAGCCCTGTAAAAGTATCAAAGGGATGGCTGGATGTTTTAAAGGTGGATGTATTACCTTGGATTGGGTTTTCTGGCCCAGGCTTTGCTAAAGCTTTATTTTTCTATGAGCAACCAAGGTAACTGGGCAGACCGAAGGTCTGGTTTGCCCAGCATGCTGCCTCTGAGGATGGATGTGCTTTTGTACTCATTAGTGCAGGCTTTGTGCATTGGGCCAGTCAGTGATACACCTGATCTGAATCACCTTTGGCATGTACAGGGCTTGCACCGGTTTTACACTTAGGTGCTGAGGAAGTAGGCACGTAGGGAGTTGGATGCTATTTAACACAACATAGACACCTAAGCTCTCAAAATTAATCTGCCAATGTTTTTGAAGCTGGAAAATGCATTTTTATTGGAATTATATGTTGCACTATTTTATCATTGGGTCTTTGAGCTCTGACTGGGCAACAAATTTTGGACTTAATGTGTTTTTTTGAATCACAGCCTTAGATTGTCAACATTAGACGCTTTTGGAAAGAGGATCAGAAGGGGGCAAGTAAGGAATTATTCTCCTCGTTCTATTCTCTCTGGTATTGTTAAACAAACAATACTGTCCATAACCATATGAATTTTGTCTGTCTCTGCTGGTGAAAAATGAAAAGCACAGCAGACATCAAGGAAACCAGCACAGTCTCATCCCTGAGCGTGCACTGCTGACTTACCAGCTTTTAAATTGCTGACGAATGACAAGCTCCCGTAATGATCTAGTTCAGAGGGTACACTCTTGGAGAAACACAGGGATGCTCCTGGCAGGGTCATTACTGGAAGTCGTTAATCACTGATTTGATATTCAAAGCTGATGGCAAAGTCAAAGCAGGTCAGCATGCTAATGGCCATCAGCGGTGGCAACGACCAATTTCCACAGAATTATTGTCAGTACAGGCAGCAATAAGAAGCTCAGAAAAGGCAATCTTTTATTTTTAAATGGGAGCTTATGGGGTGGGCTGTAGGGGCAGAATGAACCTATGCCTGACAGGAGGCAGATTTGCTTCTAATTGGAAGAGGCGAGCAGTCAGGAGAGGTACAGCTGGAACTCCAGGGACCAGCGACATTTCCCAGCTGAGACCATCTGCTGTCATTTTTGACAGAGGAATTAAACAAGGTAATGCTTCTGGTTAGCACGAGGGAGCTGGTGTGTGTCATGGGTGTGCGTTAGCTGGTGTGGATCTGTCCTGGTGACTGGAGAGCAGCCTTGCTCCAGTGCAGGAGATGAGCAGAGGGGTGTGTTGTCCAGATTAAAGGTAGAAAATAAATGCTGGGAGCTCTTGAAGTCGTTGCTCAACTCTCGGCTTTTTGTTTTAAA
>JAYRBT010000018.1:6143108-6214576 GCA_036023395.1 Myiotriccus ornatus | reverse complement strand
TTTTTCCTTGGAAAAGAAAGATTCCAGCATCATGTTAGTGGTTACTCATGACTCTGAATTATTGACTCAGTGTATGTGAATCTGAGAAATCTTGATGTTGTTTCTCTGCAAAAGCATATGTGGTGTGAGAACAATACTTCTGGAAATGGAGTGAGCAGGAAAACAAGCACTGTTTGATCACACTGACCTTTGCCAAAGGGGGATTTCCATCTGGGGATGAGGCAGGAGCTTCATCACCCTTCACTTCCCTGCCCTGTGCTCCAGTGGCCTTTAGCTGGTGCAAGTTTTACTGAAATGGACACACATGTACTAGGAATTGGACTTGAGACCAGCAATTAATTTCACATAATACCTTTGTTGTCCCTGGCTTGGGCCAGATTTGAACTGGTGACCTGGAGATGAAAGTCACCATAGTCCCCTAATAGTCCCCTGAGGCAGGCAGGCAGGCAGCCTTCTTGCTGGCTGTGCTAAAAACTCACGGCCAGGCTCTTCCCTGCCTGCCTCCCTCAATTTAACCCTCTCCCACCCTTCTTCCTTCTCCCCACCTCCTCCAGATCTCTGCCTGCTGGGCATGACCAGGATAAAAGGAAGAGCAATGAGAGCCATGTGTGGAGCCTTTTAACTCTTTGCAATAGCCTGTGGTGAGCCTGGCTGGGGGTGAGTTGTGCAAGTCCTGGGGTCCTCTGGTTTGCTGGAGCCTCTGGACACAGCTTTCAGGGGACTGCATCAAGTGGAAAAGTGTTTAAAGGGGAAGAAATGGGAGTGTTCAGAAGTAGAAGACCTGTAACTGGCATCCAGTTAGAGCACAAGGCTGAATCTGCTTCCTTTCATCTTTGTGTGGTGTTCATAGATCTTTGCTCTAGTCTCCTGCATCTCCCCATGTGGTGACAATGACTGGCAGGATGTATTGGAAAGCAAATTCCCAGCATCTGTGGTGCTGCAAGTCTGACTGCAAACACAAGGAATTACCCTTTCCCATAACACCATCCACAATCCTCTTCCTAATGTAGACTAGGAAAGCCCCTCTGACCTTGCATCCTTCAGACAAGATGCTAGATCATCCATTTTCTTTTCCTCTGTGTTGCTGCGCCATAAACTTGAAACCCCATAAGAGAGTGTAAGGTTGACATGGCCTCGGGTGGGGAGGTAAATTGAGCGTGGTTAGGTTTCACTCTTTAGCCAAAGGTTTATAGTTGAAGTGATCTTGCCTTGAGGACTTTCAGAAATAGCGCTTGAAATGTATTTCTAAAAGGGGATTAGCCAAACCTGAAAGTATTCCTGAACAGCTCCACCTGAGCAGAGCAGGCAGGGAGTGCCTGTCTGTACCCCTTGCCTTGTCTTTGGCCTGTCTCCCTGCCTCCTTTTGATGTCCCAGGGCTCCCTGTCTCCTGACTTTGCAGGCAGAAAGTGTGTTGTGATGCCCTAACTGGGATCTAGGCTGGGTAAGGAGCAAATGGAGACTCTTCCTTCCTGATGGCCAAACTATATGGATTATCAGTAGCTGTCATCCTGTTCCCACCAATGTCCAGCCTCTCTAGGATGGGAAATAACCCCTCAGCACTGGTGAGTGGTCTTGCTCCGACTTGCAGCAGAGGTGCCAGGATTTGGGCTGCATCCCCAGTGAGAGCTGGATCTTCATATTGCCAAGTCTTGTTGCTGTGGTTGTGTGGTTGGGAGATGGGGGTTCTCTGGGGTGTGTGTTTTATGAAGCCTAAAATCTGTGTGAGAGGAAGGAAAAGTGAACTACACCCTAGGAAAATATCCCAGTTTGGTGCTACCCAGGAAGTGCCTTCTGTGGTCTGGTGAGCACCAAGAAGGGACAGGCGTGCTTTGGCAGCAGAAGGCAGCAGTGAGGTTTGTGCTGCAGAGAACTCCCACCCTGGAATGCAAAGGATTTTATGGGTACTAATAAATTAAACCTCATGTGTTGACTCTAAAAATGTGGTGGTAATGAACTGGCCTGGATTTAAAGATAAAGGGAGTGGGGCACAGGGTAATGTGCTTGTTTCTCTGTGCTTGCAGGAGCATCCAGCAGTGTGGGTGGGATGACACCTGTGAGCCCATCTCTCCTGCACTTTCCTTCAGGCTCTTGCTCCTTGCCACAATGTACCCAAATATTCTCTTCCAAAATCCTCCGATTTTCATCTGGCAGTACACGGGATACTTGTGACTTGTCTTTGACAGGTTCCTCAGAAAACCAGGCTTATTGTTAACCTGGCATTCTCTACCCCAAGGAATGCCGCACCACTGGAAAAAAAAAAACCAAAACAAAACAAGTTCTGGAAATCAGAAAAATGCTGAAAGCTCAATATGTCCCACTGTCTCTGCTTTCCAGAGCTGTGGCTGCTTGGCCATCCCCCTTCGGAGGGCTGGCTGCCAGATTAGTGACATGAGTTCCTGAGGAAGGGGAACACGTTTCTGCAGGTCCCACGCTGAGGAGTGCGCAGGCGGGCGGGAGCTCTGCGAGCCTTCCACAGCTCCTCACCAGCTGACACGGAAACAGGAGAGGCACCCTTTCCCCAGCTAATTTTTTTTTTTCCTTAGTCCTCTCCCTCTTCCACAGATGTCTTAAGGACTTTACTGTGTCTTGCATTCAGGCTCTTGGCCCTAACAAAGCAGAAGCTGCCTGCAGGCGGAATAACCCGCTCTTGGACAGCTGGATGAAGACATCACTCGTCAAGCATCAGCCCTCTCCAGGTAACAAATTTCTTGCTCCTGCTTTGCAGGAATGTCTGCAGTCACAGGCTCACACCTGAGGCTGTCAGCCTTCAAAGCCCCCTCTGCCCCGCACCCGGGGCTCTCCCGGGCTGACCCCCTCCCTGCTGCTGGAGGAGGGGGGTGAGTGGGTGCACACACGTGCAGCTCTGGGGCTTGGCCCTGTGCAGCCTGAGCGGGCTCCAGTCCCAGCCAAGCACCTCCCAGTTCCACCAGGGCTGCAGGGAGATCTCAGTGCAGGGCAAAAGGGAATCAGTCCTGTAGGAAGAGAAAAACATCCACTTCCATGTTGGAGGGGGTCATTGGGAGCCAGCGCTATCCCCCTCCCTGAACTGCTCTGCAGGCTTCCTGCAGACCCCTTCTCCCTCCTGCCACCTCCCATCCACCCAGCTGGGATGATCCACTCAGCCCCCACTGCCACCTGTGCCTTGGCCTCTCCTATGCTATATAATAGTGATAATAATAACAAACTCGTTACACCAATATTTTTTACCCTGGGGTCACAAAGTGAAATGGGAGAGCACAAGAAAGGATTTAGGTGAATGTGAAGGACGTTAGTTCAGGAGGTTGTTCCTGGTCAGTGAATTAGTGTCCCTCAGTGTCTTGCACAGGGAAGTGATGAGATGACAGCTTGGTCATCCTGCTGTCACACAGGAGAAAAATGAAAGGGTATTTGGAGCAGGAATGAAAGCTGGTAGTCCTGGGAGTCCCTGTACTGTGTGACAGCAGGAGATGGAGCCAGATATGAAGGCTGTGACTGAGCTGTCTGTCTAGAAACAGGTTTGGGGTTTAGGTCCATGTCCAGTGACTGCTCCAGAAGGGATTACGCAGGAAGGTCACATTTCCCTTGTGTAACAACATGAATGCAGTAACAGACAGAATATTTCGCCTTAGAAATGGTGTTGCAGTAGATGTGACTACCTTGTTCAGCTTTCTGGTTCTCTGTAGAGTTTTCAGTTTGTGTGGTGTCAAAAGCAAACTTTTTTTTGAGTACTGCATCTGCCTTGTGTGCTGTGCTGTACATGGGGAATGGGCTCTTTGAAGCACTGTGATGTGTTTTTTTTTTTTGCTAGGAAAGCATCTCCTTGGACCAACAGGAAATATTTCTGCAGTCCTTTCCATGTGTCCCAAAGCATGAATTGCCTCTAGCACATGGGGAGGGTGCTGAAAATAGCAGCATGCAGACCTTCCTTAAAAAAAAAAAAGAAATGGACACATGGTAGGCACCAGGAGAAAGGCAGTGATGGAGCTCTTCCAGGGAAAACAACTCTCTGTTATGGGTCACAGAGTAAACACAGATGTCTGGAACTGCAAGTAGCCGGAGGAAGCAGAGCAGAGCCATCGCATGGTTCGCAGGAGAGGGTTTGCCTCGGGCAGGCCTGCGGGATGCAGGGTGAGACAGCAGAGCCCTGCTTGGGAATGAGCTCTGGGGTGGCACAGCAGCCCTGTGTGGGACTTGCCAGGTGCCCTGACCCCTTGGCTGCCCCGGTGCAGGTCCTGGATCTGCTACCATCCTGTCCTGCAGCCTGAGCACTTTCTGCCTCTGCCTTTGCATCCCTGAACACCATATAGAGAATAGTCTCGATTTTCAGCTTGAATTTTTGGTAGGGGCAGGGAATCTACAACATGGGGAAAAAAGCCATCAACTTGGCCAAAGTCATGCCTTGTGTGTTTTTATCAGAGTAAAGGGTCAAGAGTTAATATCCTACACATCACTGGGCAATCCCACTTTCACTCACAGCTTTAAACCATGAGAAAGAGGATCATTAAAATAAATCAAACTCATTGTGGGTGAGAACTGTGAATGTGTCTTGAGAGTGTAACAGAGAGGAACTATCCTTCCCAGGCAAGCCTGGGTCCTGCCCCTGAGCTAACCTCTGCTGGAGGAGAAATCATTTATATTTCAGTTACTTAGATATGGAAAACAAAAGGAAGGAAAATCCAACAATGACTAAAAAAAATAAATTATGAAGCAGTGAAAAATAACTGATCCACTTATTTCCTTCTGGGTGAGCAGCTGGGGAGGAGCACTGTGGCATGGTGTAAGGGCATGGCATAGTCCTTCTATTCTCTGCTCTGTAGCTTCCAGCTCTGAGGGCTGGGCCAGCAGGAGTGTGTCCATCACTTTTTAGGAATTCTCCATCACTATTTCTTGCATCTATTGTGTTGACTGAAAAAGAATGGAAAATAAAACTTAAAAATTAAAGGTCAGAGATGTGACAAGCCCATCATTCTTTTGTTAAGCGTGGACTTGGAGATCTCTTAGCAAGGTTTCCTTTTGCAACTGAATTTGACTGTATTTCTTATGGAAGGGAAAGCAGAGTTGCAGCTGCAGGAGTTCTGTGCAGTGAGACCTGGAGCAGCTCAGCTCAGTGCAGCGCAAAGGGACCTGGATTCTGACCTCACCCGAGCTGCAGGCAGTTGCAGGAGGAATAAAAAGTAAATCTGGGCTTGTTGCCATGAATAATATGATGTCTTTACATCCTGACCTAATTGTATTAATTCTTCATGGCAGATATCATATGGAAGTGGCTGATTAGTAGCTAGAAATGAGAGTGGTATTGGCCATCTGGCGTGCTCAGCTTGGAAGGAAAAGAAATCAAGATGAAACAGAACTGAAACACATCAGTCTTTCAGATAATGAATTAGCTGGATTCATTAAATTTCAGTTCAGATTTGTCTCTACTGACACTTGTGTATGGGCAGGGCATGAGGCGGGTGCATGGCTGTATCTAGGAGGAAAGTGATCCCTCCGAGCTGTGCAGTGAATTGTGATTATTTTGCAAGTAAGAATCCAGAAGAAACAGTGGTGTCAGCTCTGTTTTACCTGAGGTACTGTCAGATTTGCTTTTGTTAGCCCTATGTTAAGTTTCTATGAGCTTTTACCCAGGGAGCACAGCTCATTTATAAGCAAAATTAATTAAAGTCAACCTCTTTTTTCCTTCCATGAGTGAAAGCAGAGAGGGAAACTGATCTTTTTCTTATGTCTTACCTTGGAAAAAGCATCTGAGCCTGATTTGGCAAGGCAGTCATATAAATCCTTCCTTTTAAACTCTGTTCACATCTGGTTTCACAGTGACAGGCAGCTCAGAGACAAAAGACCTGTATATGCTTTTACTCTTGTTGACTTTTTTTCCTTCCCTGCAGCCCTGGGAAAAGGTGGTATGATGGAATGTCACTCTGCACTGACGTGAGGAACACTGCAGCTTCTCCTGGGGTTTGGCAGCAAGGATGTCCCATGAGATCTCCCAAGGCTGAGGGTGTTCTGAGGCATGCACACTTAGTGAGATTTGGCTTCAGATGCTAAAATATTGGGACTTCTGCTGAAGAATTTTTTTTGTTGTTCTTGGAATTAGCCAGAAGGATCCCAGCTTAGTTTGGAAAACAGGGTGGGAAGCTTGAAATGAGTACTGGAGGGCTCCAGGGGGATGACACAGTGGCTGGGTTCCTTGGCTGGGTGGGGAGAGCAGCCGGGGAACCTGGGGTTGAGTCAGTGGTTTCCATCTGTGTAAGGGTTGGCCAGAGGTGAACTTGAACTTGCTCAGCAGCCAAATGTCCTTGCTGGACTGGTCACTCATGAAAGACCTGGGTGTGCCAAAAGTTTGCTGTGCTCTGCAGTGTTTTCTCCTGGAAGGCTTTGGGGGGGGAAAAAGTTTATTTTTGTTACCAGGGAATTTCCTGTGCTGCACCTGTGCAGGCTGGAAACAAGTGAGTGGTGGCAACTTTGGATGGTAGAGTGCTGGAATGGGTGCAGGAAAGGGGTGAGACCTCTTGACTGAGACTCTAAAGACCATGTATGTTTGTACCCCAGAGCTCAGCTAATCCCATGATAAATCTCTGGAATCAAGGACAACTTGAAAGCAGCATCAAGAATGGTAATAAGTGGTGGATACATTTCTCAAACAATGTGAAATATCTTATTCAAGGACAGCAGAACTGTGAACTGGCACGAGAGCCCCGATCCCTTGGTCCCAGGTATGGTTATAGGGACGAGCTGAGTGCCTTCCATGTTTACCATGTGCTGAAAGAACTCTGGTTTTGCTTTTAATTTAAGCCTGCCCTTCTTCCCCCTTCCATCCCCCATCTCCAGTAATTAATGATCAACACCATAATCCAGCCTGATTGCTCCACAGACCAGGAGTGTTCTACAACCATGGCCTTGTTAACAGGCTCCTTGTTAACTGCTCTTGCTGGGCAAACAAGCTGGGGGGAGGCTGCTGTGGGGTAATATAGTTCCCAAACACTCCAGAGCTGCCAAAACTATGGACAAAAGTATGTGTGCGCAGAGCTGCAGGAGTTGTTTGCCACTGGCTTTGCTGACAGATGCTCCCAGTTGTCTGCACCATTCTCTGAAGGATGAGTCATGGTTGTGCTGGGAGAGGAGCGAGGGGTTTCAGGATAACTTAACAGTAGATGTATTCAGTTATTGCAAGAAGCTTTAGGTTTGTGATGTTCTTGAAGGAGCCAGGTTCCCACGGCACAGCCATCACCTTGCATCCCCCATTAACAGCTGGACTTGGTGATCTTCAAGGTCTTTTCCAACCTAAACAATTCTATGATTCTGTTTAAGTAGGTGCTGGAGGATCCTACCTGATGATGCTGCAGGATGAAGCTTTGTGTGCTGGGACTTTGCAAACATCCTCTGCTTTTCTGAGTCTTGCTCTACCTTGACTAGATGAGGTGTTTCCCTGGATTTATTTCCATTAGGATTAAAATGATGGATTTCAGACTTCTGCGGATACTAAACTCGTTCTAGGGAAGTATTCCATGGCTGTGGCTGCTGACAGTGATCTGGGAATGGTGACCCCAGCATGTCTCTCACTTGGAGCACAGGATTTGTTCTTCTCAAAGGTGCAGGGCTGCTGCTGGAAATCTTGCTGTTGAGCACTGAAAGGTGACTTGTGAGCTAAGAATTGAAGGGAGACTGTCCTATTTACTTAAAGAGGCAGTCAACAATCAGGCAGGAACCACTTCTGATCATTCACAAAATCCATCTGGGTTTGGAACCAGTGACCTACAGGTCAAAGGCTTTGTCCCTCTTCAGTCCCTGGAGAATTGAGACTCTTGTGGTCTGTGAACTGCAGGTACACCTGGCTTTCAGTGACTGCTGCTTTGGAAGCCAAGCGTGCAGCTCCTGAGTGTCCCCTCATTGTCACACCTCAGTGTTTCACTCTTTTTTTTTTCATTTTGTGAGGCTAACAAAGTGGGATGGGAACCAGGAAGCCATGCAGCTTGTGATGAATCAGAGCAGGCTCTTTCACCCTTCACCTTTTCAAATTGTTGTGGCTTGTGTAAAGCTCTACCTAATGGTACATCAGCCCATCATCACCTGCAGCCTGTCTTGGAGATCATCTCATGAAATACAGACTGTGGATCCTCACCATTCCCTGCCAATCTTTCTTGTGCAGCTCCTCTCTGTGAACCTATGATTTCATGCCCTGGGGAAGCATCTTTCTGATAACATGCCCGAAGGTGGATGGTAAGTTGAGGCCAAACTTGCATGTGATTCCATTTTTTGGGTGGATGGTGTGATGTAATGAGCAGTAGGTGTCATCTCTGTAGTGCTGCTTTCACTGTCAGCTCTAGGAACACTTTGCTTCCCAGAGAAGTGGCTCTTCTTTATTTCTCCTATGGACTCCTGATGTTTGTTCATTACTAATCTAAAAATAAACAGCATCTTGCTTGAAAGCCAAGCTTTGCCAGCTGATTGTGGGCAACCTAAAATATACTGAACTCTGATTCATCAGGGCATGATAAGATTTGATCCTTTTATAACTGGTATGTGGAAGACTGCTTTACAAATAATAATACCATGTGATTAATAGGGCACATAAATTATGATTAATAGTAACATTCCATGTGATTGGAAGGGTGAATGCACCCAGACACCTTTTCCACCCCCATACCCATCTGAAACAACACGTCTGTGGCAATAAAGCAAGTGTTAAAAGTACACCTGGCATGGCACTGCATGTAACAAATGCTGCAGAATGAGTCACAAATAAAAATATAAGCTTCCATTGATGAAAAAATTGGGATGGAGATAATGAGCAAGCGACATCAGCTGCAACTGAGGGCACTGTGCAAATACGCATAATTATGCAAGTGATTTGCTTAGCACTGATGGTATCTGTGATGAGGTGAAATCATCCTGGTGCACTGTGGGGAAGGCCTGTGCAAATCACAACAGGGGCAGCACTTGCTCACTTGATTTAGAGCCTCACTGAGCTATGGATAGCTCCTGCAACTGCTCAGCCTCTGTGGAACTGGAATGTTTGCTGCATTTTCCACGTTTGCTACAGCTATGGCCAAAGCAGAGATAACTCCCACCTCCAGGGATCACCAGACTGGGCAAATATGTACTTGCATTTATTAGATTTAAACAAAACCAACCACCTCATACCAACCTCGATGTATGCTTGTTCACTTGTTGCAATGCTAGCAGGACCCAAATGTGGTGTTTTCAAAACATCCTTGCTTCTCTCCAGCAGTTTTACTGTTTCCAAATATGTTGTGTCCCAGCTCAGCAGTAGGTAGTTATTTAAAACAATACATTTCTCTTCTGTGCAGTGCTTTCTCAGAGGTCTTGGCTTGTTCAGACTTTAAGTAGGCTTTAGCATGCAAATTTAATGTGTCATTGTGGCATACTTAGGAATAATTAATATAGAGGGGTTACTTGTAAACTGGTACTGGGGACAGATTTGTGAAACCAATGCCAGCAGTGGTTTTCCTGTGAACGCTCAAACTGACGATGGGTTTGATGTGAGAGTGTCAAGTGACATTTGCTAGCCAGGAGTATTTATATTTTGTATGTGTGTGGTGGGAGACTTTTTTTTTTTTTTGCTTGACTTTTTCCTGTTCCCAAATTTTGCAGCTGTGCTTCGATTTAGATGAAGAGCACAAAGTTGCAAGTTTACAGTGTTCCAGTTCCTTCCCTCATTTGAGACCAGAATGGCAATTCCAGCAACCCCCTGGGAAAGGGGATGGGATATTGTACAAACGATACAAAAGTAGATGATCTTATCAAATCTTGGCTAAGATATGGCAAATATCGATGTATATACTATAGCATGAAACTTTCCTCTGTTAAACATGTCTCAGAAGGCTGGAAATACTTTAAGGGTGCAAGAGTCAGCTCTTTTGCTGTCCGCGAAAGCAATCTGCTTCTTACTCACTGCAGTTCCCTTCTGAAAGCACAATGTAAAGGATTTGGGAATTTTTTGTAAAATGTAAAAAAACCTAAAAGCTGTAAATTCTCTTTTAAACCTTGAAGGGGAGGGAAGCCCTCCTGTTTTGGGATGCAAACTGGTTTGTTACAGAAAGGGATTGGGAACAAACCTTCCTGAAACAGCTGGGGATGATCCCTATCGGAGACAGGATGCAGGACCAGATGGTCAGCTGTCCTGTGACAATTCTATTTTTTGTTTATGTGAAAGCACACTTTTAGTTGGGGGAAAAAAGAAAGCAGCCAATTCTGCTGTGAGCAAGTGTAACGAAAATGAAAAACTCTTATCTGAGAAGTTCCCTGCCTGACTGCTGTTATCAATGAGAATATCAAACAGGGAGTAAGCAGATCAAGAAGGGAAAGCATCAGCTCTTTTTTGGCTTTCAGGGACCAGCAGAATTACAGAGAAAAATTGATGGTAGTTGATATATCGACTGCTTTTCATTATAACTTCAGTGTTTCTTTCAGCTGAAAGATGTGATATGTCTTGATCAAATGAAATGTCGTCTCAGTGTTGAATTAATTACGTGGAACATGGGCAAGGACTTGGTATTGTATTAATTTGGCTGCTTTGGAGAAAACATCAATAGGCTGTTGGCAGATGATAACTCCATACTCTGTCATCTTCTACGCAGGATCTCACAGCTCCTTGCAAACACTGATGTGTTAAGCTTGGTAGAGGCAGGGAAAGCATTAAAATTTCCCTTTTGTACGAGCTAGAGTAGCACAAAGAAAGCTTCCAGGCTTTTCCTCTGCAGTTCAAAGGCAATGGGAGTTTGATACACAGAGGTGTGTAGGACTGAATGAACCACTGAAAGCTTTTCTGGTCCCTACTGAGTTGCACAGGACTGGCATAAGAGCTGGTAAGAGAAGACCAGATTTCCATGGTTTTCAGTACTGAAGCTTTTAAATGAGTATTAAGTCGTTCTCTGCTCAGTGGCTTATTAAAGACCAGCCACAGGCAGGGTTTGGCAAAGATCAAGATCAGTTTTACAAGCCAAAATTGACACAAGTGAGTTGTCACAGTCTGCTTTTCTGGGAAAAAGCAATTATAACTCAGGAAGTTCTGATGTGAAAATTATTTTGGCAGATGTGTTCTTTCTTAAATACTTTATGCATGCAAAACCAATAGTGAAGATAAGGTGATGGGAAAGGTGAATCAAAGCAAAAGTCTCTTTGTGTGGGGTCATGTTTTGTTTCAGAGATCTGCTCAAAGCAAATTTGAAGATATTCCCTGGACTTGCCACCACATTTAATAGGTCATTTCAGGCCTGAAGAGAGACTAAATTAGATTCCTAGAACTTTGTAAAAGGGCTTAAAACCTGCCCTTTTGAAAGACCCCATGGGCAGAGATACAATGGCTGATCTACCCACAACATCCCAGCCCTGATTTGGGTTATGTAAGGGGCAAGGCAGGATAATAGTGGGGGTTCACTGCCTGCTCACCCCTTCACCCTCTCATAAACATGGCTAAGACAGACTCTGTTGCATGTCTAAGTGCAGAGCCCCCCCCAGCCAGGTAGTGCCTCAAATCGCAGGTGTAGTTGCTGGCAGTCGCTGTGTGAGATTTTATAGGGCAAACGTAGTTTTATGGTTATTATTTATTTTTATGGTTCATTGGATCAAGGCCTCCAGTTTGCTTCATAGCTCTCCAATGTCAACAACTATCAGACAGCTGCTAATTGGGGCTGGATCAGAATCAGCAGCCTCCTATCGCTGAAAATCTCTGTGGGTGACATTTCTGACACCCCCAAAATCAATGGCAACAAGCCCAACAACACTGAGAAAGCCAGGAACTTATCCTGCTCTCCTATGCCCATCTTCCATGACAGGTCTGCAAACTCAGAGTGAAACCTGATTTCCATACTGATAAAGGCTAATGAAGCGTGGAAGAGCATCATTAAGCCATAAGCAGTTTTTGCATTAGAGGCTGGATGTGGGGAGGGTTAGGTTTGGGTTTTTTGTTAGTGGTTGTATTACTGAGTTAGACACTTCTCTGGAGAATTCAGCCTTTGGATAAGAATGAGAGAAAAGGAGAAAAAGGTAAGGGGAGAAGGGAGAATGCTGCCATCATTAGAAGAAAAAGAGTAAAAGTATTAGCTTTTTGGAGGACATTGCTTAAGTTTCAGGTTCCTGCAAAAGTAGCAAAAAAAAGGAAAATAAAAATGCAGACCTAGCTATACTTTGGTTCCAAACTACCACACCCTCAATGACAAAAAAGAGGTCAGACATAATTTTTGGTCTAAATACCTTTTTAAGCTTTTAAAGTTAAGTTTTAGTTGAGTTTAAGCCTTTAAGTGAAGTTAACCTTTTAAGCTGAATTTAGTTTCTCTATGCATCTTCTGCAAGGAAAAACCTTAAAAAATAGTGCTTTCCACCTGCTCTAACATTGGCAGAGACCAACATGTACTGCATGATCCTTGCTGTCCCTGATGCCACCTCTCCTGTTGCTTCCAGGTGGCAGATCCTGCAAACCTCGTGACAGCTGTAGCGTAGGAGGGGCAGGAGTTGGATGCATCCAACCTGTCTCTTCTGCAGGCTTGGATGGCAGGTCACAGGCATTTCTCTGAACTGAGCAAACAGTTGACATATGTGCACTGAAAACAATTAAAAAATGTGCATTTGATAGATTTTAAAAAATAAGGCATTCATGTTTTGTGTTGTTTCTCGAAGAAATCACTTAATCTACCGTGCTCTGCTCGCGTGCCTGTAGGGAGGTTGCAAACCCCCCCTCCCCCAGCTAATTCCTCAGCCCTATATTTCACCTTCCTTTTGATTGCTCTGTCATTTAAAGACTTCAGATAATAGGCCATTATTCTCAGAGTTGCTATTATATTTTATTAATAGGATGGGGGGAAATTTATTGTTGCAAACTTTGAAAGATTTGCACTTGGAGCACTCACAGCTCTTGAAAAGGGCAATTCATTTAGCTGCCTCATTTGATGGATGTAGATCTCATCTCTTTCTCCCTACTTTTCCAGGTCAGTGGCAGGACCAGCAGTTTGGTCTCCTGGTCTCCAAGTACTGTCCAGAGTGGAATCACTGCCAGCTACAGTGGTGGGTTACAGGGAATGAGGCTGGGTTAGTGCTGGTGGCTGGAGCCCAGAGATCCAAGTTTTCCTCTCGCATCTGCGCGTGTGGGTGTGTGTACACGTACATACAGCCAGAACAAGTCTGTTCCTGTTTGGGAGATCAGTGTCAAAAGTGTATTTTGTAAGAGCTGGCCAGGCTCCTGTTTCCACATTACTAACCAAAAGCAGTTCGTTGTTTTTTTGGGGGCCTCTGCTTTTCCAAATCAGTGCATGGCTCTGTCTCTCCCTTTAGAAAAGGGAAGGACATATTCCAGAGCCTCCATGGAGCAGCTCATCCCAGTTTGCTCGGGCTGGGCATCTCATGACAGGGTGGTCAAGGTATAACTGCAGCAAGAAGGGAAGAAAAAACTGTGCAGGGGGATGGGGACCAACTTGCAGAAAGGTTTCTGCTCCCCTGGTGCTTACAAGAAAGGGACAAGTATAGACACGTTGGATCCAGCTGTGTCTCTCCCTTTGTCTCTGTACAAATCTTCTCCAACCCTCCAGAAACATAAGGCAAGGAGGGTTTTTATTTTTACCTTGAAGTGCCTGAACACCTGAGGGTGAAAATCCTCTTCTCTCTGCTGCCTGCCCTTCCTTTTCTCCCATGTCGGGTGTCTCCTTCATTTGTTACCTTGGTGGGGGGCCAGCTGCTAATTGCAGGGTTCTGCAAGTGTCCATCGATGTGTCCAGTGAAAAGCATCTTCTGGAGGTATTTTAAGCATCATTATACAGTGGGACGGGGAAAGGAGAAAGGAGTGCTGGATGAAAGAAGCTTTGTGGCTGGTCTGCCTCTGCTAGCAGGAGGAAGAGGAGGGGGGTAGGAAGGGGAGCATCATTTGCTCCAGTCAGTGCATTAACCCATCCCGCAGCTTCTTCAGTCATAGCATATGGGGAGGTGAGCAAGAGGTGGCCCTCAGGGGAAATAAGACACCTGTGGTGGGAATCAGCTTTTAGTTACTAGCCATTGCCTCACTGTTTGGTTTTTTTTTTTTTTTTGTCTTTGACACATTTTTCTCCAGCTCACTTTTCTGTCAGACCCAGAGCAAATGGTATTTAATCTGCAGATACAGCCCACAGCTGGAATAGATGTATGCATACCTGCACCTTTGACTAGGGTGAGGTATTTGTCAGGGGGAGCAAAAGTGCTTCCATATTCTTGGATAAGGGTCATGCATTTTATGCAAAGGAGGAACACAAAGTAATTTACTACAGCTGTAGCAGCTGGTCTTATAAGACTTGCTTGTACCCTAAATAGCCTGTTGCAGTCACCAAGGTGCTGCTAAGAGTTTGAGAGAAGGTGTTGCAGTCTGGTCTGTGGCAGCAGAAGCACAGAGGGATGTATGAATCACCTGTGGCCAAGCTCAGTGGTGGTGGATGCTGGAAAATTACTGTCCTGACACCCAGTCTGTGCTCTGAGTGACAGGGGGTTCTGCCTTTACCTTATGGTGGAATCACCATCCCTGGAAGTGTGGAAAAAATGCGTAGATGTGGGTGGTACCTGGGGACGTGGGTGAGTGGTGAACATGGCAGTGCTGGGTCAATGGTTGGACTTGATGATCTTAGAGGTTTTTTTCAACCTAAATGATTCTGTCATTATTATGCACTGTCATAAGTCAGCACTGACAAATTGATATCCAGTATGGAAGGATTTGAAGATAATCTTTCCTGAAAGAAACCCTCCCAAATATTCTTATTGATGGAGCTGGGAATAGAAATGGGAATTATTGGCTCCCTGTTCAATATGCAACCAATATATTCAACAGTTGAATGAAATCAATGGGGAAGTCAGTGGATGTTTTATGATATTTTAGTGGTTCATTTTCAGTGTTTCTACTCATGCCATTTTAAATCACAAACATCAAAAATCCTTGGTTGGGTATGAACAGGATGATCTAGTTTTTGAAGCTGCTAAGTTAAGAATAATTTGAAAATTAGAATAAGGATGTTGGATGCCCAAATATACTCAGGAACCCAGCTTTGAGCATCTGGGTTTGCATACTTTGTTTTTATTGTCTGCACCTTTAAAAAGGGGAAAACAAGCACCCTTGCTGCTCACTACTATCATTAATCCAAGCAATTTGAAGATAGTTTGTTAGAAACCAGTCAATTAATCCTCTTTATTAATTTACTCTGTTGCAAATTATCAGGCTATAGAAATTTCTGTACATTAAGACAATAAGTCTTACTTTGGCACTGCTGTTTTCTGAGTAACCCATAGCCAGCAGAAGTCAGATTTATTTTTTCCATTTTTACATTTTCTCTGGTTAAGTCCAGTTCTTATGCAGTTTCGTCTGTCTCTCTGCTGATTTCTCAGTTTTTAAGGTCCCTTCACATCTGGGGATGAGGTTCAAATGGTCTTTGGGGAGAGCTGCTCTGCATCCTCAACTCAGGAGCAAGTGTTGCAGGTCCAATTTGCAAACAAGGAACTGCTGATACTAATTATTTTTGTTGCTTATTTATCTCTTGATAGTTCCTACAATCCAATTAAAATCGTTGCTGTTCCTTGCAGGTGGCATGAATCTTCATTTGGATTTCAGGAGACATAAACAATGGCAGCTTGTGAGGACTATGCTTCTGTGAGGGGAAAATTCACTGTGAAATTCACTTTTGTTCCAATAAATGAAAAGAAATGCAGAGACTATGGAGTGATCACAAGCCTCCAGCAGTGGAGATTTAAGATGGTAAATATTGGAAACCTTCTAATAATCCTTATATAATGACTCAGTTTTAAGGATACTGAATAAGTTAAGTCTTGAATTACAAATAATTTCTGAGAAAGTTGTCAAGTAAAAGCACATCTACTCACGCCGGGACAAAATGTGTTTTATCAAAAATAGAGCCTTGTTTTTAAAAAAATATTCACCATCCGCTTTCAAATGGTTCCCTGAGAAAATTGTCTTTAAATAACCGAGGGAAATTGGCATAATGATTTAAAGTTGGACTGGAGAGTTGCATGCTACATGTGGGTCCTAGCAGTGAAATTAGAGGTAACGTATACGCTGAGCTGTGAGACAGAGATTGCTTTAATGAAAGGCATAACGGTGACACTGCGTGAACTTAATATTTAGCCAGTGACGTTTACACTTCACAAGAGCCCAGGGGAGGCAATTAGGAAGGCTGGAGACGGAGGGAATAATTTTACCTGTCAGGTTTGTGAGTGGGCAGCTCTGTGTGGTGTGTATCTGCATACTTGCATGGGTATGAAAGATCCAGAAATTAATGAAACAGAGAGGCTTGGCGGGGACTGTCAAGCCTGTGGTTAGAGGTGGGGAAGGAGCTGCTTCCAAACCCACAAGATTTATTTCTGGAACTGGTGGGTAGGTAGAGGGTGAAGTTAGCAGGTTTTAGCCTTCAGGGCTTTCATCTGCTTCAAATTCAGTTGAAAAAAATTACTAATTGTAACAACAATCAGGCAGGGTACCTGTGGACATCTTAAAAGCGACTTCATTATATTTTTGTTTAAAATTTGTTCTCTGATTATTTACCCCGCCACCCTGATTTCTCCCAGCATGGCTAAGGAGCCATAGGTGGAGAAGGCTCCAAATTCAGCACTTGCAGCTCACAGCTCTCCAAGTGGTGCTGCACTGCTCAGAATTAACCTGGCAAACCAGAGCTTTCCTTTTGGGATGGAAAATTAAATGGCGCTAAGCTGGTGGTGTTAAGAACTGTACAGGAATTGTCCTTGCTCCAGGAGCTTGCTAACACCAGAACTGGTGCAGCTGTGCTTGCAGGAACGTTTGGCTGAAGTCTGATCTCAAGTTGGTGTCAGCTTGGTCTTCAGCAAGTAGTGAACCCCAGATCTTTCACCTCATTGTTTTTAGGGAGATGTGGATCTACACTGCTTCATGCCCTAGGCAGATAAAGCTGATGAGTGTCACCAAAACTCCAAATCCAGAGTCCTTTAATTGTCAAAATCTGACATGTTTGCAGGGTGGTATTTTTCTTTTTTTGCTTTCTCCCCAAACAAACCTTCCACCCCATTTCAGAGCTCTCTCAAGGCTTTTCTACATTCCTTGCTGTGGAAGAGGGCACTGGGGACAGGACCTTGGACATAAACAAGACTTCAAACAGCCTGAACTGTCTGAGGTCCCTGCCCGATTGTTTCTAGGACCAACCCCTACCACAGGCGCTGGGAGGGATTTTAAAGTAGGGGCCAAACATCTCAGGAACTTGGCTCTGGTGCCCTGGGGCAAATAGCAGAGATAGGGCCGGGTGTCATTGCTTCTCCTCATCACCCGCTTAGGCACCTGCCCTGCCCCTGCCAGAGGTCCCTGGCCCAAATCTGTTCATAGACTCATAGAATACCCCGGGTTGGAAGGGACCCACAAGCTGTTGGTGTGAATGTATGGACTGACTGCTGCAGCAGAGCAAACTCATCATCAAGCAGTGCTTTGAGCTAACACACTTCTGTGACTCTGAGGCAGCTATTTTGGTGGGAGGGGGAATATGTATGAACTAGAGCTTAAAAACTTGCCTTGAGCCAAGGGCAGAGAAGATGCCTCACTTAGCCTGAGGAGTGCTTTTGAGAGACATGTTGTCGCCACATCTCTTGGCTGGGAATAAGTTGTACCTTTCCTGCAAATTGAAAGATTGCACTGAAGTCCAACAGCTGCAGGAACAGCACCTTGTCTCTTGATCACGTTTTCAGTTTTAAAATCCATTTCTAGTCTAGCAATGAGGAGAAAACCCGAAGCTCATTCAAATGAGCTTTTTAATGGAAAACCCCACATTAAATCTAAACCAATTTCATGATCTTGTCTGAGTCATGACTTTTTAAAGACCAGGGGCTGAGGCTGCAGTTAGTTGCCTTAGCAATGCTCAGTATTTATCTGTGAGTAGAAAGGTGATGGTGGGGAAGGGCTTGTGGTGTTATTTTTCCAAGGGCCTGATCGTTTAGCTATCTAATTTGGGAAGCAGGACTATCTCTGCCTGACTCTTATCACCCTTTCAGCGAGGCAGATAGCAGCCAGCACATTACTCACCGTTACCCCGTGGATATCTGGTGTCTGAGTATGTGTTATAAAACGTGGCAGCTGAAACAGTGAAACCTCTCAGCGCTGGGCAGGAGGAGGTGGGCTCAGCCCCATATGGAATCAGGTGGATGGACTTGTCCTCTTGACTTCTCCCTGTCACCTGAGAGAGCCTTGGTGGCTCTGTTCTGTTGTCACTCAATTAGTCACTCCTCTTGGGGATTAAATGATGGGGAGGGGATATACCGTGATATAGGAAACTTCCCTTTCTGTGTTGCTGACAAAACTGAAATAATAATATGGGCAACTTTCTCACAGTTAGGGAAAAAAGAAAGTCCTTTTCTGCCTGTTGCTGTGTTCTCCCTGACAGCTGGTTGTGAGGCACCAGGTAGAGATTTAACCTCTTACTGGCACTTTTCGGCTTTGTCTTCACCACAGGGTTCCAATGTGCTTAGTTTATGTGGGTAATTTTTTTTTTCTTGTTTTGCAGGTAGAAAATAGAGCCATGCAGTTCAGAGGTGCTGACAGCTCCTTTCTGGAAATCCAGCATCCCCTGGCCCTGGGTGAGTCAGTGGTACAGTGCAGGGTGCAGCCTGGATCACCTGGCACTCACCCAGATTTACCCCTTAGGACACTCACGTGTACGGGACTTCGGTGGTGAGTCTGGACAGGCAGCAAATCTTCCCACCCTTGGGAGCATTCCCTGATTTGGTGCTGGGAAAATGCTGTAGGATCTTGCTCCTAAATGTTCTTCCAGTGTAAAAATGGGAGTTTCCCGAAGAAGGGTTGAAGATTTCCCTGCAGTTTTGGGGGATGCACTAGACTCCTTCCTAGCAGAGGTAAACTACTTCTGCTTTTATTGGGGTGCGAGAGAGGGAAAAGATGGAATGGAAAGTGTTTGCCATTTACTCCAAGAATGGTAGAGAAGTTTTAGGATTGCACAGACTCTGATACCTGCTATGACATGGTTTTGGACTTGCTGGGTGTGTGAAAAACAAAAATATCCTCCTGTGTTCCTTTAAAACAGTGTTCATGCTTTAACCTGCAAAGATGAAGAAATGTTTTTTTCAACAGTGACAGAAATGTTTGTTTGTAGGGAGTCTTCTGACTTGAAATAAAACCCCCAAAGCACTCCAAAATAATTTGGCAAGTCCTCTCCTTGCCTTCTGTTGGATTTCGAGGATTTTCGGATGCCCGTCATGTGTACAAGAGTGAAAATGGACACTGCAGAGGTCAGAAAGCCTGGAGAGCCGTGGATAGAGCTACGAGGCTGGGTTGGTAGGAAGAAGGCGCAGGTTGAACAAACGCCTCCTGATGTGTGACACACCCCATGCTGACCACAGTTACTGAGAAGCACCTGTGGCTTTGTCTCATCACCCTTAAATCTGTCCCAGTGCAAACTGGCCTGTTGACAGGAATCCACTGGTATGTGTGTAGTGGGGAGCAGAGACAGAAAGAAAGTAATATTGAGTCACAGCAGTCAAGAAGGATCAAAGATTGGCTATTTTTGACACACAAAAGGGTAAGTGATGCTGAACTCTCTCTAGACTGATTCCAGCTGAACACAAAGCGTTTTAACCTCTTAATCCTCACTTCTGAGTTATAGCTCAGACACTCAGGGCTTTGTGGCTTTTTGGAGATTCTCTGCTGTGTGTGACCCTAGTCCCAAGCAAATAGCACTCACCTCTGGCTGCTGCACAGCGTGGGTTTAGTGTTGAGCGTGGTGTTAATCTTGCCAGCTCTGTGGTTTTTTTGCCTCTAACTGACTGAGGGGAATTCATGGGAATCCTTACTGAGAAAAGCAATCAGTTGGATGGGCCTTTGAGCAACCTGACTGTGCAGAAGGTGTCCCTGCCCATGACAAGGGGTTAGAACAAGATGATCTTTAAGGTCACTTCCAACCCAAACCATTCTATGACCATTCTGTGATCTACAAACTGTGGATGCAATATCTAATTTCCCGTTTTGTTTTGTGGAAGCTGAGCCCAAGTTGCACTTCAGACTCCTGAGGGATACCCCTAACCTCCCTGAGCTGCCCTCAGGGAAGCTGTTCCTGGGCTCTCCTTCGTCTTCTTTCCACCTTGGCTCTTCTCTTGTCTCCTCACCATATGCTAAAAGGTTCCTCCATGCTTCCCAGCACATGAACTGGTGCGACTGTGAATCTGTATCCATTGATTGTAGATATGAAAGCACTATTTTGGATTGAGCCTTGTTTGTATTACTTTTTGGTTTGCATATTTGGCCTTGACATAAAACCCAGCGGAGAGACTCTTACTTAGCCAAGGCCATTTCTGCATTCACTGCAGATGAGCATGGTGCTCCAGGGAACCAGTTTTATTCCAGGCTTTGCCAGTGATTCATTTCTGGATGCTGTCTGTGTGATTCCCTCTGGGCCTCAGTTTCCTGTTCTGTAAAATGGAGATAATACCCTTTCATGGCACAGGGCTGCTTTGAAGCCTTTACAAAATTACTCTGATGTGTTTGGATGAAAGTTTCTATAAAGCCGATTTAAAAAAGCATGCAGCCCTCATTGGAGAGCTTGTATGGAGTGATCAGGACCCCAGAATTACTCCCCAGGATGAATGTGTCTGTGTTGAACCCTCAGACAATGCTGAACACTGAAACAATATTCGTGTAACTCTTCTAAAAGCATCCGCTGTTGGTGCCCATGGCAGGGTTTGCTGCTATTCATTCTTTTTGTTTATTTTATGTAAATCCTTTTTCCTTCTCATTGAAAACACAAACAAGAAAAGGGACGACCAAAAAAAACCTTTTTTTTGCTCTGTAAGCCCCATAAAATTAATTCAACTTGAAGTTTTAACAGCACCAAACCTCTGCCTATCTGTGATTTTAAAAGAAACTCTCCACTTTCTCCTGACTGTCATATTATGGGGGAAAAAAACCCTGAAAGCAGGAATGAAAGAGATGCAGAATTTTTGTCTCCTTGCCTTTCTCACTCCGGTCCCTTTATGTGAGCTCTCCCACCGCCCCCTCCTCCATCGCCCTCCCTCCTGCTCTGCCTCAGTTCCCATTGAAATGTCAAATGCAGCAGTTGTCTGCGAGTGAAAGAGGGGCTCCCTGGTGGGAACAGGCTGCCCTTCTAACCTGAAGGCTTCGGCTGTTCTCTTCTCCCCTTTTTGGTGTTTCCCATCCCACTTTCTCAGCAGATGTTGTGAGGGGCAGCACAGGCTGTAAAGGAATGAGTTTCTTTTCACCTGGCCATGTGAATGGGCTGGCACAGAAACCCTGGCTTATTCTCTCAGACTCTGGCAACAGCTTACACAGAAAGAGATTGTTTCGAAGGGCTGTCTCTTTTCTTTCTTTTTTTCTTTTTTTAGACGAAGATAGGGAAAAAAGGCTGAGAGACGCTGGCTGTATTTTAAGCTTCCTCCTTGGGTGCCAAAGGAGTCCTTGGAGTTTTGTTGCTGCTACTTTTGTTCCCTTTATAGTTTCCATTCAAGCCCCAGGCTTTCAGCTCCCCTTTGTCTTAGCCCTGCTTTTCCCAAGCAGTTGACATGAGAATCGGTTCAGAAAGATGGTGGAGGTTCATCCAGGAGCATTGCCCCATTTTAGTCCAGGGCGGTAATTTTTGACTCTCTGGTGGAAATTTGGAAAAGAGTGACATTTCCCATAATGCTAGTGGGAAAATATTTAGTTTCAGAAGAGCTCTGACTGAAAACACGTGACAATGGGGCACAGAACTGCTCAATCTCAACCCTAATGTTGAGTTTTGTCACTGTCCTATTTGAAGTTGGAGAGGCACCTTAAAGATGGGAGAAATAGAGGGGGTGTGAGTTTTCAGACTTTCTCTCTTTTTTGCCTCCTGGAGTATCTACTTAATGTGCCTGGTTGTCACCCATAGCTTGTTCTCTCTCCTTTTTGGGACCTTGGGCATCTTAGAGTGGGTCAATTGAAATAGTGTCCAGAAAAGGTATTCCCTCCCCCACATGGATGTCTTTGCTTGGCACCTCCAGAGCACTGTCACTTGTCCAGCCCACTTTTAGTCATGTCTCTGTGCTCTAAGCCCAACTAATTATATTGAGATTTTATATATATTCAAGAGCAAATTATGTACCTGGATCGTGAATAATTTAATTGCTGGTGTGAGAAATGCACACGCTGCTGATCCTGAGAAATGGAGCTGTCGTTTACTGATTTAATGAGTAAATAATGAGCTATTCTGAAATATTGTAGGGATATTATGCCAGTGGTTCTCTTTGGGTCTGTATACACATTTTAACTCCAGTTGTTTTTTTGTTGTGTGTGCGTGTGGTTTTTTAAAAATCTGAAGTTTATTTTTGCAGTGGTGCTTGGAAAGCTGTAAATGATCCACAAGGAATTAACAGACAAAAGTCCCTGGCTCTGCTCCACCCTATTGAAGTTGATGGCAAAACTCCCACTGAATTCAGTGGAAGTAACAACTAGGGCCTGTGAGAGTAAAAAATAAATCAGTTTTATAATCACAATTTCTTTCTATGTCCTGTTCCTAGTGCTTTATGTGGCTGAGGTGTTACGTGCTAGTATGATGATGAAAGGTGTAGACAAATCACAACTATCTTCTCAGGTGAAATACAGACTTGTGAAGGTGAAATTTCTAAATTTGAAAGCTCTGGGTAGGCTTCACCTCTCAGGCAGTATTTTGGAAACATGCACTCAAATTCTGTTGATGAGAATACATACAAAATGTTTGAGTGGTTGAACTGCCTCTCCATCTGTTACGTAACCAGCAAGAGTAGGAGAATGTTTTCGCTTTCCTGTTGGTAAAAAGTGCAGTTTTGAGAGACATGAGACTGGAGGGATCAGCAAATTGAATCTCCTGCCTGGATGAGTGGACATGTCACAAATCCCATTCAAAAACTAAGCAGGAGGAGATGGATTGTCTCCAGTCAAATATCCCGCGATGCAGTGCCTGTGGTTAAAAGTTTGCAGAGGCTTTTCTCCCTGTGTCTGTTCTGGCACATCTACTGGTGTTAAAACTATTCTGTTAAATAATAGGAAAGTATAAATAGCTCAGAGGCATAGTGCTTTTTCAGCTTATTCTGTCAGTGCACTCCAAATGATTTGATGAAGGAAACAAATACCAGTATCTTACATTTTACACAGGGAAACCCACGACTCTGTGGGACAGCCAGATATTCAAGGATACAGTTAGCCTTTTCCTAAGTCCTAGTCTAGCACCTTATCCCCTGCCTTTTAAAGGCTTTATCCCTAATACGTGTCTTGAGCTAAGGGCTCTGTATTGTAAAGTTTTCCTATTGATTCCTTCCCCGGAGTTTGTGCCTTTTGGAGGAGATGGGGCATTGCTAATTGCTTCAGCTGTTCTTGACTGTTACAGGGCACTTGAGCAGAACTGTGTAGCCTGAGCGTTTGTGCTTTGTAAAATAACCCTTTGGCCTTGCAGAATGGGAGGATTAACAGGTTTAGACTTCTTGATTTGTTTTGAATTGTCTTATATGCTATATCCATCCAGGGGACAACATAGCTGAAGGTAAGGCAAGGCTGTCACTAGAGTGTCCAGAGATGAGTGCCAGGGAAATAAACTGCTATTGTACCTCTTCCAGCAATGACACTGACCGAAATAAAAGACATCTGGGTAGGAAATAGCAGGCTGCTTTCAGGGAGCATCCATGGTGTACCTCGGCTCTCCATGAATGCTAACCCTGCTAGGCAACCAGGAAAGGGAGCTGCAGGCAGCCATGAGCCAGGCCAAAGGGAGGAAAAGAAAAAAAGCCTAACCCTGAGAAAAAGGGGTGCATTCTTCCTAATTGTGCTTTGGACTGGAAGCCTTTTTATTCTTGTCTTTTGTTGCATTTTTCCTCTTCCTTTTCATACCCAGCAGCAGCCAGCGGGTCTCAGGGCTGGAGAGAGTTGGGTGGCCGTCTCCCACCCCTCCTGCTCTGCTTGCCCTCCAGGTGGGATTGGGGTTGCTTGTAAAACTGCATCATGTCTGCATGTTCATCTTGCAGCACAGGGCCCCGGGAGCTGTGTCAGGCTGCAGTGCTGACCATGACCCTTGGGAAGGGAGGGTGGAACCCACCATCTGCTGAAGGACAGAGTCCGGCTCTGGGTGACGGTGGAGCTGCAGTTTTACCTAAGAATAAACATCCAGCTGTAATGGGCAAGATTTTTTGAAGTGGCTGGTGGCTGATATCAAGTTCAAAGTGTTTCCAGCCTTTAACAGGTATCTCTGAGCAGTATTTTGAAGAAGGCAGTGGTGGGCAGGAAGGTAAAATAGCGTGCCCAGAGTTAGATGAGAAGTCAGTGGCAGAGAGAATTGAATGTGACTCTCCTCTGCCCAGGCTGTCACCCTCACTTCTGGGACATCTTTTCTCTCACCACTGTGCAAGTAGACTAAACTTCAGTTAAAATTAAAGTGTGAAGGGCAACAGAAAGGGGGAGTTGCTCTGGGGAGAGAGAAATTAGTTTGGCCAAGAGCTAAGGGGAGTTGGAGCAGCACAGAGCAACAGGGCAGCACCAGTGAAAATGCTCAGGTTCATAAAGGAAGGAGGGCCAGGAGCTGTCTGGATGGGGAGAGAAGCTCCCCATGGTAATGGTCTCACCTTTTGGACACATTTCTTGCTGTCTGTTTTGTCTTTAATGCTTCCCTGTTCTCTTTTCCTTCATTATTAGATGCGGACTGGCAACAAATGGGTTCTAAAATACTTATCAAAATTCTTTATTTAACCAAAATTTATCATATACACCTTCCATCTTTAAACACCAGAGCAGTGATACCCTCTGGAGATCTAGAGGTGCTGGAAGTAACCTGAGGCAACTCCTGCCTTTAGCACAAGCTCAGGGTTGAAATGCAGGGAAGGCTTCTGGCAGGGTCAGCTGTAGCTCAGGCAGCAGCCTCAAGAGGGAGAGAAGGCTTTCTCACACGCTTTTATGACCAATGTTCAAAGAGAAATGCCTTTAGAGAAGAAAAGGCTGGGCTTTCTGGCTGTACAAAACTCAACCCTGCAACTCTGTTCTGTGTCTTTGTTTTTCTTGAAGGTTCTCTTCCGCCTAATCCTTCCCTTTGCTCCTGCTGATGTCTGGGGACTACTTTGTAAACCTGGGGACTTTAAAACTGAGCCTGGGATGAGAAGTCTCACCTAAATAGATGCAAGTATGCACTTATTCTCCTCAGTCAGAGATGCATCATCCCCATGTATGACAGGACAAATAGCCTGGGGCAGGAGGGGAACGAACTGATTAGTTCCCTTGAACTGAAGGGCACCCCGGGACTGTGCGGTTGATCACCGGACAAGACCAGCACAATTGGACAAGTGACCAATAAAATAACTAACAAATGGAAAACACTCTATTTCCAGCAAAGGAGCTGACTATTTAAAGGCAGCAAGAGCTTTGCAGCACCAGCCCTAGCAACAAGGACAAAAGTTATCCCAAACACGTGTGTGAAGCAGAGCTCCAAGCACGTGAAGCCAAGCCACCATGAACCCACTGTATCATGCTATTAATAGGAAGGGGGCCTTCATTAACTTGTTAAAGGGGGACACCATTACATCAGGAGAATTTCGTGGTGCACGTAAGGAACCAGCACGCTGCACCATATCTAATTGCCAGAGTAATTATTTTCTGCTATGCAAATTACCAGGAGCAAATCCACTGCAGTACATCGATGTGTATTTAATTATCGTCAAGAGCTGGGGTTGGGGGACTAGATTTAATACGTTCATAATGAAATGGCCAGAATTTGTGTGTATATTTGCAGAGAACTCATTATTTTACCACAGCTGGATTTGTTTATTTTAAATAAATCATTATGGCAGATACAGTTTCTGCGTCCTCGCCCATTTGCCAATTTATCGTAAAAATTGTGGTTTCATTTATATGGGTGGTTTCTATCAAACACACATCACCCCTCTTGCTTGCAAGCTGCATGTTTCTGTATGTTTTAAGGAGGAGTTCAATGCAAAGAAAAGGAATTTGTCCCTGGATAAACCAAGAGTGGAGGAGTAGGAGGAATTCACATGACCTGGTAGGTTAAGGTTTCATAAGGTTTGGGGTCTTCATACTTGTAGATTGAGAACTGGAATTCTAGCTTCACCCATTTGTTTGGGCTTCACCTAAGCCTGTTATTGTTCAATGGCTATTTGATGGTGTGCATGAGGCAAGTTAGTGCTTTTGGTTTTTGGGGAATATTTCATATTTTGTCATAACAACAAGAAACAACAGAAGTGTACATAGGGGGCAGGATTACCACTCTGAACCTGAGATAGTTCCTCTTAAGCTGCAGACTTTCTGGACCAGGGCTTTACTAAAGATATTAAGGATATCAATTCAAGGCTCAAGTTATAAGAAAAATATTAAAAACTGGAAAGAAATGCTTTTGCCACTTTGTCATGTTTTGGTGGTTTTCTGTTAATGGAGCTCTTGGAAAAAGAGATCTGAAAGCCAGCAGCGTAGGTGGCTGTTCAGCCAAGAAAAATCATGTTGTGTAGTCCCCAGGAGTAGTGTGTGTGACCTGACCCTGTTAAGAAACTTGGAATCTGCAGCTTTGGGGAGGAGATGCTCCATACTGGTTGAAGCTCCAGTTAGCAAAACTCATCATTCAGGACAGATTTATTTCCTGTGTCTCCTGACTTGTAGCTTTGCTTACCTTGATCTGGCAGCAGCAACCTGGGTGAAGTTTGGCTTCTGCTTAACACTCAACTACCCAACTGTTTGTTGTGGTCACCGTGTCAAGAAGTGGGAGGGAGGCTCCGAGCTGGCCAGTTCCTGACGTGCCACAGTGGTGCCAGGTGAGAACAAGTTTGCAATGCAATTAGAAACACAAACCATTGCCAAACCTTTGTGTTTCTTTGTTTCCTCTTGTGGATACCAACTTAAGTTACAAAACACAACAAAGCAGGGGTAACAGAGGGTCACGAAGGTAACTGCTGTGTCGCGGGTGGTGGGTTGGGGCCAGCTCCTGGTGACATCTCTGTGAGGATGCCCACAGGACCCTTATTCACAGTGTCCATGAGCTGGTTTGTGCATAATTGATGGGTACCCTGAGGTTCTGCCTCCCCCTCCTCCCCAGGACGTCCTTTTCTGTGTTAGTTTATTTTTTGAATAATTAACAGACTTTGTGACTGCCTGTCTATCTGTCCCGCTGGAATTCCTCTCCAGCTGCTCTCATCCCTCTCCACAGCCCCTCCCTTTCCTTCCCAACATGCTTTTCCTTTCACTGTATCTTAAAGGGATTTTTTTTGTTGTTTTTTTACTTTGTGCAACTAAAGCACTTTTTGACTGAGATGCTCTTTGCTACTTGCTGGTATCCCAAAATTTTCCTTTCCCTCCCAGATGCACAGATTCCCTTACTCCTTCCCACTGAAGGGAACCCTCAGTGCAGGGAAACTCTTGCCTGATGGGCACCTTCTCTCTATCCAAACTGCAGTTCTAAATTGCCTGTCCCTGTAGCACAAAGGGGTGGGGGCAGCTGGGGATGGACAGGGAACACAGTTCCCACCCTGTTTGTCCCGTCCTGTGGCGGCTGCTGTGATCTGACCCATGTTGGTATGACTGAGGTGGACGTGAGGTTATTCAAGCAGCCTTACATGCATCTTCTGCAGGCATTGGTGGCAAAAACAAGAGCCTGTTCCCTCTCTCTTCCCAGTGCATCCACCTTGCTGTGGTAGTGGCAATGGTATGGACAGTAAAGAAGCTGTGGTGCATCTTCATGGCACTGGAAAAATCAGCTGTTGAAGGTACTGTCTCCCTTTCTGCTGCCATGCTGGCCCCTGTTGCCGGAGGAAGGTCCTCTTAGTAGAAGGGAAGCCCCAAAGCACAGCAGAGTTGCTGGAGATATTTTCTCTATGCTTTGGGCTTTATATAAGTGGTCAGCAGCAAGGGTGGATGCTGTGGCCCTGGTGGAAATTGTGATTTCTGTGTAAAAGCCCGGGATCCCAGGGAAATGCTGGTTTCTGGGTATGTATTTGGGAGTGGGAAATGCTCAGACTATGCTTGTTGAACCTGAACGTCTTCTCATTGTCAACAAAAGGGTTTGTCAGGTTGTTCCTCTTGACCTCATACGAAGACCATCTACCTATTTTAATAATTTAAAAAACAAACTTGCTTCCTGTCTCTGCTTGCCTGGGCTTGGTGCTCCCCAGACCCACGTTTGAATTGACACACAGCTTGTGGCATGACTGGAGGCTGTGCCAGTAACACACACACTCCCTGCATGGCAGGCAGATAGGCCCCCTCCCTCCGACACCGTCATTCCAAGCAAACATCAGACAACCATCCGGCTTTGATGTGGGTCCTGGGTTTGCAGCCTCAAAAGAGGAATCTTTGGAGCCCCGTTTGCACTGTTCCTGGTGCCAGAAATTGCAGCAGTGTCATAACGGCCGAGCAACTGTGTCCTCAGCATGGTGGAGGGAATATTTTGCACTCCTCAGCAGACACAGTTGTGCTGGGGAATAATCAAGAGCAGCTTGGGCTTGGCAGGGATTTGGGCTGTGAAAATAATAATAATATTCAGGGGTGGGGAATGGGTGATAGGGCTGTTGTTGGACCATCTGAGGCACTTGTCAGAGGACATTAGCCCTGCAATTAGGAGAAGCTGAAGAGGAGGGAAGGGAAGACAGCAAGAGCAATGCTGCAGTGGGGAGAGCTCTGTGTCAGCATCCAAAGCTTTTTTTCTCAGCAGGGCTGCTGGGATTTGCTCAGGTCTCCTCCCAGATAAATTAACTCAATGCAACACCTGCTCCTTTAAAATGTCCAGGCTAACTCTGCTGCAGACCTGGCCTTTCATTCTCTCTCTTTTTACTTTCTTCCTTTTTTTTTTTTTTTTGCCTGTGAACTCCCTTCTCCTGTTTTCTTCCCCTTTAAACCACGTGTTCTCATGGAGGGTGAGATTGTTTCCCCCAGAAGACTGACTGAAAAAAAAAAAACCAACCAAAAAAAACCCCAAAACAGTTGAAAGATTTAGAACAAAACCCCACCAAAGAAAAAACAAAACCCAAGCTGGCAAGAGGTGAAGGGTATGTAATTGCTATTCCTTCTGCAGCCCACTAAAGCTGCATGTTTTAACCATCTGAGGACAGCAGGGAATTTTCTATTCCAAAAGAGTCAAATGTGGGGTTTGCATTTTCTTTTTTTTTTTTTTTTTTTTCAGGAGAGGTGTGGGGTGAAAGAGGTGGACTTCATTTTCCTTGGGATTAGCTAAAGCTCCTTCCACTTTTATGTTGGCAACATGAGGTTTCATCAAACCTCTGATCCTGTGGTGACTAAAAATATAGCATTACTGTCAAACTGCAAACCAGAGGGCTCGAACTTAACTGGATTAAGGAGCATTCAAGACATCGTTCTTGGCTTCATGGAGTGATGGTGTGGGGGCTGCTGCAGTCCCAAATTCAGCCCAAGCATAGTGGGGGTCCTACTCACTGCTGCTGACCAGAGAACCTCAGGCTGAACTTTCTTCCAGGATATTTGTGTTGATGCTCACATGTCCCATCACTGCAGCTCCATAGATTTGTTCTTGACAAGGCACCATTGGCAGCAGACTCCCTAGTCAGTAGGGAGCACCTCATATTCATGGAGATGTATGCACGAACTTTAATTGCAAATAAATGTGCTGAGCCACATTTGCCTATAGTTTGGTGTTTGCCTTTCCCATATGAATAAACATCCCTGGCTGCTGCTCTCTGTCCCACACACACCCCTGAGAACACTTTCACAGCCTGTTTGTCGTCCTTGGCTCTTGGTTTACTCTTTGGGCACTTTTCTTGCCAGATTTTTGAGTTTTTTTCTGACCTCCACTGATGGTCCAATGTATTGTGGGTTTAATGGCGTATTTTACAAGGAAGCAGAAACCTCATGTCGTGTTGTGTGTTGTGCCTCCCGAGTTGTTGAGCGCCTGCATGTTTGGATGTATCCCCATATGTCCAGTAATGAGCATGGGCTAATTGCCTAGGCAGATAGAAAAATAGATAGGTAATTTGTAGCTATTTAATTTTACATTAGGCGGAGGGATGTAGGGGCAGAGGCTAATGTTGTTGGCATTTCTTTTCAGGGTTGTTAACCAGATATGCTGCCTCTGGGGCATAACAATGCCTCCCTTGGTAGAGCTCTCTAATACTTTTATTACATTCTTATTAATTTAGCAATGGCCTAAAGTCTGTGAGGCACCTTCCAAGGCATGATCCCTGCCCTGAGGACCTTACAGACTAATTCCAAAGCATGATACAACTAGGGATTACTCAGTGAGGGCAAGGGCCTACTGAAGTAAGAAATGGTTTGTATTAGATAAATGGATAAGGATGAATCAGTGGAGGAGCTAATCACGTTGTTCCTTACAGGCATGTGGGGATAACCAGCTCCTTAGGAGGTCTGTGGTGTCTTTCCAAGCAGGGACCATAGCTGAAGGTTGTCTTCTGTCTCCCAGCTCCATATGGATGGTTGCCCTGAGAAGCACTGTGCTCCAAGTACAAGAAGCTATTGGCTGTAATCTCCAAAAGTGTCCATGCCCTGTCCCCTCAGGGACACCAACAGCTCTCACTCCATCTCCTCTCATAGCCCTTAGGTGAAGAGGGCTGGGGTGTTTGTTTATTTAAAGTGAAATTGCAAAGCTGTCCCTTTTTGCTACTGATTTAAGTTCTTGGGAAGCCACAAGCTGACAGTCCCAAACAAAAGAGCTATCCAGGATGCTGGGGAAAGGGCCGGAGGGGAGCAGGGGCAGGAAAAGGGCTTATGCTCAAGGGTGGCCAAAGGGTCCCCCCGCTCCCCCCAGCACCTGTCCTCTCCTTTTGAAGCCTGTGAGCTGCCCAGCAAGGCCAGTGGTCGTGGGACAGATGGGTCTGCAACAGCTGAGGGAGCTCAGGGCGGGCAGGATGAAAGTGAGACTACGAGCCCTCCCCTCGGAGCCTCAGCAGCACGGGCTGGTGTGAGCCAGTGGGGAACATTTGGCGTCCATGTGGCATCTGGCAGCAGAGTTTGCTTCTCTGGCATTTCCTTTGGTGAAAGGAAGAGCAAAGCAATTCACTTCCAAGCAGCTGCTCTGCTCCGCTGGGAGGGAACAGCATCCTCCTCCTCCTCTTCCTCCTCCCTGCCCCAGCCCTTTGGCAGGATGCTGCATCACAGCCCCCTGAATTAACACCCTCAGCCCCAAGTAAACATCCTTTGCCCTCGTTTACTCTTTCATATTCTTTTACTACTGAGAAAGGAAAACCTCTCTGCATCACTTACTTTAAAAAGTAGTTGCTGTGGCAACTGGACGCTGGGTTTTAAGTGCTCAGCTGTGTCTTCTTGACATTGTTGTTTGACTTCCAGTTGCTGGAGCAACAGATCTCTGGGAAGAACCAGCAAGGCTGAGGTTTCTCTTTCTTTCTTCCTCCACGTTGCTTTTCTTTGGAGCCTGAGAGCACCAGCAATGGTTTGCTTTTCACTGAAGACACACACTGTTAACATATGATGGGAAGATGTCAGGCAGTATTAGAAGAAATGGAGGTTAGGTCAAAGGCTCATTACAATGGGGGAATTCCTACAAAACTGAAAAAAAGAGAGAGACTGAATGAGCCATTATATTTCCCAAGATCAGAGAGTAAGAGAAGTGCCTCCAGCATACTCAGTGTTAGGCATTTACCATGTAATATTTTTCTACTGGTCATTCTGAACCCCGAATCTTTCCAAAGCAGAGACGTTGCTGGGATGATGAGCAGAGAATGTGAAATGCCATCAGATATAACTATATAAGTCAATACTCAATACCACAATGTAGCTCCTTCATTTCCCCTTAATGAAATATTACACTTACAGCTTCCTTCCAGAAAGTTTTTCTTTCTGTCCATGTTGTCTCTGGCCAAAGAGCAGCTGTTTAACCCATCCCAGTCAGCTTTTCTCTGCACTGGGACACAGGAGGACATATGGGACAGCTATTTATTTAATTATTGCTTTCTGAAAGCTATATGTCCTCCACGCTGATTCTGCAGGTGTCTGGCTGCAGCCACAGGGGTTTTGGGAGGGTGCTGCCCATCAGACGCACCGATGTCACCCTGTGCCAGCAGCCAGTGGGACAAGGTATCTTGAAGGTGATGCACTGAGACTTCAAGAACCAGAATACTGTCCTTTGTCAAAATGCTTAGACCCAGGAATGCTCAATTGCATTTTCCCAGACTGAGACTCTCCACTGGGTTTGTGTACTGTGGTGGCTGATGGCACCCTGATTTTAGCTCAGCTTTTTGGATGAACAAACACCACCTTCATGCACAGAGCTCTTTGTGAAATTTGGCTGGTTTTCAAGGAATCACAGGTTTGTAGAATAGTTTGAGTTGGGAAGGACCTTAAAGATCATCTAGTTCCAAGGCCCCTGCCATGGGGTGGGGGTTTCCTCTGGGCTTAGTGTTTGCAGAGCTTCGGGTGACAGCAGCTACTGGCTTTTAACTTGATTCTGAATTTACAGTTCTCTAGGTTTGGGTTTTGAATTTCTTCCTGGCATGAGGCTGGCCAGGTGTGGTATAAAGGCCAGAGCAAAAGGAAGGCTGGAGGTAGAATGATGCATGAACAGGAATAAAGTTTTGGCATTATGCATTAAATTAGTAATAAGGCAAATGTCAAAGCAGGGGCTGTTTTTTTGGCAAACATTTTATGCTTAAAACCTAAATGATAAACTACTGCTCTTTCAGCAGGCTAAACATGTCCTTGATTACTGAATAACACATCCATAGGATTTCAGTTTGTATCAGGGAATCAAGAGTGGCCTTATGTGATGCTGTTGGATGGGATAGGATGAATGACGTTTGGAATGTGTTTTTTAATAAAAATGCTATTTAAAGTCGAGAGTAAAATTTGAAAACAAAATTTGAGAAATAGTTATTAAAAAAATTTAATCTGTTGGTCTAAAAGCAAAGGAAACTGTCATTAAAAGGTACTTAAAATTGTTGAAGTTGGAAAAGACCTCAAAGATAATGGAGTCCCATCATTAACCCAGTACTGCTGAGTCCACCACTAAACTATGTCCCCAGTGCCACAAAGGTACTTAAAAAGCCTGAGCTTTTCTTGTTCTGGGAATTCCTGCTAATGTATCTGTCTGTCCAGCTCATACCAGGTTTCCATAAGTGCGAACTTTTTCACAATGAAGTTATGGTTTCAGTATTACACCCTCAATGCCCACAATATACACAGAATTCAAATTAACAAATACACATGCCTCAAAGTCTACACAATGTCAGCCACAAATATGCAGGAAGGAATGCTGGTTGCTAGAGCTTGGAGTCAGCTATTAGTGAACATTTGTATGGTGCTCAGATAATTTGTTCTTAAATGCCACACATATACCACATGGTTCAGATGTGGTTTGAGGAGCTATAAAATGGGATTTCAAACTGGTTCTGTCCCTACTCTTAAAGCCATGGCTCAGTTAGGGCTCAGATGCATCTCAGCTATAGGTCTGGCATCCTGAGTCACAGATATTGTGACTAACTGGGTTTTGTGGAGGCTAAAAGGCACAGAAGCAGCTGCTTATTAGTGAATTTGTGCACGTGCCAGTCTGCAGTGAAACGTACTTGAAATAACCTATCCTAGATGCCTCTGTGAGGATGATGGCCCTGATGATTTAGCTATTTTGGTTCCAGCTTGAATTATTCATGTATTTGAAAACACTCATGAATTATTTGTGTTTTCACTAAATATATAATTTAAAACCCCAAATCCTTCCGACAAAATATAATATTTATTTATTTCTCACTGCTTGTAGATGCTGCCTCCACCTTGAAACAGCCCTTCAGCTGCAGGCCCAAGGGGAGCTGCAGTGTCAGGGCACAGTGATGTCTCAGGCATCAGCATCCCTGCCTTAACCTGTGCCAACAGGGAGTCAGCCCCTGTTTCATCAAGAAAAAGGAAGACTCTTATAAAACTCAGATCTAGCCCCAACTCATCTTCTTTAACTTCTGAGTCCTGGGTTTTGGAGAATGGTGACCATCTTGCACACATGGGTTCAGGATTTAGAGTCTGCTTTCACAAGCTGACACACCTGGATTTAAGATGCCCGGCAGTGCATTAAAGGAGTTTGATCCCTGTGATGCAAAGTCCTGATCTGGTACAAATTCACCACCTGGTTCAAATGCATTCAAGTGCTTTGTGACACAACTTGATCCTGGGAACCTTTATGCCAAGTCCAGTGCTGTCTGTCATCCTCAGACTCACAAAATGTGCCCAACTAACTTAAAGCTGGAGCACATCATATCATGTGCTCGGGCTAATTCAGCAAAAATGTGTTTGTGCTTGATCCAGATTGAATCTGTCCTGCCACGAAATCTAGGAGTACAACAGATGTGATATTAATAGATGTGGAACCACAGCCTAAGCCTCTCCCCCTCCCCAAACATCTGCAGCAGAGGGGGGACGGCAGTGCTGGGAGGAGGCATCCTGCAGGGACAGCACTTCTGAGCTCGTTTAACTGTGTGAATTTCCCAGTGCTTACATTAATTTTAAAGAAAGCACTTTGGCACAACTGATGAAAAATCTGGTCCCTTCGCCTCAGGGGATTTGTTTCTTCCAGGGGAAGTTTGAGTACCTGCTCTCTAATGAGGCATCTTAGCATACCATGTAGTTTCTCTCTTTTTTTTTTTCCCTTCTCACAACTTTTTCACTGCAGTAGAACTGCTTTATCTAAACTACTGTATTTGTAGTTTTTTTAACCTCTTTGGGCTTCATTTTTTCTTAAAGATCTTGATTTCACCTGGATATTACCCCGAACTGCCCAATGACATTTTTGAGCCCTTAACAAATGTCTCTCCCATTTGATTGCTTCTGAGAGATTGAGATCTGTGTTTTCCCTAGCTTAAAAAAAAAAAAAAAAGAAAAAAAAAAGAAAAAAGCCTCAAAACCTCATAGTTTTCCATGAGATTCCCTGGTCTTTTTTTCTCTTGCACTGACTGTATATTCCACCAGAAATCTTTCATTTTTGTGGCTTCTGTCATAAGAATTTAGATCCCCCCCTCTCTATTAGCTGATTAATGTGCTTTCATTTTGTCTAAAGTGTGTGTGTGAGTGTGCGTGCACGTCCTCAACAAAAGCCTTTTCTCTCTTCATCTCTATGTTCTGGGACTGAGGCCAAGTTGTGATTGTAATAATGTAATCTCTCCTGAATACTTGAAGTGATGGGAAAAAATGAGATTTTGAAAATGAAATAGATTAATCTATACAGCTAGAGGGGGGAAATCATGCATTTTAATTAGCTCTTGAGAGTAATTTTCCTTAAAGTAGTACAAGCCAGGTGTGCAAAAGTATTCTGCTGCCTTGAGAGTCTTGTTTCTCCTTCTGGAGTCCTTGGAAAAGATGGTGACAAGTGACAAGTTCATTTGGGATGCTTCTGCTGAAGGGATTGAACATAAGGTAACTTGATGGGACCTGATTTTTTAGAGGCTGCACTTAAAGATCTGTCTGAAAATCAAGCTCCTCTCCCCCTAAAATTGCCTCAAATACTGAAGCAGCTGCTCACTTCAGCATGCAGCAGGACTCTGTTTCTTTGTGTGCTCGTGCACACGGGGGAACGGTGATTTATCAAGTTATTTTATTTAACTTTTGCTCAGGATGAGATCATTCCCTAAAAGGTGCTCACAGTTTATTCCCTTGCTGGCTGGGGCTGCTGGCTGTTCCTCAGGCAGGACAGGGAAAGAGGGCAGCACGTGTTTTTCACCGAGCAGGGGCAAGGAGCTGTATTGGAAGAGAAAATGTGACCCCCCGTAACTCACTGTATGTCTGCTCCCGCTCTGCCTCCTTGGGAAATGAAAATCACTTGTCCACGATGTGCCCATCCTCACTGTCTGAGCAGGGGGAAGGTACCCAGGCAGGGGCCACCACTTGTCTGGTGAACAGATTCTATTCAGCCAACGTAATCCAGGGATTTTGATTGTATGCCAGCACTCTTAGTTGTGAAGCCATCTAATATTCACCCTAATATCTTTTTTTTTTTCTGAATGGTGAAGGAGCAGTTTTCTGATGTTATAAAGTGTTGTGATTGGCACTGGAGAAGTGTTTGATTCCTCGATAAAGATGTTTATTCATTGAATGGTTTAGGGTGGAACGGCCCTTAAAGATCATCCAGTTCCAACCCTCTGCTATGGAAGGAACACCTTCCACTAGACCAGGTTGCTCAGGGCCCCATCCAACCGGGCCTTGAACACTTCCAGGGATGGGGTGGTTTGGTCAATTATTGACTGAGTCTGGTCTTTTCCCAGAGCCTCCCTCACTTCTCCTGTTCCAGGTGCATAATGAAATTCTCCCATCCTGGAGTGTTAACAAGCTCCTCAGCCTCCTCTTTCAGCCTTGATCTACAACAGGCTGCAAAGGACACATGATTTTAGAGAATGTGCTGCTTTACCTCAGTCTGAGTTTTATATCTCAGCCAGGCACACTGAAATTTTTCAAACTTCCTTTTCAATCAGTCACTTTGGCATCGTAATGGCTTGGGTTGCTCTTTTCTGTTTTAATTCTTTACCTTTGTATTTTAGCAGCAAGTTGCCTTGAATTTACAGTTCCTGTTGAATTCCTCTATGAATAGCACCTAGGTTTCCTATTCTGCAGCTGCAAACAAGGTTTAAAAGCTTTTGGGATTTCTTGGCAGCTAATAACTCCCAGACTTCGGCATAGTTCATTTTCGAAATGTTTCTCATGCTTCAATCTGGACAGCGTTATGCAGGTCAGGGAATCCTGTCAGACTGGGGGCCAGGGGAGGATGTTCCATCAAAAGCTTTTTTGGCAAATTAAAAAAAAAAAAAAAAGAAAAAAAAGGAAAAAAAAGGCCAAAAGGACCTTTAGGAATACTGCTTAATATCCTTTCCATCCAAAATAGGAAAAGCACCTGTAACTGATGCCAAGCACAGGACAAAATAAATAAAAAAAAATCCCCAAGCAAAGACCTCCAACTGGAAATATTTCCTGAATGATCTCACTGAGAATCCCGTAAGTGGCTGGATCAGTTTTCGGGAAAAGGGAACATGGGCTTGAACTCCATGCTGAAAGACAAGGAAAAGCTTCAGGAAAAAAAAAATGAGCCAAACCCAGATGCAAGCTGTCAGAGGTGCTGGGATTTTTTCATTCCTGACTGGGACCTCTTGACATTTACACAGAAAATATCACAGGGTTACAGCAAGACCTGAGGTGAGGAAACAGGTCTAAAAATTGACATAAAATGATGCTCATAGCTTTCATCCTGTGCCCAGAAGTAGAGCTGAGCAGGGGCAGAGGGTGAAAAATGAATATTGTCTTTATAGACCTGTATCAGCACATGAGGGATGTGGCAGGTGATGGGCTAGCAGCAGAGGACCTGTTTTGTGTCATCTTGGACCTGAGCAGGTCATTCAGCTGTGCTCCATGGTAAATCTACATGTGTTTGGTGATAGAACACTTCTAGGTTTATGCCTTCAGCTAAATTTCAGGCTTCTCTGTGTTAAAGACTTGCACTCTGGGCAAGAACATCAAACTCCTCACCAGGTTGGGGTTTGTCCTTAACCCCAAGTGGATCTTTGCCTGTGTCTGACCTAGAGTCAGATACTGTCTCTCCTTTTTAATGATGTGTCTGCAATTAGTATTTATTTTAGATTTAATCAGTCAGTGCCTGTCAGCTAATAACTCAATAATTATGATCTTGCTGTCAGAGAGGAAGGAAATTAAAACCTCAGGAAGTCACATCAAGACTGTCAATCAGAGATCGGAGTATTGGGGATCCTAGGCAGGACTGAGTGTATTTAGAGGTATGATCCAGAGAAAAATGCACACGACTTTTTTCTGTATATTTGAGCCAAACTGAAGCACCAAGAGAGACTTTTGCATGGGTATTTTCACTTTGCAAAAACACCTGCTGAGAGCTGGATTTTACTGTTCAGAATTTTTGTGACTCGTGTTCTAATTCATTTCTACTCTTCTTCATTTATCCCTTCAAAGAAGCTAAACTGGATATATCCTAAGACGCAAAGTCCACTAGTCTGTTCCTCCAGATGCACTGAAAATGTTGCAAGGCATTTTCTTGTAGAGGTTAAGAAATATAAGACAACTGGATCCTACAGGTCAGATGTTCTCAACCTGTAAATTTGAAACAAACTTGAGAGGCCTCCCTCCTATTTTAACTGCCAGGAAAAAGAATCTTGAAATCTTTCTTTTCCATTGCAACATAGACTCATGAGATAGAAGAGACTGAGACCTGCCAAAGTAAATCCTTGTTGAGAGCCTGCTTGGAGCTTTAGAAAAGATTTGAAGAACTTATCTGAGTTGAATTAGTTTGCCTAATCCTAGTGATAATTTGTCTGGGGATGTTCACTCATCTCGGATACACTGCAGGCTGCATGCTGTAGTATTTAGGCACAGACTTAACAAGAACAGAGAGTCTCAGGGAACTTCCACAGCACCATCTGAACACCTTCAACTCGCCAGACTGATGCATTTCATCAAAGTGGACTTTTCTGTCACAATGTGATCTCTGGATGTGAGTGAGGTACAAGCCTGGGACTGCAGGTCTGTTTAGAAGGAAAAGTAATGCATGTACCATATGGTAGAAATTGATGTCTGGTAATAGATGTTTCATATATTCCAAGAACAACATTTGCTCCAAATGAAAATTCATACTATTTAACTCTTTTTTTAACACACAGCTTGTTTTTTAAGTTGAGATTTCTGCTCAGCTTAAGGTTCTGCTTTCTCTGAGATTCTGTAGCATCCGTACCAAGTGCTACACCCTTCCTCCACAAATATTGTCTGTGGTCTCAGCTTCACGTGTCCCTTCATCCCTGGTGCCCTGCTGGGAGGGCTGTGTGGTGCTGACAGCTTTTAATGAGCTGCAGAAACCCAGGGCAGAGAGGGCTGCTTTCCACAGGGGAGGGTGAGCTTATCTCTTAATTTCCAATTTCAAAAATACTCTGGGGTCCTGGGAGATGAAGGGCTTATGTGTGTAAATGTAAAAGATAATTACAGCAGTGTTTCTGGCAAGTGAAGATGATAGAAACACCATGACAGAATCGTCCCCTGGCAAGCTCTGGTTGGAGAGGGCATTTCTGTCCCAGGCTCAGAGTGCACTAGGACTGTGCCCATCTCATTATGCTTATTTAGGAGAATCAGAGGGAAGAGGCTCCAGCATTATTGCATAATCAAGTATTTTAGTGTGTTTGGAGTTTCATTGTCTGATGCTTCATTTAAAAAAATATTTTTCTTTTAAAAACTTTTATAGTACTTAGTTGTAAAACAGTAAGTTACTTGCTGGGGTCTAAAGGAAGAAAAAAGGAAAATTACTAAACAATTTGTAAGGCTCAGATTAAGGCTGAATCTTATTTTCAGGAGAAATGTGACACTTAAGTACTTCATAAGAATGGCCTTGATAAGTTCTCTCTGGATAATTTAAACCTGACTTGGTTCAACAAGAGCAATGTTTCACTCTTTTGCTGTATCTTCAGTTAAAAATCACCTCTAAATCATCCTTTAGGAGCATAGGGGAAAATGCAGCAGTGTCTGGGGTGGAGGATGAACAGTGTTCAAACAACACTGGCACTGCTCAGCACTGAACTTTCCTGGGCTGGAAATGAACAAAAATACCACTTTCCCCTGAAGATTTTAGGGGCATGCAAGGTACCAGACTACCCTCAGTGGGCTTAGGAATAACCATGCAAGCAATGGCACTGTAGAACTGATTGGGGTCTCATCAGAGCTTCATACAGTGCCTTATCCAGCAGAAAGTGTTCTCACTGGTCTCTGACCCCTCCAAGCTTGTCAGAAGAAAAGGGCATCTACCAAACCCTCATCTCGGCACCTGCAGCCTCACATGGATATCTTCAAAGGCAGCTGGGCTCTGGGCCCCAGATCTGGCATAGGATAGGCAAGCAAAGGTCTTCACCTGGGCACAACAGTCCTTCAGCTGCTGCACAATGGATATCAAATATATATATACACACACATATAATGTAGAACACATCTAATATATAAAATAATAATATATATAGTATGTATATCCTGGACACAATTACACTTTTCTCGTTGACACACTTCCTCTTCTTCCCTGTGTATGACTGATGAAGTTCTGTAACTCAAAGTGCATCTATGTGTGGTTCTTGTGAGGTCTTTTAACTCCAGTGGGCCAGAGGACCACGTGGTTCAGACTCCCATCAAACAGAGTGACAAAAGTTGTATCTGATGAAGTCCAGGGGGGCACATCATCGCTTCCAAATGAGGGAACAAAAACAGAGCAGAGAATTGCAGCCAACTTGCTGGGAAAGACTCCAAGAAAACAGCAAAGCTGCCTCTTTGTGTGGATGAGACATGTTAACTGGACAATGGAGTGAAGAAACACCAACAAAGGAGAGACCTTCATGCCCACAGAGAGACCTTACCCAGCGCTGTCTCCTTCCTCATGGACTGGTGCATCATGTTTTGTCTGGTGCCAAGAGAAGGTGCTGGTGGGGTCCTGGGCTTCTGTAGGTCCCTCTGCTTTGTGATACACAAATCACATAGAGCAGAGCAGGGTTTTCAAGTCTCCTTTTCCACCATTTAGAGGGACCCTGGCTGCATCAAAGAGAACAGAGTCACAAGCCTCTTCCCATGGATTGTCTGGATGTTTTGCTGGAACAATATCTGTGATGTGCAGACCCAGATTTCTTCCCAGGTATGTGGAAAAGAGATATTTAAGGAGAGAGGAGACTGCTGGTAGGAAGGAGAAAGCCTGCGTATTTTTTACTTCATGAAGATATAAGCAGCCCACATTTATACAGGGTAGAGGTGTTGGCTTCTCAATTATAATATGGTGAAAATGTACCTAGAACAATGGATGACCTCCTTTAATGGAAGAATGGTAACTGGTAGTCATAAATTGATATGTAAACTTCCAACAAACTTAAAGGCACTTTTAGCTGCCTGAGGAAGATGATGTTGGTTTAAATATTTTTTCTTTTCTCAATGGCCATACTATTTCCTCTCAAAATAAAATCTCTGCAGAGAGGGCGGCTGTGAAGAGTGTTGCTTGTGCTGAGACGCAATTAGTTGTTATATAGGGGTTATTTGTTATATGGGAGTTTATTTCATGTTCCTTGAAGAAGCTGGACAGGACTACCATCCAGAAATGAGGTACTGCTGGAAAATACCCACTCCTCAAAACAACAGCTGGTGTGACCTTCTGCAGTCACTCTTCCTTCTGATTCCTACGTTGACTCAACCAGTCAGTCCAGTCAGTGCTGGCAGGTTGCATTTTTCTGTCGTTTTTTCTCAGCCCATGGGCCTGGGATGAGATGAGTATCTGCGTCACAGTGGCACAAAGCAGAGGAGGTTCCAGGACTTGCAGTCTGCAGATGTAGAGATAAAGATGAGAGGACATCTGGTCTCACCCACAGTCTGTGAGACAGGCTCTTGGCAGAGTTTTCTAAAGGGGCTTGAAGTGGGGAGGAGGGAGGGGCTGCTGAGGATCATATGCCCTTATTCTTTTGAAAACACAGGAGGGTCCTGGGGAGAGGGCTGGGTGAAAGAAGCTGCCAGATGTGAAGAGATGCTCAGCCAAAAGAAAAACTTCCGAAGGCTGAGTCTGATTTTCTAGGAGCAGGCATGCAGAGGTGTTCCCATGCAAAGCATTCACGTGCATCTCCAGACTGGTGTCTCCTCGACATTGCTCACAATCAGAAAAATTTTCAGGCTAGTGGTAGACTTCCCCACCTTCAGCCCCCACAACTCACATCTATCCACCAGAGATAAACAAGTTTTGGCTTTTTTTCAGGTTCTTGTTATTTAAAGAAAGAATAATCTCAGGTAAGGACAATCTGTGATCAGCCTGTAAAGACACTTCAAGGTTGTGCTGCCTGATAAGCATAAATAGAGATTATCTAAAATTCATATATGCCCCTGAAGCCCCCAACTCAGAAGTACAAATATCTCCCACACACAGAATCACCTAGGGTCAAATTCTCTGCTGGTGTAAACTGGCAGAAATCCATTGACTTCTCCCATAAATCAATTTAATTAAAAGTGTCTTCTGATGTATCTTTGTTTAGCAATAATGTTAATTTGAGAAGGTGTGATGGCAAGAAAACAAATCCTTTACATTCCCTCCCTCCAACTCCTGCCTCAGTTTCAGTGTTTGTAAAAATAATATTTATTTTTTTAAAGCTGGAACAATAAACGTATTGTTCACAAGGAATCTTTTGTTCTGCCAATACATTCACTCAGAAGAAGCTTATCTGTGGTTGTGTATTGGAGAGGGAGGAGAGAAAGGACCAATGCAATTCACAGCTATAAATTCCCCATATATGTAAGGACGATGAGTTCACTTGATAAAATCAGACCACCCTCCTTGCAAAACCATACCTGCAGCATAAAAAAATTAGTACTTCTCTGAACTTCTGAAATAATGTGATTTATTTAAGAATTTTTTTTTCTAGCTTTTCTACAAACCTGACTATTCAACTGAGACTATCTCATTAGGCACCATTCAGCAAAATGCTCCAGAGCTTAAATTCACCAGCAAATCACTTAAACACATGCTTAACTTTAGGCAAAAGCTTAAGGCTCAGGCATTCAAACCATTCATGTGTGATTTATTCCTGTCCTTTTGGAGAGCAGAAGGAATGTAACTTGGCCAATCCACAGCCGATAAGGAAGTGCAACCAAAGTGACAGATTGAGGTGTTGGGAAATATTTGCTTGATGCTGAACTTGTGTATTGGCTGGAAAGGGTTCAGGTGTTTTCAACTCTACAGAGAATCCTATATTAAAAAAAAAAAAAAAAAAAAAAGCATTTTTTTCCCCCTGCTTTTCACATGGGCTTTAGCCAACACTCTTGTGGCTCCTAAGACACAGGTGCTCTTGCTCAGCACTTGACAGCAGGACTGCTTTGGGAAAAAACTGGGACAGACGGCCAGTCTGCTGGATTGCTATGGTTGTCACGGGTCAGCTCTCAAATGGGTCTCTCTCCCTTTCAGTCTTCAGCGCATCTGTGATTTTAGGTTACTTACACTGTATGGAATATGTGTCTTGAGCATTTTCTCACATTTATGTCATATGGGGTCTCCCAAAACCCTGAAATGTCAGGTGTCACTATGCCAGTCCTTATTTGTCATATGCCAAGACAGCCCTAAAAACAGGTTGTGCTGGAGGCTGTCAGCACAGTCATTCTTTTAAGCATTCTTGTGATCATTTCATCTCCATATCCAACCTATTTCCTCTGATGAAAATGTGCCCTTAGATACCAGGTTAAAGCACATGTGCCTCTGCAGCAAAATGATACAGCATGTCTGCACTGCACTTTCTTCTTCTTTTAGCCCCCCCTGGATCTCTCCCTCCTCATCTCTCTCACCAGGGAGGAACTGTCTCTCAGCCTTCCTTTCTCTGCAGAGCATCCCACGGGTTCTCAGCCCACCAGGAGGCAGAGGCTGTAACAAATGGTATCACTCAGTTCTTCCAGCAAGAAGGAAGTCCTGACCTCCTGGGGACTGAAGAAGAAACTTGGGGGAAAAAATCCAGATATTGACTATATACTTGGACTAGGAGACTAAAGGTATAATGTGCCAATGCAAAGGTTTTCTTAGAAGTACAGGAGGGTTCAGCTCCCCTGTGACTGACTTTGGTGGATGGGCTCCAGTCCTACCTCACAGCTCACTACCTCCTGTTTCTTCTCCCAAGTAGATAAGGGCTACATATTCCTTGATCTTCACTTCTGCAATCCTCCCTGAATACAAATGTGCCGTTCTTTCATGTGTGAAAAAGAAGCTGGTGTCAGTGCTGGTACAGTGAGACCATCCATTGAAACCATATTTGCTTTATTAAATCCATTTTTCTCTGAGATTTCCCCATATTATGATGGCTGATGAGTCCTGCTCACCTCCTGAGATGTTAAAGGCCTTAGCAGGCAATCTGATGGACAATTTTGTCCTTTGAGAGCAATGTTTTAAGTTTTAGTCTATATTAACTGGGGATATATTGGGGGATAAACTAATATTTCTTACTTAAAAGTTTTATTTGATTTGATCCAAAGTACCTTATTTTTCAGAGTTAAACATCACTGCTGGAAATAATTTCAAATTTACACAACACTGAATCCTAAGAATAGCTCTGAATTGAGCTTAAAACTTGTGGTCCTTTTGGAGACTGAAAGAGGGAAAAGAATCAGAATAGGACAAAAGAGAAAAGACTGCAGGAGCTAAAATAAAGACAGACAATCCCTTCATCACCTGAATAAAACCCACTAAGTGTTGAAATGAGGTCGAAAGATATTCGTTAAGACCGTGAAGTAGAAAGGCAGCAATTATTTCTTTGGGAAGTCTCTCTTAAGGACTTAAGCAGCAGCCTGGAGGGGGCTGCCTTCAGCTAGAAGGAATTGCCCCTGGCTTTACCAGGAGTGAGGGAAAGAAAGGAAGCAATTACCCACTGAACAATGGCACATTAAGAAGCTCCTTTCTGTTTTCAAACCCAAGCTCCCTCACCCGGTGTGATTTCCAGCTGTGTGAGAGGAGGAGAAGGCCCCCGGGAGGGAGGCAGCTGTGGGCTGGGAGCCCCTCTCTGCTGGCTGACAGGGCCAGGCGGGACATGAAAGGGCGATGGAAGTGCTGTGCGACCCTCAGGTTGCTCCTTCCTTTAGGGATGGGCAGCTGGAATAGGGTTGTCCTGTGGACCCTGTTTTGGCAAGCCATTCATCAGATTGCACCAGGGGAGATTTAGATTGGATATTAGGAAAAATTTCTTCACAGAAAGGGCTGTCGAGCACTGGAACAGGGTGTTCAGGGAAGTGGTGGAGTCACCCTCCCTTGAGGGATTAAAAGATGTGTAGATGTGGCACTTGGGGTAGTGGTTGGACTTGGTGACCTTAGAGGTCTTTTCCAACCTAATCATTCTGTAATTCCCATGCCTCTCTGCACTGTCTGCTCCCCACCCACTGACATCTGTGGCTGTCCTTTATAGACAAAACTCATCCAGAAGCTTCAGGCCAAGGGGCCTGCTCCCTCCTCATTTCCCTGGTGGTTTACCAGTTGACCAAAATGCCAGAAGTAGGATGTGGTTTTGCCACGTTTCCACCTTCCTCTCCACTCCCTTTTCCCCTGGGTGGGGATGCACATTACACGGCTGCCTCACAAAAACAGCCCAAACCTCACTGCGGCTCAGAGCAAGCAGAGGGAGGATGGTATGGGGATGAAACTGTCACTTCAGATGGATTCAGCTGATGCCTGGGAACTGGCTGAAGAAGATGCAGAGACACCTGACCAACCAGAGGGAAGAGGCGAGGGACATAAATCCCCAGAGCTGGGGCTGAGCAGTCATGCAGCCCTGTCCTGCAAGGTGCCAGAGTCCCTCCACTCCTCGGGAAGTTAGTGGCATTTGGGGAGGATCAGCAAACGTGACAAAGAGACAATCCCAAGCCCGTTTAAGAAAACCACCCCCTTCTTTAATTAAAACACGAACCAAACCACCTCAAACCCCTCCCAAACCTGCCTTGCCATTGGAGAGAATTGCAGGGTATCTTGTGTGCACCAAAAAGCTGCTGGATTTTGAGGCATTGCAGCAGTGATATCCCTGGTGGGGTGAAATAAATCAGCAGCACACACTGCCGCCTGCAAAGGTCAGCAGAGGTGTTAAAGACAAGAGGTCCTTCCAGCCTCCACAGAAGCTTTCAGGGCAGGGGGTGGAGGGTGGGAGCGCTCCGTTCACCACCCACACCAGAGCACTAACAGGGTTTCAACACACACAGACAGACACAGACAGACACACAGACTCGTGCTCTCGATGGCTATGTTGCACCTTTGCTTTTCAGGAACAAGGGGTTCACTCATCTCCATCATGCCCCAGCACTAGACTGTGCAAGAACAACCCGAGCCATCCGTGTGTTTCGGGCTGAGCACAGTGAACAGCTGGAGCCTAGTCTGTTTTATGAGGTCTGTAAAGCTCTTGTAGGTGCTGGCAGCCTCTCTGCCCCTTCTCTCCCCCTCCAGCCACATCTTCCCCTCCTCCCACAGCCGGGCACCCAGCCTTGGCCTCTGGCCCTGGGGCTGTGCACAGCTGGACAATATTTTTGGGCTGCCTTTCTCAGCCAGCCTCATTCCTCTTTATATATGACCTTAAATCCTTCTCCCTGGTCTGCCTCTTATTCTTACACTTTGCCTTCTCTGACCTGTTTTTTTACTTTTTCTTTCCCCAACCTTTTGCAGTTAGGCCAGAGGGAAGTTTTCCCATCTCTAACACACTTATTTCTAGTTGTCATCTGTGACGATCCTTCTTCAAGACTCTCTTCCCAGATCCATGTTTCTGCCAGTGTTGCACGAAACACATATGAAGGCTTTTCTGCAGCCACTTTTCTGCAGGTTGGCCTGCAGGCTGAGTGACTGGAGGGATTTGCTTATCTGGGTAGAAACCACCCCAGTGCCTCAGTGGTCTCTCTGCACCCTCCACTCCTGTCAGGCTGCCAGAAGCTGCTGCCTCATTAACTTGTGTGCTGCCTTGCGTGTGTTGGAGGGTGGTTTTCCCCTTTCATTCTTCTCTGGATACAGCTGACTTCAAAGAGATTTCACTCTTCATATCTGCAGGTCAAAACACTTGAGCACATGATGCCAGCAGGCCTGATCCCTGCAACGTTGGTGGGTCAGGAGGTCAGCAAGGGGACTGGTTCTGTTCCCTGGTCAAAGGGAACTTGTTGCAGTTCCTCTTGGGGCAGTCTCTGCAGGAAGAAGGATAATGGGAAAACCAGTCAAGGTAGGGCTGCAGTGCCCCCAGGGACTTCAGTGTCCATCCAAGCTAGAAGAACTCGATGGCTGAAATGTGGACTTTGAACTCATCTAATGATCTGACCTTGATGCTCTAGTGGAAAGTTCCCTACCCATGGCAGGGGGTTTGGAACTAGATTATCTTTAAGGTCCCTTTCAACCCAAACCCTTCTATGATTCCATGATTCTAGACCACAACCTGGATAGTGGCATGGATCCAGCCACTGCTAGGCGTTGGTGTTACAGGTCCCTGATGTTTTCAAGTCCTTTATAGCACAAGTCTATTCAGGCATGGAACAATGGGTTAGACCTGCTCTTGGGTCCCATAAGTATGTTTCTTCCCTACCCATGCTGTAAAGCTTGAAGCTTGCACTGTTTATCCCCTGAGCCCTTCTTTGGGATTTACTGTTGGAGAGGATCTGAGGACAGTGAGGACTTTGTGTAGGTCTGAGGAAGGTGTTAGCAGGTCACAGGTGAGCCTACCCACAGGTGGCTCCTCTCTGCTAACGTGGTGGGAAGGTGACAGCTGGTAAGGTGGGTGGAAATAATGAAAATCATGCAGCTCAGCTGTTGAGCTGATGCCCCAGGCCAGAGAGTACATATACCCACCCAGTTGTGGGGAGGACTTCTTTGTTTGCTTAGTCTGGTGGGACCTACAAATTGTTGTTTATCCTCCATCGGTTCACCAAGGTAGGATTAGTGCTCTGGCTTTGCTAAGAGGTCCTTTATATTAACTTGAGGACAGGCCTTTTACTATGCTCCCAGTCTCACCTATGCCCTGGCAATGAGGAGCTTGTGTGCAGCTGTACGTGGCTCCCCTCTGTGTGCTCCTCTGCCTGGCAATCTATAATCCTGATAAAGCACCATCTGGGCTGGAAGTGTGTGAATATCCAACATGACAGCACCTCAAATTCCTTCTTTATGCTTATTAATAACAAGCTGTAAAAATAGCAGTCAGACAAGATGAGATCATAAGGCTGATCGTGGGATGCCATATGCTGTCTGTTTTACTGAGCGAGCCTCACGCGGAGGAGACCTGTGCTCTCTTGCCAGAGCAGGGTGGGGCTGGGGGGCAGCAAGGGTTTGTATGTCCTTTATCCTTTTTGAGATGGACCACGGGAGCAGAGAGGCACTGCTGGTAGCTGCTGAAGATCTCTGAGGAGCAGCAGGTCTGTTGGCAAGTCAAATATTGCATGGTTTTTATGTGGCTTTGCCTGGTTGTGACTCCAGCTGCTCTGTCCTCTGACCTTCCAAACCACATATCATCACCCCAAAGAGATAGAAATACATTAGCAGAAAACAAAGGTTGTTTGGTTTTTTTTTTTGGTGATTCTGTTTACTGTGGAGTTAAGATTTAAAAATCCCTAGAGAGAAAACACTGGGCCCATTTATGTTTGTACGTTCTTCAAAAAGATGATGTAGATTTTGGCCAGCCGTGAAATAGTAACATTTTCTGTACTTAAAGGAATGATATTTCCAGCACCTTCCAGTGTCCTATTTGTCTTTCACAATCCCCTGGCTAAGAAGTGTTATTGTAGATTAGGGCTCTTCAAACTTTGATAGCTCATGGACAACTGTGCCGTGTTAGTGAAGTGTGAAGGGCGAGAACCTGCTCCCTGCTGACCCAGGCCAGGGTGTTGGTGACTTCTTTTGCTCAGGAGACTTGCCTGTGTTGCACCTGGGCTGTGGTTCATGGCAAGAAACAAACCTTCTGAATCCTTCCCTCTGTTTAAGGAATTAATTTTTTAACTGGGAGTGTTGCTCCCTTGATAGAGCCCTGGGCTGTGGAGCTGCATATTCAAATCCCCCTGTGGACCATTATCTGGTTCCCCTTGCTGCTGCATCACTGCCTTGTCAGAGGGGCTGTTTTTGGGGGGGTGACTGTAGTACTCAAACTAGCCCCTTGCTTCTCTGGCCTCAGCGAGGATCAGGTGCCAATTAAAGCTTGTGCAATCAAGAGAAAGTGGGACCTTTGGTAATATCCCTCCTCAACGCCGCAGGTTCTGCTGTCCCAGGATGTGTGTATGAGTCATTGTCTGGAAATCCAAGTGGCCAGATGTCCGCCAGATACCGCTGGGCTCCTCCAGTTGCTCACTCCAGCAGAGAGGGAGCCGTGGCCGTTCCTTCCCTGCAGAGGTGGCGTGCAGGTGAGGAGCTCCCACATCCCTGCGGTGCTGGGGCAGGGAGCCAGAGCTTGTGGGGCCGGGCCCAGGGGAGGCATCTGCAGCAGCTGGGTCCATCTCTGCCCCCCACTCTGGTGGGAGAGGAGGGGGGGGCTGTTATAACAGCTGCCCTGGAGCACTCGCTCTCCAGCTGCTTTTGGCTGCGGTGGTGGTGGCTTGCAGGGAGCTGAACGAGGGACCCCTGCAGGCCCCAGCTCCAGACAGCTGGGGAAAGGCTCCTTTGGGGTTTTCCTGGTGCCAAAGGCTTTTATTTCTTAGCACAGCATTAATCTGAGGGCTCTGCCCCCTCCCTGTTCCCCACCAGCCCCTGGACTGCAGGCTCCGTGCAAAGCATAAGTTTGTGTCAGGAGTTTCTGGAGGGAGGCAGAGTCCTGCCTCAGGCTCTGGGTTGTGTGATGGCTTTGCAATCAAGATGCTATTCCTTAAATAAAAAAAAAGAGTTTTATTATTTCAAGATTTTTCAAATTGTCAAGAAGCCTTGTGGCAACACAAAATGTAGATACTCTATTGCTCCTAGACAGTGGCACATGGGATTTTTATGAAAAGTCAATAAAATAACAAGTGTTGAACTTATTAAACTCTTAAAAAAGCTGTGAAACACCAGGGAGTCCTCCTTTGAGGAAGGCCATTGTCTTTCCAGGAGGAGAGACAGCTTTCTGATGAAAAAAAGTGTGACAAGATCCAGCTGGTAACTTGCTGGCCATGGCTAGTGGTCTCTCTCCCTGCTTCAGATCCACCTCCAGCCTGCCTTGGGCTCAGCTGTGCAATCAGTGGGCAGCTTGAGTTCCATCAGCCTTCATAGATCAGGCAATTTCCTGCCTTCTCGGAGAGGCGAAATCATCCCAAGTCCTCAAACTCTGTTGTGATGAATAGGGGGCTGCAAGAGGCTGCTCTCCTTTAGGGCAGCTCCCTCCTAGTCAGTACAGTTATTCTATGGGCACATTGTTTCCATACGTGCCCACCTTTGAGGGGTGTATAGATTAGGGCTCCATAGTGCACTGCTGTGCTCTAGGATGATGGAAGAAAACCCCTTTTTTGTATCTGTCCCTGAAGGAATCCTGCTGGAAGGTGAATCAGGGCAATGGCTCTGCAGGAGCCTGTTGTAATTGCCAGATTTAGGATGTTGGGCTCTGAACAAATCTCTGCTTTTACTTTGCTGGGCTAATTCAGGCTTGAAAGCTGAAGTGACAGCTTATAGCCAGGCTTTTCAGTTTGGCTTGTCTAAGACTGTGCACATGTGTATGTGGCTAAATGCAAATAAGCTGCTTCCAGAAAACAGTCATAAGTGCTAAACTTCTTATTTGCATGGACTGATGGTGTGAGTGACTGAAGACCCCATAAATTACCTTTTTTTCTGCTCAGAGTGAAAGTGATACCGGTGCTGTAGTCCCTGACAGTAAGGAATGACTCTCTTTCTGGTTGGACAGGTTTGATTGGCCGTTAATTTACTCTCCTTCCTCTCATAATTCAGCACGGCTTTCCTGATGTGCTCTGCCAGCTCTCACCAATTTGCTGCTAGGAGGATTTTCATGCAAGTGAATTGTGGATTCTAGTTAAAACATGTACAGAGCACGCTCCTGCTTGATGGCTCTGCGCTTGGATGTCGCAGGAAGAGACATATAACTGCAAGAAAAATACCATGTTCTAATTAGTGTAATTTATAGTCCCTCGCAGGCTAAAACAACAGCTGATGAGTCATGGAAGTTCCTTCTTCTGACACTTGCTGAAAGAAATGTTATTTTAGTGCATGTGACTCCTGAGGAGGGGTGGGGACAGGGTGTGGAGGGAGTGTGGGTCTGAAGTGCCTCACCCCTTGTCCAGCATAGTATTTCCCCTTTAAAAATTTCTGGGGTGGCTGCTCTTCAGTGAGGAAACGTTGATTATGGCCATCAGTCATGGAGGATCCCAGTTTGAGAGTTCATGTCTGAAGTGGAGCTCCTGAACCCGTTGTGGTTGCTGGGACAGGTTTCAGTAGCTGCAATACTGTAATTGTTGGGCTTGAGCAGGCCTGTTGGACATCGAGGTCCCCTGTGCTCTAACTGGGCAGTGGTGTGTTGTGACCATACTCACTGTGGTCAGATGAGAGCTGAGTTTAAGGTGGGAACCTCAATTCCATTTTCAAGGATGGTCTTGCTACCGAGTGTCCATCTCATCGTACCCCGTGGTCCAAGATGTTGTTCAAACTGGTCTCTGAGAAGGTGAGTCACTTGGATTAAAGCAAAGTTTTACTCCAGGGTGGGTTTTCCACTCTAAATTTGTTCCTGATTATTGTGTGAACTGAGACAAACAGCTCAGGAACCACTTGTGAACTTCAGGAGTGACAGATGTAGGGGTAGGGGATTCCTTCCACGTTGTCCTGGGGACTGTCCCTGACCATGTAAGTCTGGCTCCGACCATGAGAGGTCAGCAATGGACCTGCCCAGCAGCCAGCCCATCTTCTGGGAGCAGGCATCTGCAAAGCCCTCTCCATTTGGGTGTAAGGGATGCCACATGAGCATTTTGCTCAACATGTGTCATCCATACATGTGTTTGGAGTGGTTAGTGATATAAAATAAGCTCCCTGGAATAGTGGTGTGTATAATAAGCTGTGTGAGAGGCTTTTGCCCACAGCAAAGCTGAAGATTGCTTTAATGATCTTTTCCTTTTAGTCCTGGTGGCTTTTTTTTTTTGTTTGGCCACCATGATATACAGGCATTTTTCAGTTTATGCTCTTAGAAGACAGACTGTTGTTCTCTAAGAATCGGTAAAATGATGCCAAAGTAACTACCTTGCACCCTTGTCTGCAATTTTCAAGGACTTATGGAGGCTTTCAAAATGTTATGCTGGAGGAAAAAAATCTACAAATCTGAGTCTTTGTGTGAAAATGAAGTTGCAGAGAGTTCACATAATGACATATCACTTATGAAGGGTCCTCAGACAGCAAATGAAGTGTCTGTTGCCTGGCTCTGCTGAAAATGTGTGAAGGTTTATGTTGGTCCACAGACCTGGCACTCCTGGAGGTGCTACTTCAAGTTCTGGCTTAGTCCATGACTTTGGAGAATTTCTTTAAAATTCTGTGAACTCATGGCAGAAAAAAATCGTTGCTGTTTTGACTCAGTTTGGAGTGTGCACTTGGGAGTGGAGAGTCAGTGGTCAGGAGGAGGAGGCAGAGATGGCTTTGTGAAAGTGGTCAGGACTGAGCCTGGTGGTGTGTGAACGTGTGAGAAACGAGAATCCTTAAGGATAAGGAATCTTACAGGGGTGGAGGAGCCACAAAAAAAAAACACTCCAAAGGATTTGTTAGAAGTTTGTAGGATTTTTAGTGATTTTTTTTTTTTGTTGGTAGGATTCTCTGTGTAACTTGGTGTGTCTGGAGCAATGTGTGACCTTTGTTTTCCAAGTTTATCAAGGTCAATAACAAACCAAGATAAAAAAAATTCGGGAAAAATACTGTTTTGTATCCATATCTAAATGCTCTGTACCTGTGTAGCCAGACAAGCCTGGAGTAACTCCTGAGGCAAATGATGATCTCAGCTGAGTGGTGCCAGATAACAGGATTTCTGGCAGAGAGACACAATTTTAAGGTACTTTTCCCAGCTATTTTTATGGTTGTTCATGAGATGGTATTTAATCCATTACTGGTATTTGCAGCATGGAATGACTTTAGAAAAGCAGTGAAGGATTCAGTAATTTCCAGAAGAGCTAATTTCTCAGAAGGAAGAAAATTTCTGTCTTAAGGACTGCACTTAACCTGAAAACCTCAAATCCCCAGGTAAATTTATCAAGCTACTAGTTGTAAAAATATATTGGTTCAAACAGATTTTGGGTGGATGGATCTCTCAAGTGAGTAGCAGTCAATTAAAATTAATTTGAATCTCCTTTCTACTGATTTATTCAGGCTTCATTTATCCTTTTTTTTTCTTCTATCTTTGTAGCAAGAAGCCTGAATTCCTATTTTCAGATATTTATGCTGAATTTTTAAGAGTTCTGACAAACCAAAATCTGTTTGAAAGCAACATCTATAATGTTTTATCAGGTTTTGGGGGGAGACATGCTACTTTGCAATGTGATTACTGAAAGTTTGCAGATGACTTCTAGTTCTTTCTTTCTTGGTCTTATTCCATCTTTCTGCTTCTTCTTGTGTTTATCTCATGAGTCACTGCTGTGTGAATATTGTCTCACTCCCTTCAAGGCACCAAATTGGCACCTGAATAATCCCAGAGAGAACATCTGATTTTTTTTGTTTGTTTGTTTGGTTGGTTTTTGTTCTGGTTAAATCTCTGTATGATTTTTCCTGAAAAATGGGAACATAAGGAGAGATTGTTGAGACATCAGTGGAAGAATTAATAATTGCTTGCCAATAGTTTTTTCCTCTGGGCCTGTATCTATCAGCTGGTGTGACTTTCTGCAGCCCAATGTAGCAGATACTTCCTATTGTGAATGGAGATATTTTTCTTTCTGCCTGTTACAAATTAGGATAGTCTTGATGAAAAGTCTCAGAGGGCCTCCTTGTGTGATAATGGAATGTTTTATACCCTGTAGCTTTTCTGGTTTTCGCAGGGCAGGGAGATGGCTATGAGATGTCAATCTTTTGTTTGTGGCTTCCTTCCCAGAACTGGCACTGGCCTGGAGAGTTGTCCTCTGCATCTCTCCACCCACTTACATATTAAGTGACTTACTTTCTCTCTGTAGAGTCTCTTCTCTCTGACAACCACAGCATCACTCTTAGAGAGAGCTACAAAAGCCTTTCCATGTGCTCACAACAGTGTCTGTGGAAATGGGAGATGCCACAAATTACGTTTTTTTTTTGTTTCAAACCTTCCTGCTGGAGAAGGGTGTTGATGAGGGAAAGGAGAGGTCCAGAATCAGAGGAATATAGGGTGATATTTAGCCAAGTGATTAGGTGAGGAATGGCTGTCCAAGTGGAGGCTGACACTTTGAAAGCCAGGGTTCTGTGCTATGTGCTCTGGGAAAAGGCAGGATGAGGCTTGGTTGGGGTCAGGTGTCAGTAATGCTGTGACAGCTGTGGATGGCACAAGGCAGGGGCAGTCACAAGACACAGGAGTGCAGTTGCAGCTATGTGGTCCCATGAGCAACCAATAGCACTGATAAGATGTGTTTTCAAGACAGCTTGTGCTTCTCTGGCACCATGTATGAGGTTCAGTAATGAGGATGGTTGGTTGCCCAGGTGGGTTCTGGCCTAGATTAATGCAGCTCTAGGAAAACAGAGCTAATTGATGTTCTACTGCTGAAAATTCTTTTCAATGTGTTATCTCCAGACATGTATCCTGGAAGGGTCCAAGCCCAGGCTTGGGTGTCTGAAGGGTTAGTCTGGACATGTCAGTGGTTCTGTTTATCCCCTCTGTCACACATCCAGTGATGGGAGAGGTCAGTGCCTTGGACAGAGACTAGAAATATGGATGGTATTTCTGCCTCTGGAGCAATTCCATTGTGATCCTATAGGCCACTCTTGGCATACCCAAATGCCTTGACAGTATTTAATCCCTTTATTTTAGAGAGCAATATTTAAAGTTGGTCTTTCATATCCTGTGCCTTTGTTTCTTCATGAGTTAGTAGTACATAGCTGTGTGCCAGGGCTGTTGTAGGGCACTGTTCATGGTGCCAAACCTTGAGCCCTAGATCTTTTGGTGCAACTTGCTGTCCAATTGAAAAGATAAAATTCCTCAGAGAGCTTTAAAACTCAAACTCACAAAACATTCCTGGAATTGTTATGAAATGATACTGAGTGAATACCTAAGGCAGTGGTTAGATGTGGCAAGCAAAGATGCCCTGAAGCCACTGAGATTTGCCAGTTGCCTCTTAACTGTATTCTGGAGCATCATCCGAAAAGGACTTTGTTTTTGGCCTAAGTGGCCATGCAAGGCACGTGAAATGCCTGGGTAACGTGGCAGTCTGCTGCTTGAACTGGAGCCTGGCAAATCAGTTGCCACTGGGCAGGCGATGCAGCCCTGCAGTGAGGACCTGAACAAAAGCCTACTTGATGCTCTTAGAAATTACTTTTTACCACCTGTCATATATCATAATCAGTGTGGCTGGGCAGGAAATGGGGGGATGTCTCCTTTGCTCTGCTCCTTTGTGTTAAAGGAAAATCTTATCTGAAAAGCTTTAAATCTTTTCAGGAAGGTAGCCCTCCACTGGAAAGGCTGAAATAAGTCTGGGCATTACACATATAACAAGCAAAAGTCACTTTAAAATCCCCTCTGAATAAATTGACATGCTTATACATGGTCTTGTTCCACTAAGTGTAATTTATAGAGGTGCTCCAGTGGCTTAACACAGCGTAGGGCACAGGGAGGGATAAGTTCAGCAACCTGTAAGCACAGCTTGTGTTCCCCTCTCAGGATGTCTGAAGGCATAACAAGAACAAATTCATTGCCTAGACCATAATTTATTTGGGAGTGTCAAGATCCTGGTTGGCAGGATCAGGTTGATGGAGCAGCTAATCAAGAATCTGAGCAAAGCCTGTATCTTAGGAAGGTTGTATCAAGCAAGGTTGATGTCTTTCTCTGGAGCATCCACAGAGTCTTGCTGGGGACTGCATTTTCCAAGCCTTATCTCTAGAGTTCCCTCAAACCTTACCAAGGATTCTCTCTTCCCAAACCCCCTTCTCCTCCGCTGCCACGATCCATCAAAGCCCTGCTTCCAGTTAAGAAGAAACTGGGTTTGGTTTTAGCAAAGATGGACAACACAGGTGTGCAAAATGCGTCTGTGTCTTTCATGTATCCAGGGAAAGATTCAGTGGTCAAGTCAGAGGCTGCTGTGCTTAGTCAAGCAATTTTGAGCCTTGTGTTAGTTTGCTTTAGGAGTGAAATCCATTGTGATAAATTATGCAAAGAATTAAAAGTTGTTGCATATGTTCTTATAATCCAGCAGTGCATCTGAGCACTGGGAAAAGCTTCAGTATGTGCTAATCTTGTTAGATTGCCAGCCAGTGTCATGGAATAAAGTGGAGAAGCTCTGGGACTTGTATTGTCAGGCAGTAAAAGGATGGCATAGGGCAGGTTGAGTTCACTCTCACAGCTGTGGCCAGAAGAAGGCAGGGACAAAAGGGATGCGAAGATCTCAAGGGAAAGGATGTGGTTACTTGTGGAACTCATTTCAGAACTCTGTGAGCTGGAAATGGGGAAGAAAGCTGCTGGATTTTCTAGGAAAGACTCCCGTGGATCAGTGTGACAGTAGAAGATGGGCTGCTTTTAATAATCTGTTCAGAGCTATTTCTGCAAGAACAATGAATCTCTGTGCCTCAGTCACTCCCCATCTGTCTTCAGAACTCATCTGAAGACTCATCTTTCCTTCCTTTCCTCTCCCCTTCCGCTCTATCCACTGTCATTTTTTATTTTGTTTGCCTCTCTGCTCTCCAAAGTTTTTGTGGGGATGGAGTCTGAATGAGGCAATAGACAAGGTTACATGCATTAACCAGTAAAGCAAGAACTGATTTATTTTTATTGCACCCATTTATTTTCTTCACACTCTGAACCTCTTCATAAAGGAAATGATTTAACCTTTTGAGTATGAAGCATATGTCAAGGAATTCTGGGTTTGTGTTCTAAGGTATTGTGAAATGTGAATTAAAAAAGGAAAATCATGAGTCCCTCCCTAGTCTGACACAGCTTTTGTGAGGTGGTGTGAGGTGTTCCAGATGATATTGTGTGCTGTGGGAAGTATTCCTGCCCTTGCTCCCTGAGTAAATACAAAAAGTAGCCTTTGGGCTTATATACAGATATAAGAAGGAGCAAGGAGAGGAAGTACACTTTTTCCTCAAATAACAGTGTTATTCCCCCTCTGTCTTGCAGTTCATTTGGGCTCTCTGGGAGAGGCAGAACAGGAGTGAAATGGGAATATGAGGTGTTAATGTGTTGAAATATCTTAATGCATTAAACATAGGCTTAGTCTTTCTCTCCTTATGCTTTTGAAGTTCTCCCACCCAAACTGCTCTCAAGGATATGCTTCCCTTGGGTTAGAATAATGATCTCTCTGGTCTTCCATCAGTGTGCCTCTTCTCAGAGAGTTTTTTCAATTTTTCATTACGATAATTTTCTGTGTAGATTTTTTTTTTTTTCCCTCCTGCCAAAACACCCCAGCCATATGCTGTTATTTTCTTCAGGTAAGCTGCCACCACTTCCCTTTCCTGAGCCAGTGCATGTCAGGCAGGAGCCTGACAGCCTCATATCCTGATAAATGATGGAAGCCTAAAGGCCAGCGGAGCTGGTTCCCGTGCCAGGAGAGCTCAGGTGTTCTTCTGGCTGTGGGAAGTTTACACTAAAGGTCACAAGGAGATTCATCGTGCACAATGTTTTTTTCTGCAAAGACAGTACTGAAAAGAGCTGCGTGCCAGGAGTGGATGTTGGTAGTAATAAGGAATAGCAGTTTGCCTAAGCTTTAAAAAGATTGTAAAGCAGGGGTATGAAGTCATTGCTGGGGAAATGACCAGAGGTCTGGAAGTCTGTCAGCTGAAAATCAAGTCTAAGAACAGTGTTTTTGATAATTTACCTTGAAATTTGTTCTCTGGACTGCCATCCCATTGATTCTCTATTTTTCTTTTTAAGACTTGCCACCGTGCTATGTCTGTCAGGAATGGGCAGTGTTAATGCCACAGCTGTTTCTAGCACTGTCTGTCTGAAAGCCCTTAAACATATGGGGCTCTGATGTTGGGGATTGGGGCATTTGGAACAGGTAGCCCTTGAGAGCTGAGAAGTGCTGTTGAACTGATGAGCAGGAGCTGATCAGTCTTTTGAGCTAAGTGGAACAAAGCCTGTGTTTGTCCTGTTGCACAGCTGTGTCTGTGTCTCACTTTAAAGCTTGTGAAGATCTTCTGCAAGCCCCAGTGCTGAGGGACAAATTCCAGCTCCTCTGTCCTTTTCCCCTGTTATGGCTCCCTACATCCCATCCCCAAATTAAATGAAGAGGTTTTTCTATGAAGTTCTAAGCACTTAGCTACAGACCAGATAGAGTAACTCTGACCAAATCTGGTTATGAATTAACACCGAAAGGGAGTAAAACAAAAACATAAAAATAAAATCAGGAGCATTGCTATGGCTTGTGCTATTTCCCTGCTGTAGCTAGGTTGCAATAATATTTTATCCTCCCTTTCCTACAGATCTCCTGACTACTTTGTAAATGAGACCTTGTGTTTTTCCCTTCAGCATCCACTTTATTCTCTGCTTGTATCCACAGACCTTAGAATGCAATGCATGGCAAGGAGGAAAAATAGAGTTAATTTGCTGGTATCTGTTCTGAGCATGATTGCTGTTAATTGTCAAGCTTGCCCTCTCCTGACTGCAAAAATAAGCTGGTTGAAAATAATCCACTGTGTGCTTCTGTATTTTGCTGACAACCTGCCAGCTACCAACTAGGGGTGCTATAAATGCCCAAATGGATAAAATTTCCAACCAGCTCTGCGCTCTTGTGCTTTCAAAGCTGCGCTTTTAGTTTCAGGTTTGTCATCAGCGTGCCTGTTGCCTCTTGCAACTCCTCCAACAGTGAAAACTCAACAGGATCTCCAAATCAGCTGGCATTTCAGATTCTGGCCAGCCTGTGCAGCCCCTGAGCCTGGGCACACTGATATCTGGTGATGTCAACAACTTGCTTTCTAGCCACGTCTTAGCTAAATTCTCCTGAGCAAGGTCATGCTGCTACTGAGCCAAGAACCTGCTGGTTAAAAAGGCAGCATATGAATTCTGTAGAGGGTCACAAGCAGGTTTACGTTTTGGGGGAGTGTGAGGAGCGATGGTGTGTGTATTTACAGTCGTTAGACTTGAAGAATCATACTAAAAAGATCATGTTTATTGCCCAGCTGGAATTATTCAGCGGAGGGTTTCTGCCCATCTTGTACAGCCAGAGAAGCTGTTCCACCTGGCAGATCAGGACGTGACGCTGCCCTGCCACGCACAACCATCAGCTGATAAGGGTCCTCAGGTTTTATAAGTCTAGGTCTGACCTTTTTTTAAGGCATAATAAACCTCAGAACCTGGCTTTGTTGAGGTAGGGGCAGATGTGCTCAGTGCATAAAACTGATACTGGGTATAAATATTCCCTCTTTGTTGTGTTGCTCCCACGAACACACAGTACTGTTAATGATGCTTTGCTTCAAGACCACAGTTGGTGCTTTTGCTCTCCTCCAGGCTTTGAAATGATTGACTGGTTACTGTCCAGGAAGTGAGTAGCTTTGTCTTGTGTCTCTTTGGGAAGGGATGGACAAATATTGAGGCTGTGCACTTAATAACTTTCACTTGTCATTTTCCTTGGAGATCCATAAGCAATATATTTCTTGACTCCAAGGTAACAGTTCAAATGAAACTTTGATGCCCTGAGGAATACCTGCAAAAGACAGAGCAAGGATCTACCTGCCTTAATCCAGAGCTCTTATTTGAGCCTGAGATATAAATGAACCCTGATGCAGCTGAAATTAAAGATGTAATTCATAAAAGCTGAAAACATCTTGGCTGTCAGTTTGAGCTTGGTGGTTTTCTGCCTGCTGAAGCAGAGAAAGCAAATGAGGGCAGCGCAGGCAGAAAATGTTGATTTTTTTTTTTTTTAAATTTCTTGTTAAAGAGAAGGTTTTAGTAGAGTTTAATTTTCTCAGAGAAGAGAGTGAGAAGAATATAGGTTTGATAGTGTAAAATAATAAAATGAAGGATAATGGGGCAAAGAGAAAAGTTAATTATGGGCATTTCAAAGGGAAGACATGAAATGGGTCAGTTCTCTGCCCTCTGAGGTTTTTCTAATCTTACTTCCTTTAATACCTCATGCAGTTTGATTTAAAATGTTCACAGCAATGGAAACTCCCCTGTACTGTAGACAAGGAGATCTCCCCATCCTGACCTGTGGTCCAATCCTCAGGCTAACATGTCACCACCTTTATTTCACCCTTGTGGTCTCATTTCTTCACCCTCTGCAATGCTGGGACTCGATCTACAGCTTTTATACATGAGTTTTCTACAGTCTTAGAAATGGATCCATGTCAGAATGGTACAACCTTGTCTCACTTCAGATTAAGGTTTGGGGTAAATGCCAAGGGTCTGATCTATGTAATAAACCGAATATTGGATATTTTACAGAACTGTATTTTGAACCTGGGCAAGGGCTGTTGTTATTTCTGGAAATTCCTCATTATGTGGATTTACCAGGACAGGTCTACCTACCCTTTAAAAACAAAAAAGCCTTTATACATCAGCATAGTGCAGCAGTTGATCACACGGTAATATAAATAACAGGACAGGCTAGTGGAGTGACGTGAGGAATAAAGGGCTCAAAGATAAACGAAACTGAGAATGAAATCCATGCCATGAGAGCAAAACATCACAGCTGGAGAACATCAGGGCTCCCAGTTACCAATGATGGTGCTGCATTAGACACATGGTCAAAGGCATTTTCTGTTTTAAATGAGAAGAAAAAACAGATTAATAGGCCAGAAGGGAACCACGGTGTAGACTGGTTAGATCTCTGACAAACAGAAATAGAGGAGCTTTTTTTTTTTTTTTTTTTTTTTTTTTTATTTAAATGATTTGGGCATTTGCTCTTTCTGTAAGCACTGTGGGACCTTTGGCTGAACAACCATTCCTGAATCACTGGGTGGAGAAAGAGGTCCAGATGGCAAAAGGACATGACTGAGGTCACACAGAGCCTGGTTCTAAAGGAAAGAAAAGCTTCCTGCTTTCCAGGCTTAGTCCATCTGGATGACAGGGGGGAAATGAAGAATTCTCCTTGCTGTTATTCACCACCTGTCTTAAAAAGGAGCGTTTCCTCACAGTGCTGTGGTCGTTTACACCATGCAGTGGTTTAATTTTTGAGGTCTAATATGCCTCAGGAGTGTGAAACCACTGTTTTATTTTCCTTTCTCCTTTTACTATGTGAACGGTGGCACTTGAGAGAGTTTGTCAGCAGAAGGAGATTCTACTCGAGCTTATTCCTCTGTGGGGAAACGAGACAGGGTGACTCAGTGGGTTAATCTCGACTTTATTCCGTTGTAGCTGCTTTTCCAATTAAAACTGCTGGCTGGCAGTTTGCATATCAGGAGAACATTAGAAGCTGGGCTGCGCTTGGGGGCTTGCAGGCAAGATTTCTCCTGAGCTCTGGGAGCCACCGTGCTGTACGGTGGAAAAAGGCACTGGAAACTCTATCGTGGCCTGGCAGAAGGATGGAGACATTCAGCCATTTACCAGCCAGTGTGAGCAAACTGATAGCAATTCCCAGGAGCTGGATCCTAATTACATTTCTCTGCTTGGGGATCATTTGAACTTTTAATGAGAGGTTGGTAAGAAGAGAGGGAGAGGTGGCTTTTCATTACAGCTGAGGAGAGAGGAAGGCTTTGCTGCCAGGGAATGTGGTCTCCTTCCAGTCCTATACTAAGGTAGATGTCTTTCCCATTCACCACTGAAACAGTAGCTGCTTCCTTTTTGTTGAGGGAGTGGGCAGGTTTGTCTCAGTTAAGGGTTCATTTTCCCCACATGTTGCTTTCTGGCATCGGGATTTTGGTTTGCAGAGGTGCATTTGGCACATCATTTCCAATTCTAAAATGTGGTGGCATTTCACTCACTTTTTAGGAGGTGAAAAGATACTTTTTTACTAGCATTTCCACTTTGGTAGTGTCAGAGTTGGATCTTCTGGTGTATAGACAGTGGTAGCTCATAAAAGGTTGATTTCTACTCCCCAAAGACTTTTGATCTGGCCATGATTTCTGGCTAATGGCCCTAAATCAAAGACATCAGTCTTATGCCCTGTGCTCCCCTTTGTACAGGGTCAGTGCAGGGACAGAACTGAGCTGCTACAGAAGCTTCACGAGGGTTAGGTCAATTTTGTTCCTCCAGTTTTATTTAGCCACAAACCCTTGACACTGAAGACTGCTCATGGGATTGTTGGTGCAAAGTCATGGACTGGCTTTTTGGAGTCCACCGTGTCCCTATAAACTTTCAAATCATGTGATCTTGGGAACAGAGCCAGCATCAGACAGTCTAAATCAACCAGACAGAGAACAAACGCTTGAATAAACTGTTCCTGGAATGGCAGGAGGGAGTTCTGGGATGTCCCTGACAAAACAGGTTAAAAAGCTTGTAGTGGTTTTATTGAAGTCTCTTCAGCTTGAAGAATAACAAATTGCAAGACCTAGCCCCCTCCTCTTTTAAGTGTAGTTAGAAACCTTTTGATGCTCACTCTGCTTTCCGATTACTTAAAAAACCTAATTCAGCTCTATTGCTGCTCTCAGCGTTTTGGGACTTTGAGCATCTAAGATTTGTCAATATTGGTTTTACCACCCTGCACTAATTTACAGCAGATTGGCTTTTGTTAACTGTGGGTTTTGCAGATAGAAGGTCTTACAGCTTCAGTGATCACAGCACATGAGCAGAAATGACATGAGCTGTGAACAAGTTAAAAGTAATTTGAGGGTTTCTTTTGTATTCCACCTTTTGTGTTGTTGAATAAGTGGCTGAGGACTAATGTGAGAAACCTATGGACAGTACATGCCTCTCCTAAAATGAGGAGTCATGGTGTTCTTACAGTATCACAAACAGTTCTACCAAGAATATCACTGAATTTTTCACTGGGGCAATATAAAAGTTACTGCCTCTATTTCCTCCTTGAGGTGTTTATAATCTAAATGTTTTAGCTGTGTGGTGCCACCATAGGAATGAGACACTAAATCCTTAGCAGGCTCCTGGGAACCCTCTGTACAGTGTCAGTCTGTTTTTCCAGACTTTGGCATTAGAAAATGCTTTACTATGCTGAGTTAGGAGTGAGGACAGTAAAGTTTAAGCTGCTTATCTTCCACTGCCTTCTTTGTTCTCATCTTTACCTTCTTTTATAAGCTTCCCACTTGAGGAGCTTTTTAAATAATATCAGCAGGTTTGAAAAGGAAAAGATAATTTCACAAGTTACTACTCTGAATGGATTCTAAAAGGAGTAGGCAGAGATGGTCTCTTCAAGCTTATGTGCCATGACTGTGGGTGTTGGTGGTATCTGCTGAGGAAGGGATCACACAGGCTTCATATTCTGTAAATAGCATCTTCTATGGTTGCTCTTAGAGAAAGGACATTGCGCTACATGAACCACTGATCTAATAGGGGCTTCTCATGCTCTTCAAGCAGTTATATCTGTCCTTTTCTGAGTATAAATCAGACTCCTGGAAAGCAATCATCACTCTAAAAAGGCTGGATGTGCCCTGTGTATGTATCTGGCTCTCAAACCCAACTTCCAGTTGAGACCCTGGCAGAGTTTGCAGCCAGGTGCAATACTAGCTGAACTAAAATAAAGCATCTCAAGTCAATCCAGCTGGCATCCTGCTGATTGCCTCACCTTTTGGCATCATCTTCTCATTTATTTGTGCTCCTTATTGTGATGGAGCTCTTGCTGCTCCTTGCAGTTCCTTTAACTATCACAATTCACGCTGATGCCTAGCACCCAAATGGTTAAATGCATTTGGCTTTGCTGTCCTCCTCAGTCCCTGTAGAATGTGTTGGAAGAATTGAATGAAATTGATAGAGCTAGCATTACAGTGAGCAAAACCCCCTGAAGAAAGAGTAGATGGGTGGATAGAGAGAATGACCCCAAAGAAAACAGCTGTCAAGGGCAGCTATTGGTTTATCTTTCACGGAAAGAGAGACGTAATGAATTCTAAATTAAGAGAAAGTAGAGGCAAGGCTGTTTATCAGCTCTCTGCTGCAGCATAAACAGGCACTTTAGAAGTATCGACTGCAGTCTCACTTAATGTACCAGTAGGTACATTTCCTCAGTGCTTGGGAACACCATGAACCATCAGGTTAGACTAAAGCTCTGATGTTTAAAATATGCCAGGTCAGGGCAAGAACTGGTTTGCTTTTTGGTCTCTTTTCAGAGTGTCTTTGAACGGGGTTTTCTTCTCTTTGTAAGCTAAAAGAGCAGTATAAGCACGTGCAGCCCAAATGGCCTTTTTTCTTGGGGGAGCCATAAGGCACAAATGTAGGTGAAACCCCCAGGGACAGCACTGTGTAAGGGTCTCTTTGTAATTACTGGTGGTTTTGAGAACAAAACAGCTCCTCAGTAAATATACTATGAGAAATCTCAAAGAAAATGTTATCCCACCATCTTATCTGTTCCCACTGTGAGAATAATTGTCTCTTTGTAACCCCACTGCTCAGAGCCTGGCTGAGTATTCATCATCTGACCGTCCAGGGGTGGCAAGCAATCTGACAACTGACTCCAAATAATGTAATAAGCCTGACTGAGTTGTTCTTCCTATTTTGACTTTTTTTTCTTTTTTTCTTTTTTTTTTTTTTCCTCTAAAGCCAGTCTCAGACACAGGATAGAAAAGTTATGTCTGCCCAAAGGTGGGTTTGTGCCATGAACATGGATTCCCTTGCATTCACTTCTAATTTAAAGGAATTTTTGATGCTGGAAAACATCATAACCTAGACAGAGTCCTCAATTATTCACGGAATCATACATTTCACAGAATATATTTCAGATGTTGTCCACAGAAATCCTGTGTGGAACTTGCCTTTGAAAGAAACCCGTATTCTCAGCATCCAGTTCACAGCACTGACTGACATCTGAGCATGTGTTTGTGAGCAGTGTACCCAGGATTTGTGAACAGTGTTCCCAGTAACAAGCTTTTAAGAGCTGATATAATGCATCCTATTAACTTGTTTGATAGGTTGAAGTATATCTCTTCAGAACCAGTGAGCATTTAGTAAAGCATTACTTTTTGCTTAGATTTGGTGGAAATTTTGATTCTACTGTGTCTCTAGCTCAGTGTTTGGATTTTTTTTGTCTTATGTTTAGACAGGTGACAGCAAGAGTTAGCAGCAGCCAAATAACTTGTTGATTTTTCTGGCTTTTCCATATCTTCATTATTGAGCTGTAGTTCTTTGAGGGGGTTGAGTAATAGTACTTGAGCCATGAAGTCCAAGATGTTAGAAGTGGGCCCTTCATTCCTTCATTAACACCACTTCCCCTTAGCTGGAGTGTTGGAGATGAATTTGTCTCAATGTGTCAGCTTAATAAGGTCAAAATCCAGATGCCAAGGATGAATATGGCTCATTACATTATCTCCTTGTGAAAACAATCCTCACCATCCTCTGAGGTGCTTTGACTCTTGTCCTTACTTGGCCACATGCTCTTTTGTCATTTTTGCACATTTTCATGTCTTTAATTAAAAGAAAAGGCCTTCCCCATGGAAGATTAATTAGGATAAATGTGCCACCATTAATATCTGCCATGTTTGGAAAGAGATGATTCACCCTGTGATTAAAGCCAAACGGAATCTGGAATCTGAGGAGTAATTAGCCCTCAGCGGCTCGTAAGTCTGAAGAAAGCACTATTTATCAGTGGCAGTGCTAATGCAATTACTTCTCCTCTGCAGGCTCCTGGACTGATAAATCATAGCCTGAGCACTGGGAGAAGCTATCAATTCAGGATTATGCTTCTCTCAGTCTGCAAAGAGAAAAAGGGAGAAACAAAGGGACAATCAGCTTCTCAACATCTCTGATTGTATCAAAATTATGGAGGCTAATGGAATCTGAGGGTCTCTTCTGAATCCATTTCCTCCTGTAGAAAGCTGTGAAACTTCACAAAAATCATTGTAACTTGTTGAAATTATGATGCTTCCCCCCCTCTACTCCCCTCGAGAACTGAATCCAAGAAAAGCTTACGTTAAAGCTGGGAAATTTGGGCAGAACTGCTTATCTTTGCTGAACTTCTGATCCATCTTTCCTTGGAGCTTTTTTGCTTATTTTTCCTATGATGGATTTCTCTAGGAGTGCTGGGTGAGCAGTGGGTCTTAAAATGCTCCTTCTTCGCAAGCTGCTCCCATTTACTGTGTTGTTGAGGTTTTAGGACTGTTTTACAAATCTGAAACACTTTTCCTGTGGGATCTGAGTATGAAAACATCAATCAACAGCAAAAAAAAAAAGTCCTCTTTTCCTGCACATGTATATCCACTGCTCTGATCTCTGAGTTGAGACAGAAAGTGATAAAATGTTATCTGGGATCCATGAGAAACCAGGTGTATCCTTGATGATGATACCTCCTCACTTGAAGAGAAGTGTGCCTTTTTCCTTGAGAGATTTGTCCTTTAGACTTCCAATTCCCATATCCCTAACAAAAAGCTCATAAAACTCTGTCTGGCAGAGAAAGTGTAACCCCTGCCTCTTCATTCATTGGTGCCATTTACCAATCTGAATTACACAGCACTGTGTCACACCGCAAGTAAGCTCAGCTCCATCGGAGAATTTGGGCCATGCCTGGAGTCTTTCCACTTCATTCCATGAGACTGTGCCATGCACCTTCCATCTCCATTGCATTTCTCAGTCCCTTGCGTTTCCTGTCATTTCTAATATGGAATAGACAAGTCTGGAGGATGTGGATGGGAATATGGTGTGCTAGGAACTGATTGCTGACCTGAACCATGGGGAAATAGCCTGTTCTGTTGCATTATGGTTATTTACAACTACTATGGATTTAAACTTGACTTCTTATCTCTGAGTGGTGCCCAAATAAACAAGCACAGGTGAGGGAAGTCTAGTGGGGATCAGACTAGATGAAATCTTCCTTCTTGCAGCTGCAACCTGCTGGTAGAGCTGTTCTGGGATCATTCTGTCTTCTCTGATACAAAGGAATTTGTGCTGAGACCAGGCTGGTTTTTGCACTGGTTGAAGTAGTGACCCTATTCTAGGTGTTGCAGGAGTAGCCTTGTTGAAGCTGAAGTCTTTGTAGGGTGAACATATTCAGTGGGTTTTGTTGGCCACTTTTTGTAAGCACTTTCCATAGTATTTCACATCTGCAGCTTGAGCCAGAGAAGGGGAGAGGGTTAATTCTGGAGCAGCAGTGTAAAGATGAAGCTTGTCCTTCAAATCCCAGGCAGGTCTTCCTTCAGGAACACGGAAAATGAACAACGTTTGGGATGCTCTTGTGTTAATTATGTTGGGGGGTGGTTTAAGCAGATGGGCAAACAAAGTGAGACTGAGATTTCTTGAAGGAAAAATAACATATAAAATTACTTGAACAGCTGCTGTGTTGCATTTGTTGACATACTGGCTGAATATGGTACATGTCACAGTTAAACAGCTCCAGCATCACTGGAAGAACACTGATTTTTGTTAATATTTTTTTTTTAAATGCTAAAACAGAAATATCTGATGTCCTTTTTGACTGTGGGGAGAAAAAAAGTCTAATTACCTCTTGGTCCTCTTATAGAAAAGATCTGGCATGAGATAAATATTTTTCTGAGATGATTTTCTTTAACAAGTGTGTCCTTGACCTAGCTAATGAATTATAGATGTTATTTGTCTTGCATCAAACACTTTGATTCTATTTATTTTCACAGTACAAATATAGGGTAGTTTTGAGCACTGAGGAGTGGTTTGCCTTTCTAGGTCCTGTTCTCTCATGTCAAATTTTTGGGCTGGTATGTTGTTCCACAAACAACTTGCTAGGTGTTGGCCCACAGACCTTTATGAAGATCAAAGGGATTAAGTCCAAAATTGAGGGGAAAAGAATGAAGAAAAGGTAAGGACTGTATTTTAGGTTAAAAAAAGAATCAGTATTTAGACAAGTAGCTTTGCCTTAGTGTCATGATAGCAACCAGTTAAAATCTTTTGGCAGGGTACCAGTGGCACTTTAACTATAGAGCTTGGAGCTGTATGGTGAAATAGGTCATGGGTTAATATAGTGGGACTGGTAATAGTAAATTTCTGTGTATATATTTTTATATATATTCCCTAGAACATTTTACTTGGGTGAAGAAAGGTGATATTGAGAAAGTTCCAGTGACTGCTGGTATCTTGTGGTATAAAATTAATTCCAGAAACAAAATGCAGGATGAGAAGTGGTGGGTTGAAATGACCTATTGCTTTCTTTGTTCTGTATTTCCTCAGGTAGGCTTGAGTACATCAGTTTTCATTTTAGAAGGTCAGTAGTGGGAGCTATTGGGTTACCAAGGAGGTGGATTACAAGAGACTTTAGAAATGTAATTGCTTCACTGGTTCTAGTTACCCACAAAGTTGAATTTGCAAAAAGGCTGCAATGGGGAAAAAGTAGCTAAAACAAGTGAAAATTGATAATTAAAACAAAAGTAATTTCTTTCCCCTGTGAGAAGGAGGAGCCTTTAGTTCCTGATGCTTCTGTTAGAGGCTCAGTGGGCCAAATGGAGAGGCTAGCAGGATTGTTCCCTGACATGGGTTCTCGTTGCATAAATCTAAATTCTGCACTCCATCCTTTTTCCCTGTTCATGGGAGTGGTGGATAGGGAGAGGTGCTGGGAATGAAAAGGAAAGCACTCCACCCAGCTCTTAAGATGATCTTGATTATTAATATTCTGTGGTTTGGGCTGGTGTTAAAGCCCATGCTGACTTTGCAGTGGTAAATAATACTGAAGAGTTGAATTGTTGATGCCTTGTAAAGCTGGGGATGTTTCAGTAACGCATGATGGGAAGTGAGGGTGAGACTGGTTTTAGATGTAATTTGAACATTGAAACTTCTTTAATAAAGGCAGATTTTATTTTTCCCCCCCTCAACCCTCTTTGGCTTTTAGAATGGCCAAATGGATTCAAGTAAAGAGACATCAAGTGTCTCTCATTCTTCATTCCTAGCTGGAAAGGATTCTTTTGCAGAGGTGGGCTCCCATTTTAACTGGAGTCAGTTGTTTCCCATAATATTTCCCATGTATTTGGTGAAACATTCCAAGACTCCAAACCAAAGCGAGCCTTGAAGAGGTGCTGAAGCAGAAGTGTATTCCTGAAAGCAGTTCAGACCTGTGGCTGCAGAAACTCTGGTGATGACATTCAGATTCCTTGGTAATAGGCTGCTTCTGCTGCCCTTAGAGCCAATGAATCTATACTCCATCTGTTCCCATACAGAGCACAGTAATCCCAGAATACTCCACATCACCCCTGGCTGGAATATGCATTTTAAGAGTATTCTAGGTCTTTAGTTGTTTAATTCTTTGCTGCTAGTGATCAATTGTAGTTATATCAGGAGGCGGGAGTTGGGGCTTTTTACTCACTTCTGGTTCAGTTCTTGAAGTCCCTGAAAACCTCAGTCAGTGTGTCAGTGTCTTTCATCTCTTTTGTTTCTTAATGCTTTGAATACTGCCTGTTTTGTCAAATTTTGGTTAAGGTTGGACTTGGAAGTATTAAACCAGTGTTTAACAACTACCTGAGAAGTCTGGGGAGAGAACTTCCTCTTAGGAGATTTGAAGCCTTTTCCTGCAGCTGCAAGAAAGTTTTCATCACTGTTGAAAGGTTTTTTTTTGCTTTCCTCTGTATCAGCCTGAGGTTTACTCACCACTTAGGGGTTTCTTCTGTGTTATGTTTTCTTCACACCTGCAAAACCGATCAAAATTCACCACTATTTTCCTAAACTTGCTTATTTTCCTGGTTTCTTTAGAGGAACTTGAAATATTGTCAATCCATTTTTTAATAGTTTTGTGCCAGAAGCCTTCTTTGTGCAAATGTGGGTGTGCAGTTTGGAAGTCAGCTATGGAGCTGCTGGCTTTTGTGCCACCTCCCAGTTCAGTTGCAACAGCCATATGTACGAATCCAGTGTGCAATTCAGTTTGTGTGAACTGCTGAGTTTCACATATGTAAAGAGGGGGGAAGAAAACACCTCAGAATCGGTGGTGTGTTTTTGCAACTGGCTAACAATGGTTCTGTCATCCTCAGAAAGGCCTGCAGTGGCACTATTTGCTTCCCTTCTTGTATCCCTGCAGCACACTATACAGTAACTTCTCTTTGGAAATGACTTTGGATGGGAATGTTCCATGTTTGGTTGAGTGTCAGTGACATCAATCCCATGCCAGTAACCTCCATGACCAGAGGGAACAACTAATCAACTTAAGTAGAAATTACATTTTGTGTTCTCAGCTCTGGAATTACTTCTGGACTTCCCAGGTGCCTGCTGCAGTTTAGTTTTGTTGGCACCTGGAGGTACCTGCTGGCCCTTCTTTACAGTTGGCACTTCTTTACAGTCCTATTTAGGGTTTAATTCCTTTATACTAATGTATCAAAATGCTGGATTAAATGTATTGTATAAGGCAACATGGTGTAGGAGCTTCAAGTCATGCCGAAGGTGAATTGTAGTGCTTGGCACCTGCTGGCAAAAGAGCTTGTGGAAGCTGCAGGGATTAGTTGCATTCCTTGCACCTTTTCGAGAAGCGTGGTGTCACCTTGACTTTACAAGTAGATGGAGGCACAGGAAGATGTACCTGAAGTGTCAGGGAAATAGAGCCTACTACTTTCTTTTCCTCCCCTCTTTTCTCTGGGCACTCTCAGCTCAGTAGGAACTTCCAGCATCCAGTAACCACCCTGGGAGGCTGCAGGAAGGATAAACTGTGTGTACTGTTCAGCCTGACAAGAGCCCCATTAGGATCCTCTGCTGGCTCGTTAGCAGCAGACACCCGTGATGATGCTTGGCTCCCGTTCAGGAGGAAACCAGCCACGAGCACTCAGCAGCTCTGTAAATACAGCCAGCACTGCAGATGCCTTCCAGCAGCATCCAACGTGCCATACTGGGGCTTCGAGTCCAAAAGCCCTTTGCTGTTTTCTCTCTGAGCACGATCTGGTTGCCTTCATTGTCAGACCTGCATAAATAGATTAACAACTGCCCTTTCAGCTGGAGGGAACAAGGCAGATAGTTTAGGAGGAATGTGATCTGAGTGGGTTAGAAAGCTCAGGCCTAAAGGATCACTGCAAATATCAGCATTCCCTGCTGGTCAAATGACAGGCCTGGGTAGTATTTCACTGTTGGGTCTGTTTAATCTTTTTCCTGTGCCGTTGGAAAACGGAGAACTGTGAATTTTCTGCTCAATGCTTCATTCTTTGTGCAGATGGAATCAGAAAAATGTCTTTTAGGACCTAATATTATCTTAATTGTTTTTAACTTTGGTATATTTGTAGGTGTAACAAGCCTGGGGGAAAAGAAAATATTTTTACCATCTGTGCTACCCCAGTGTTTCTGCAGCCAGTGGAATTAATTATTATTCATTATTATTACACTTGGTGATAAATGTTCTGCATTAGTGAGGAGTGGAGGAGCAGTAAACATTGCTGGCTTGCACACTGTGTGGAGTTGAACGGACCTGCTCATGTTCTTGCCAGAGATCATCCATGGTGATCTCTGACCACTTAGGACACACATCTATTTCTTCCCATGAAGGAAGTGCAGGGATTATGCCCGAGTGGATTTGTGTATCATCACAGGATCTTCCAGGTCCACACTAAGAGCTTGGGGTGTAGACTGGGAGCGTAGGAGATGAGGATGAGAAGGCCAGGGGCAGCGCATGTTATTCTTTTCCTGACTGAAGGAATCTGCCTCAGCTGCCACATCACGATTTTGGCCAACTCTGTCCCAGCTTGGGCTGGCCAACATGAGGGCATCCCAAAAAGTGGACACTAATCACTTGGGAGGCATGGGCAGAAGGATTTAGCAGAATGAATCCATTGGGAAGTGCTGAGCACACCAATGGTGTCAGGGGTTTCTGCTTCTCCATCTTCCATTTTTATCCTATTTTTCTTGTGTGGAGAGATATGGCTATGTGTGCTACTTGCCATTCCCTATTACCCTCCTAAATGAATCTTTTTAACAGAATTCCCCTAACACCGTTAGGTATGCTGATGCTGAACTCCTTCCTCTCTACTCCTCTTTTATTAAAATCTATTAAGATACTTACACTTGCTCTGGGAGACAAATCATTTCA